>WAAE01024129.1:293323-307131 GCA_013400495.1 Nicator chloris
AGGGGCGGCCGGCGGGGCAGGGGCCGGCAGGGGCGGCCGGCGGGGCAGGGGCCGGCAGGGGCGGCCGGCGGGGCAGGGCTGCTCCGAGTGTGCTGGCCCCTCGGCCACTCACAGCACGCACAGAGCGCAGGGAGTGCTCCCCTCAGACATCTCCGACCCCAGCCCTCACGTCGTCATGGCCTTTTCCCTCACATTTCTTTCAGCCCTCCTTACTTTTCCTTCTCCTCTCACCAGCTCCTCTCCTTCCACCATCACCCATCTCTGCAGACAGCTGCATTGTCGATGGGGTGACATTTCTGGGGATAGATTTGCATCTCTCCATGCTGGAGAGATGCCGGACAGTGCCAGGGTGGGACATGCAGGGCTGGTACAGGAGAGGGCCTGGGGCTGAGGGGACAGGAGGGGTCATGGCAAACAAGTCTAAAGGGTCTGGCCAGGGCTGTGGTAGGGATCTGGAGCAGCCTTCAGGAGGGATGTGCAGGGAGGAGCAAGATACAGCCAGGCCTCCAAGAGGGAGATCTTTGTCCTGATATTGTTGTTTGCCACAACAGGGACACTCAACTTTTCGTCTGCTCCAAGCTTTCCTCCATCACAGACAACAAGTCATGCCTCCTCCATTTCTGCTCCCAATGCCAGATATTTTGGCTCTTTTCCCTGCAGAGGGTCGAGGTGATTGCTGGTGGAGCTGTTGGTTGGCCTACGAAGCTGCTCCCTCAGCAACAGCAAGGCATAAAATATTCCCTGGGGAGCTGGTGGCCTGACTGCCATTCCCTAGGAGGTGCAAGGATCTTCAGTTCCTCCCTTGGGTCCTCTGAGCAAACAGGACAATCACAAGGGCCTGGTGGAGATGAAATATGGAAAATCTTTGGGCACTGTTGTGTTCCCAGGTCAAGTTGAGGTCCATTTCTTGGAGAGGAGCAGGCACTGGAAAAGCATGGGGAGGGGGATTTGAGGATTCCTGAACTCAGCCTGCCAAGCTTGGCTGTTTTAAGTCTTTTCTGGGTGATGCTATTTCCTCCTCATGAGGAGATGCGTGGGGCTGGGGGATGCTCAGCCCACAGCAGGACAGCTACACGTGTCCCTCTCCATAGGACTGATGGGAAACAGTCTGTGCTCTCAGGGGGAAGAGAGGCCAGGGACAATTATTTAGTGGTTCAAGGGAGCAGTTTTCTCCCAACAGGGCTGATCCACAATTCCTAGNGCGCAGGGAGTGCTCCCCTCAGACATCTCCGACCCCAGCCCTCACGTCGTCATGGCCTTTTCCCTCACATTTCTTTCAGCCCTCCTTACTTTTCCTTCTCCTCTCACCAGCTCCTCTCCTTCCACCATCACCCATCTCTGCAGACAGCTGCATTGTCGATGGGGTGACATTTCTGGGGATAGATTTGCATCTCTCCATGCTGGAGAGATGCCGGACAGTGCCAGGGTAAGACATGCAGGGCTGGTACAGGAGAGGGCCTGGGGCTGAGGGGACAGGAGGGGTCATGGCAAACAAGTGTAAAGGGTCTGGCCAGGGCTGTGGTAGGGATCTGGAGCAGCCTTCAGGAGGGATGTGCAGGGAGGAGCAAGATACAGCCAGGCCTCCAAGAGGGAGATCTTTGTCCTGATATTGTTGTTTGCCACAACAGGGACACTCAACTTTTCGTCTGCTCCAAGCTTTCCTCCATCACAGACAACAAGTCATGCCTCCTCCATTTCTGCTCCCAATGCCAGATATTTTGGCTCTTTTCCCTGCAGAGGGTCGAGGTGATTGCTGGTGGAGCTGTTGGTTGGCCTACGAAGCTGCTCCCTCAGCAACAGCAAGGCATAAAATATTCCCTGGGGAGCTGGTGGCCTGACTGCCATTCCCTAGGAGGTGCAAGGATCTTCAGTTCCTCCCTTGGGTCCTCTGAGCAAACAGGACAATCACAAGGGCCTGGTGGAGATGAAATATGGAAAATCTTTGGGCACTGTTGTGTTCCCAGGTCAAGTTGAGGTCCATTTCTTGGAGAGGAGCAGGCACTGGAAAAGCATGGGGAGGGGGATTTGAGGATTCCTGAACTCAGCCTGCCAAGCTTGGCTGTTTTAAGTCTTTTCTGGGTGATGCTATTTCCTCCTCATGAGGAGATGCGTGGGGCTGGGGGATGCTCAGCCCACAGCAGGACAGCTACACGTGTCCCTCTCCATAGGACTGATGGGAAACAGTCTGTGCTCTCAGGGGGAAGAGAGGCCAGGGACAATTATTTAGTGGTTCAAGGGAGCAGTTTTCTCCCAACAGGGCTGATCCACAATTCCTAGAAGCTGGGAGTGTAGGAATATCCTTACTGATTTCACCAGGTTTTGAAGGCACCCCAGTGTACCACTGCTTCTCACACCCAAACCCATCTCTCCTTGAAACCTCTGGTTTCCCTGCACCTCACCCAGACCTGCCCCATGCAGTGACCATCCCGTACCCTTCAGCAGACACTCCCTTCCATCCCACAAACACCATGCCCACCTCCCTCATCTCCTTGTTCTACCCTGTGGTAGAGTAGGGGCTTTCAAGTGGCAGCACCAAGCGCTGCTGGACCCTGGCCCCAGGGCTCTGGGGTGGGGGAGATGATGCCAATCCCTCGGTAGTGCTCAGGAGCATCTGGGAAGTCAGCCAGTGCAGGGGGGAGACACTTTGGATTCGGCATTCTGCAGGCAAACAGGGATTCCAAATCTTCCCTCTCTCCTTTGGATGTGGGATATGGCTGGCTTTGATTTAAAGGCTCTGCCCAGCAAACAGGAAATGTCCCTATTACCTGGCCAGCCCTGATCAGGGAAATTGGTGCAGTCACATTTTATGAAGGGGAGAACCATGGAGATGACATAAAACTGGAAGGGAAGCATGGTGTAAAGCCACAGCGGTGATTGTGATACAGTAAAGCAGGAGGTGAGCTGGCTCTGCAGAGTCAGGGAGCAGAGGGGGCTCTGGGCTGGGGGTCCAGGAGGTTTTGTTTCCTGATTCCAGACCCTCAGGGCATCCAGGACAGGACCCAGCCCTTCCTTCAGTGCGGGGCTCTGCTGACCCTGCCAGACCTGTGTGGTGCTCGGGCTGGGCGAGGCAGGCACTGCGTCCTCCCAGGCTGCAGGATGGATGGGGCTGGGCAGCTGTGGCATTTGATTTGATTTTACTCTGAATTTCCACAGTGCAAGCTGCATTTCTCTTCACTCAAGCAAAGAAATAGAATTATGACCATAACCCCCTTCCCTGTAATCTCCTCATTGTTGCCCTTCACCCTTTCTTGTCCTTCCCTTTGCTCATGAGAGCAAGGTCCTGATGGGGAGCACCTTGGTGCTCATGGTGCAGGGATGCCCAAACTATCAGCATCCCTGGCTCCCTCCCCAGAGGACAAGCTTATCCAGGCAAAATTTCTGCAGCATTTCCAGCTGGGCTGACACAAGAGTCTGGAAGCTAGAGATTATTGATGTTATAAGGCCAGGGGAAAGGGGTGGAAGTTTCCTTATACCACTGCTGTACCCAGAGTTCACCAGTTCTCTGGGGTTTTGGTCACATTCATTTCTGGGTGAAATCCCATAGGATCACGCCAGGAGGTGTCTAACCCTGTGTGGCTCCCAGTCCAGCCACAGTCCTGCTGTGGAGAGGGTGAAGTTCTCCCCAGCAAGTTGTGTGCAGCTGGCACAGCCGTAGGACCCACAGGAACAGCAGGAAGTTGTGTCAGGGGAGGCTCAGCTGGGTATTAGGAAAAGGTTCTTTCCCCAGAGGGTGATTGGAACCTGAATAAGCTCCCCAGGGCTGCCAGAGCTCCAGGAGCATTTGTACAGTGCTCTCAGGCACAGGGTGGGGTTGTTGGGCTGTTCTGGACAGGGTTGGGAGTTGGACTGGATGATCCTTGTGGGTCCCTTCCTGCTCTGGATGTTCTGTGATTCCACAGAAAAGGCAGGGTTGGGGCAAAGCCCTGGGAACTGTGTGTGTGCAGCCCTGCTGTCCCCCAGGGACGTGTGGGTCTGGGCTGAGCTCCAGTTCCAGTATCCTGAGGACTGGACTGTTCTCCAGGACTGCCCTGTTCTCATAAAAAGGAAAAGACTCCACCTGGACTGTCCTGACCCCCCTGCTCTGCCTTCCAGCCAGACAAAAAGGATGTGGGCCCCCTCTCTGGGGGGAGGTGATCCCACCACCCCCTGTGCTCTCATCCTGGGAACACCAGTAAGGGTGAGCTGGGAATGGCCAAGGTGGCACCTTGGAGGGGTGGCAGGTCCTGCTGGGAGCCCTGTGCCCTAAAGGAATGCCATGGAGCTGTCTCAGGGCTGGCCAAGGTTGACGAGGGGGTCTGGTTGGACAGGCAGCTGTCTGCCTGGAGAGGACTGGGGTAAAGCAGCTGCCACTCAGCTGCCCATGAACCAGGATGAGCTGTGCCTCTAAAGCCAGAGCCTTCAACCCTGTGTGGCTCAAGGAGGAGACACTGGGGGCAGGAAGGTCACAGCAGTCAGTGCTGGGTTCCCCGGAGGTGTGGGCACAGCAAGGTCCTTCCCAGACAAATTCCCACGTGAGGAATGCAACCCACAAACACGATGAATCAGTCTGCCTTCCCTTCCTCCCTTCCCTGCTCTTTCCTGCCTGCTTTCCCCATGTTTTCCTCCTGCAGTAGAGTTGTTTCCTTCTTGCCATCCACATCAGTGGCAGTCACCCTGCACTGTCCCCAGCCTCTGTGGACAGCGTTCCACCTCCACGTCCTGGGGTGCCTCCTCCATCCACTCCTGCCTGTAGAGCAGGAGGAACTGGGATCCTTTGGATGTGAAGGCACGTGGGAGAACCTGTTCCCATGTACCACTTGCCATGGTGAGGCAGTTCTTGCCCCTCACAGTCTTTCTAAGAGAGCCCCAAGGCTCATCCCAGCAGCCCCACCCTGCCCAGGATGTGGTGCTTCCACAGCTCCAAACACAACTCGTGGCTCCCCAGTCCTCTTTTTATTTTTTTTTTTTTTTTTGAAAAAGAGAAAGAGAACTCCGCCTAATGCCAAAAGGAGGACAGGCCTGCTGGGGATTGCAGTTCACTTTTTAATTTTGAGATGCCTCGTTAGCTCTGGGCCGAGCTGAGTGGCTGAGAAGCATCAGCCACTCACTCTCCTCCCTATCCCCCACCCCCTTGGAAACCCATTAGGCCGATGAGCAGCTTGGCTCTCAGGGGTGGTGCCGTGGCAATGAGTGCCATGTGCTCACCTGGGGAGCTTGGATGAGTAGGGGGACACCGAAGGGGAAAGCTGGAGCCTTGTGGAGATGACGGGAAAATCTGGGAGCAACTCCACTGGAAAGCCATGCTGGTCATGTGGGAGCAGCCTAAGGGACTGTCCCCAAGCCCTGGAGTGTCACACCATGCTGGAGAGATGTGGGACAATGCCAGGGTGGGACATGCAGGGCTGGTACAGGAGAGGGCCTGGGGCTGAGGGGACAGGAGGGGTCATGGCAAACAAGTCTAAAGGGTCTGGCCAGGGCTGTGGTAGGGATCTGGAGCAGCCTTCAGGAGGGATGTGCAGGGAGGAGCAAGATGCAGCCAGGCCTCCAAGAGGGAGATCTTTGTCCTGGTACTGCAGGACCAGCAACAATGCAGAGAGAGGGTTTTGGACTTTGGGACAGCACAACGTTCTCACAGGGACATCAAATCTCAGGTGGGTGCCATCCAGCTGGCCCTGAGGGATGGACAGCCTGGGGGTGATTTATATAGCACACTAATTACACCATGAGGCAAGCAGCATGTTCATGGTTTAGGACTGGGTGGGCAGGGGATGCTGCAGATAATGTCTGGGAATCATTGCAGAGCCATGGGTAGGGAGCTTTCAGAGCAGCACCCTGGCTCTTGTAAGTGCTCTTAGGCACTCACTTTCAGAAGCATTAGCTCCATAGGAGAAAAAAAGGGGAAAAAAAATAAAAAGGAAAAGAAAGCAAACTAAGATCATATTGCCCCAGGGTAGAGAAGGCAATGAAGGAATGGCAGGAAGATCCCACTTGAGCTCAGTGACTCAGCTGCTCTCTGTTGGTGCAATGTTTCCAGCCCAAAACTTTACAAGAGTTCCAAGCAGATGGCTCTTTATGGTTTTCCAGCATCATTTGCAGGTCTTGGTAGCCAAAAGCAAGGTGAGGGCACTCTCTGCTCCTCGCTGCCAGCCCTCCTGGAGTGCAGGGTTCCTGGTGTTTCTCCTGGGGGTATGCCAGTGTCTGGAAATACCTGGTGAAAACAGAATGACCGTGAAGCCCTTGGGATTGCACAGTAAATCTGGAGTTTTCATGCCTGTGGATCCAGCAGCTTTCCCTGCCCCCTTTTTAATTCAAACTTCCCTAAAGAAAATTAGCACTTAAGGGGTCTTGGGTTGAAATGAGCCTGTATCCTGCTCCTTGTCTGCTTTGTGTCGTGGATGAGGCTTCCCAGCTCTCATCACCCTCACTTGGGATATCCAAACCCCTCTTTGCAGCAATATCTTGGCCTTCCTCCTTCCTGTCCCGTGCCCCTCCTGCTCTCAGCTCCTCTCTGCTCCATCACACCTCCACCCTCCTGGGCACCCAGCCCTGCTCCCATGTCCTGCTTATTCCAAATTCAGCGGAAATGGGGGTGAAATGCTCAGCCTTTGCCTGTGTAACAGCATCACTTGAAAGGCAGAATTGTAAAAATAAATGATTGCTGATGCATAAAGTGTTGCAGTGAAGCATCGTCAGTGGTTCAGGGCTCCAAAACTGGCGGGGCTGAGCGGCTGCGCCGGCTGGCACGGGTGCAGCAGGGGATGGGGGGCTTGTGTTATTTCCCAGGCCCACCAGCCCTGTGTGCCTGGGATACCGCTGCTCTTAGTGGTCCTGTGCTGGGAGGAATGGGAATTTGGTTTCTTCCATGGTCAAGGCTGGTGGTGCTGTTAAAGCCTTCCCGAAAATGTCCCTGTTTTCCACTGCATGTCGTGTGGTGGTTTTTTCCAGACAGCTAGCTTGCTTTGGATTTTGGAAGGTGGGGGGGGAAATTTTAGGAAAAATGATTCAGAAATTTCTGAGAACAAGCCAAAGCATGTACGTGCTGGGTTGTTTTTCCTGTCCTAAAATGTTGGGGGATGAAACCGGCGGCACCTACTGCAGGGCTGGCCCCTGTGCATGTGGAGCAGGCAGGTTCCTGGGGCCACCAGCCACCTGGATGGCACAAGGGCTGTGTCCCCACTGCCTCTGGTGCTGGGGCAGCACCTCAGAGCAGTGATGCAGCTGCAGGAGGACCAGCGTGTGGGGCTGGCAGAGCACAGTGGGCGCTGGTCCTGGGCTGCCTGTCTGGAGGGCTACAGAAGCTGCTCACCTGCATTTCTAGGCTTGAGTTCTCAGCTTGCCTCTCTTCTTCTGTGGCAAAAATGTTTAAATCTCAGAGCAGCCAGATTCAATTTTCCTTTTTCTTCTGAGATGCCTTGAGCCAGCCCTTTTGGGGCAGGGAATGGAGATTTAGCAGGAAGGCTCTCGTCCCACCAGGGACAGCTCCTTTCTGCCTGCAGGAGGACTTGCCCAGAGCTGGGGACGGGGTGAACCTGAAATGCTGCAATCACAGAGCCTGACTCCATCAGGAAATGTCACCCTTCTGTCCCCATACTGTGGTTGGGCAGAAGAGCAGCTCTGGGTTTGAAAGCAGAGGGGTAATTATGGATCAGGCTGGGGAAAGGAGTTAATTGAGGAAGGAGAGACCGAAGCTGCCAGGGAAGTCTGTAAACCCCAGTGTCACTCAAGGCCAAAGGAAAGGGGGTACCTACTGGGGCTGTCAGTAGTCCCACTTTCTTTCTTAATAAGAATAAAGAGCATTAAGAAAAGGCCATTCTTGGTCAGTAAAACTGGCTGCAGCTGTGCAGCCCTCACTTCATCCCCAGTTTATGACTTCTGGCTCCAGACCATGGGTCACATCCTCTCTAGGGCTAATCCAGAAGGAAGATGACAACCTCCTGCTGTTGTGTCTTACTTCATTAACTGAAGTGGCAGGAAATGAAAGGATCCCGTCCTTCTTGGGACATATGTGGATGTTAACACATTGCCACATGATGGAATTTCTATTTTTTTCACTTTGCTCTTTTCGTATGAAATACATGCTGCCAAAAGGACTTGGAGGCTGTAAAGTCAGACACACAAGACTTCAGAAAAAAGCCAGAATTGGGGTTTCTTCGGGGATCTATATTTGGTCCCCTTGTGAGGGTGCATCAGGAGGTAAGGTCCAAGAGTTGCTTCCTCCTGAACAGCCCTACAGAGCACACCAAGATGCCATTTACACTTGGAGCTGATTTTTCTCATTCCCTTCACTCCAGAGGGGGACAGGCTGGGGGCGTGGCAGTGGGGACAGCTGAGGTGGCCACAGCAGGTTATTAGGGTGGGTTGTGGTGATTGTCTGATGCAAAGCCTGGGACTGAGCACCTAAAGTCCATCCTGGACTTGTGCTTTCCTGGCTGTTTTGTGCTCAGACCTGCTCTCCACACAGCAACCGCTGTTTTTATGAGTGCTCTCAAGCACACCAGTACAGCAGGAGCATGTTCACACCTCTCCCCTGAGAAGCCAGAGTTATCCCCTGCTGAGGGGTGCTCAGTGGCAGTGGGATTTTCCAGGATGCTCGGCAGCACTGGAGCCAGCCACTGCCTGTTTGGAGCACAGCTCCTATTGATTTCAGCCACAGCTGTGAGCGCTCAGCCCCGGTGCCCAGAGAGAGAGACACGCAGAGTTCACTGAAATCCGCCAGCTTCGGGTGGCTCGGGCAGGACGGAGCACGCAGGAGCCCTGTGACACATCCAGTCCTGAAGAACAGGGCTCAGCCACCAAAACATCTTCCCTTTCCTGTGGGCTTCCCCCTCACTCACTGCAGGGCGGGCAGGGACCCCATTGTCAGCGCTGCCCTCCTGCAAATCCATCCTCTATCAGTCAAGGAAAAGGAATGAGCAAGGATGCTGGGGACAGTTTAATTAAGAACTGGGTCCATAACGTCCATTCTGCAGTGGGCATCCTTCCACCTAACCTTCATCCATTTTGTTTTCCTCACAATTTTGTTCTTGAGAGCAATAATATTTTAGGATATTAGACTGGGCCCTTCCTCCAGTGTGACAGAGCTTGTGAACCTCTTGCTGAACATTGGACACCCTTGTGCATTCATGTGTGGGCACACTTATTATCCTCCTTCCGAGACAGGAGTCCCTTGCACAGAGCAGTGGAGGCAGTTTTGGGAGAAGACAGCGATGGAGATGAGTCCCCCTGAGTCTCAGCCCCAAACTGGCCCTGGGTTTCTGAGCAAGATTTGTGCCTGCCACAGAGCTGTGCCTGCTTTTCAGGATTTGGCATCCAGTGGGGAACATGAAGTTTTGCTGTCATCCATTCCAGTGTGCTTCCACTGGAACTGGAGGAGGTGTTGATTCCCATGCTTATGCCCAAGCCTGTGTGGGATAAATGCATCTGGTTGCCCTTCTCCTTCCTTTTCCCCCTTGCCTGGTGCAGTGTCTCCCTGCAGCTCTGCTCAGGCCCTGACATAGCTGCTCTTCCCATCCATGGCAGGGCACTGGGCTAGCAAGGACCTCTCGGAGATTTCTCTTAAAACCAAGATGTCATCATCATTTTAACTAAGCTTTTATTCCAGAAATTTTGCCTCCACCCTTAGCCATAGACTTTTTACACCAAGATGCAATGCATTCGAGTTACTGATTAGCAGAATAATTCCAATACTTCATTAATTTACTGACTAAAAGCAGATTGTTGTTTATAGCCAGTCTGGAGGATGTTTGCCACATCACCTGGACCCATGTTCCCCCTTGATAAACATCTACGTAACACTCACCATTTCTGAGATAATTCCTGCAGTAAGCTTGCCTTCCAGGGACTGCCACTGAAAGCAAAATGTGAAAGGAGTGTAAAATCCATTAGTAGAAGTCCTTTTGATTACTCAAAATATATTCCCACCACCCTGGAGCTGTTCATCAGAGCAGCTTTACATACCTGCATTGTTCATCTCCTAAGACTCCCAGTATCCCAGTTAGGCAGAGAAGTATTTTTAATCCATATAACATGAAATAAAAAAGCCAAGGAATGTGCTGTAGTTTTAATGCTGTGTGAAAGAGACTCTGTGTGTGCATGTCACTTTTCTCACCTGTGTCTGGTTCAAAGAAAAAGAGTTGGAGGCTGCTACAGTGTCAGGCTGGCTGGATGTAAGAGGGTTTTTTGGTGGTACTGACAGTGTTTGGTCCGTAAAATCCATTCTTGCAGGAAGCCCTTGCTGGAGGTTTTTATATCTTGATATTTCATGTGAAATATCATGTGCTTGTTAAAGCATGACCAGGAACATGGACAAGACAAAAGATGTGTTTGATGAAGGCACAAGGTCTTTCAGAGGCATTCACATCTCCTGTGTGAGAAAGGGCAAGGTTGGATGGTGGAGCCCAAAGCACAGATTTAACAGGTCAGTTAAACAGGTTTTCTGGAGATCCAGGGATTGATCCTGTTCCCATGAGATGGAAGGAGGCAGAGCTCCTCTCCCATCCTGCTGGGATGTGGGAGCGCTGCCGTTTGCTTTGAGCAGAGCAGGAATTTCAGCCTGGCTTGGGAAGCACTCGTCACGCCGTTCCTGTAGGCTGTTTTTCTGGTTGTGGCATTTATCCCTGGTTCTGTGTCACAGCTAAAAACTCTTCTTTTCCTCTGATCTTTCCCCCCTCCCCTTCCTGTTTCTCGTGTTCTTTGCAGTCCTGCAGCAATAGTGCTGTTAAATAATTGTGCTTGTGACAGGGGTGAGCCTCAGCCCGACCCACTGTGTCCAGAATTCCCCTCCCTAGACCTCAGGACCTCTTAGTTCAGCTCTGGGATGGCTCCGAGTGTAGTTCTAGTTGGAAGAGAGACTCTGTAAAATTACATCTTGTTGTTCCATATTTATTCTCCCTCAGTGGTTTCCATGTCAAACTTGCTCAGTTTACCAGTCAAAACAAGATATTTCTACCTGCCAGCTCTGCCAGCTCAGCCTGGGCTCTGGAAATCAAGCTGTGCTCTCTCTGCCCTGGACATCATCACTCGCCAAAAAGGATTCTCAAATCAGGGCTGAACTGGATGTGATGTTGAGTATGCACAAACATAATTTGTTCTCTGGTGGCATTGGGGGCTCTGTGTGACAGATATCAGCAAGGCTCCTGTGCTGTGCAAATATTGACTAACAAATCTTCCCCACCACCTGGGGGAGGATGGGCCACCACTGGGGCCATTTTACACCCAAAGGGGGAAGATTTTTGGGGGTGATGGCAAAAACCCACAGCAGCACCAGGAATGGCACTGGGAAGCTCTGCTTCCTGCTATTCTCTTTATTTGTGAGAACAGACCTAGGCATCTCCTGAGCTCTGGGCCATTGCTTGGTCACCACATTGTGACCTTTCCTTCAGCTGTGGTGTCCTGTGGGATCCCCACAGGCAACAGGCAGGTGGGCCCACTTCTTGGTGCAGAGAAATGTCATGGTATAGCCGTAGGAAAGGCTCTTAATTAATGGGCATTAATCTTGTTCACAAATAGTTCCCCTTCTGAAGGATGAAGCAGAAGGACTTTCCTCAGCACCCCTTCTGACAAAAACTGCAATTTTGTGAATTTGGTCATTGGCAAAATGTTTAAAAAACCACTACATGTGGCAGAAAAAATATTTACTGTGTATGATCATGCCATAGAGTAGGAAAACTGGGCAGGGTGTCCTGCATTGCTTTCAGCTTTCACTCTTGAGCTTCTGCAGTGAATCCCCCAGGGGCTGTCAGCAAGAAGGGACACCAGAGCCTTCCCTGTCCCCAGAGCCATTCTGAGCCTGCAGAGCCATTCCAGCCACTAACAGCCATGGTGGGCTTTTATCTGTGACAGAGCCCAAGAGCAGATAGAAATAGGGTGACTGCCTCGGTTCCTGGGACACTTTGTCACCCCGTGCTCACATTTGGGACAGTCAGCTGAGCTGGGAGAACACCAAAGTGCCCCTTCCTCTTCACAGCTCTGTTCTGCAGAGCCAGGATGGGTTTTCTGGCCAGCAGACCTTTCCAAACACATCCCCTCCGCTACCTGGAGTACTTCTTACTCTTGTCTTACACTGTGTAAGACAATTCCTGCTCCCTTCAAGGAGCTTGGTGCTGCTGAGACCACAGCAGGTGATGCCTCTGGGCTGCGAGAACCTTGTGCCAGGGGAAAAGCCACGTCCAAGGGCTGCACTGGGCAGTTCAATGGGTGATGCATAAAAAAGGGGGCGCCCATGGCAGTGGCAAAGCTCTGGGGTAAGACCAGAAGCCATCAGGCCAGGAGAGGAGGCCACCCAGGTCACAGATGTCACCTGGAGAAGGTCTGCAGGAAAGCCCACTCTCCTGGCCTCTGGAGAAGGATCTCAGCTTGGCAGGAAATTTTTGGAAGTGAGGGAGAGGGTAGGCTATGAGCTGAATTCTTCTTCTTATCCTCCTTTCACAGCAAAAATAGAACATTTATCACAAGTTCCCCTACATGTTTTTCTTCCCTATTGCACACTAGCTCCTTGCTAGTATTTGAAGCTCCAGAAAAAAGAAATTGATGAGTACTCAAGTTAATAATGTGTGCTTATTGTGTTGATGAATTGCTGGAGATGAATATATATGTAAAAGCTCTGCAAGATTCACTCATCCATGCATCCTGAGTGAAAGCAATTATTTTGGTGAGCAAATGGGACTTAGTTTTATGTCTTAATAAAGAGGTTCTGGGCTAAAAGGCAACTTTTGTCCCCGACATTCTTGCAAATCAAGTCTTACTGAAGTAATGGAAACACCAGCACTGGGGGCAATCTTTCAAAAGTGAACATCTTAGAATCCTTTTTCCTACTAAACTCTTGCAATTCTCCATTACTACTGAATTTTGTAAGATCTTCCCTGTCTTCAGGCTGTGGAGAAAGGGCAGGACCACCTGAACAAAGCACATCCAAGAGTCTCAGAAACTGAGGGATAAAAGCTTATCATCCCATGGATGGCATTTGGAAAGGGGGAGGCTTGTTTTTATGTGTGTTTTGTTTCTCATGATTCCTAACTGAGATGTGGATTTAATGTGAATGTAATGATATTTTCAGGCCTGACTCACTCCATTTTTTCAATAATTGCCCTGTAAATTGTCCTGACTGCCCCTGAGCATAAACCTTGGGCATGGTGCAGGTTTAGCACCAGGTCCCAACCTGCCCATCTTGTTCCTTTTGTTTTTTCCCCACATGCTGGGGACGTCCAGCTGGATCCAATCCAGGAGTTACATCCTTTAGAGACAAGAGTCTGTAAACAGTGATGAAGAGGTGTGACTAACTCACAAAAAAAAATTGAAAACAGGGAGGAAAAAAGAGAAAACACCTTGTTGTTGTCGCTTTGATAAAAATGACGAGTCCAGGTATTTTGTTGTTGTTACAAACACTTCTAAGACAGAGAAGCAGATTTGATGTGAACAGAGGAGCTTGTGTTAACCCATTTAAATTAATTTGGCTCAGCTCGTTTGCAGCTAAAGGGATTAGATGGCTCAGGATTTGGTAACGTGTGAGAGTGTTTTCCCAGACAGGTCATTTCCTGCAGGCCAGGTCTGCAGTTGCTTTGGGGGAGGATATTTCCAGTGCACACAAGAGAGAGGCTCCTCCATGGAGAAAACATTCATTGCTCACGAGCCAGGACAGCCCCAGCACCGCAAAGCTGGCTCAGCACCTTCGTGCCCTGAGTGGGCAGGTGAGAAGTGAGACAGCCCAATGGACAACTCGGGAGGAACTTCCACAGCTGCCAGGCAGGGAAAACTGCGAAATGACCTCACCTGTGGACGTTCTGGCAACCCGACCTGAGAGGGAGGAGTGTCCCGTGGAGGGAGGGAGGGAG
>WAAE01024129.1:307174-385020 GCA_013400495.1 Nicator chloris
TGCTTACTTTTGCACCCAGGGGTTCAGAATATTTCATGTCTGTGTGCAATCCTTTCTGAAGAGCTGCCCCCTTCAAAAGCAGGGTAGCAGGGGCTGGGAAAGGAGGAGCAGGAGGGTGCCGAAGGCTTCTGAGCCTGCCCCAGCTGGAGGAGCAGAGGCTCTGGCACTGTCCTGGCTCTGGGAGATGTGGGCCAACACAAGCTCTGAGAGCCTGAGTAAAAGCAAAAGGCCTGGACTCTTCCTGAGTCCACCAGATCTTCCCAGGCAGGCTGAGCTGTGCCCCAGGGCTGCTCTGGCAGGGCCCTGGAGAGATGCAGTTGCCTGCCAGAATCCTGGCAGAGGTAGGAGGGAAGTCTTCTCAGGTGGAGCGATGTGGGGGTGGCTGATCAGCGTGGGCACAACGCTTCACGCTGCTGCTGGGGAGAAGAAGCCTGGCTTGTGTTGCTTTGCTGTCAGCCTATGATAGGCACCTGCTTGGCAAGCCCCACTGTCCTCCTGCTACTACTCTTGCTGGAGGAGAGCTGGAGGGACCTGGGGTGCTGAGTGTCTCTGCTCTCCTGGGATTTGCTCAGTGTAAACACAGGGAACGTGGTATTTCACAGTGCCAGCTCTGCAGAGAGGGATCCAACAGGGGAACACCAAGTGTGTGCCCTGCAGACTGCGAAGCCTTGGGGCTGGCCCGTGTGGGTGCCCTGGGGGACGTGGGGAGGGCAGGTGACCCGTCCTCCAGGAGGCTGGAGTACTGCCCTTATCTCCCAAGGGTCAGGTCTGGATCCAGCTTCTGCAGTGTCCCTGCTCCAACAAAGAATCCAGTGGCAGTGACATCCCTGCAATGGCCCAAGCTGGCCATTGTCTCAGCTGGACACTGCCAGCTGTGAGGGGTGGATGGGAGCTGGCATTTTGTCCTCTTGGTGAAGTTGCTCTTAAAGAGTTGATTGCTCGAGCCTACTGGTCAATGCCTCATTCATGATGGTCAGTTCTGGTGAGGTGATGCAGTTGTGCGTCTCTAATTTAGAGCTTGAGAACCTCTTTTCCTGTTTGCTGTGACCTTACCAAATGTGCATCACCTGGGCAAGAGATTCACAAGCAGAAGCTGTTGGAAGATTGTTTTCATCACTGAGGATGAAACATCTTTAAAAATCTATCTCCTGAATATTGACCTAGGCCTCTTCCAAGAACAGATGATGTTCTGAGTAGTCAGTAACTTTTTTTAATGCTGAGAGCCCTGTGTGTGTGTGCACAGGTGCTCTGCTGGACTGGGTCCACTGGCAGTCCAGATGCTGTCAGGCTTGGTGTCTACTCTCTTGTTCCATTTTTAAGCCTGTACATTTGAGACCTTGTTTTTATTCAGCTTGGGTAGCTGTCTACCAACATCTTTTAAAATCAACCTTGATTTAGCTTCCACTGTAATCCTTCAATCCCTCTGGGACAACCTTTACACTGTTTTTGCAGCCAGCTGATTGTTCTCTCTCACTTCCAAATTTCCATGGGATATTTGCAATATCCCACTCTAATACCTACTAATCCATTAAAAATACCCATGAGATAGATTAGGTAATCCACTGTGCCTCACAGATTGTGCTCCTTAACTCTGCTTCCCCTGGAAGAGTCACAGAACGGGTGCTACATCTGCCCTGGGAAGCACTGCTCCTCCAGGATCCCTCAGCACTGGCTCAGGAGCAGGCACAGTTTGCTTGAGAAAATGTTCTGTGACTCTTCAGATCCATAGGGAGACTTCATGTGACAACAGGCTGGGACTGTGGCTGCTGTTATCCAGGTTAACCTGTGTGTTTGCAAAGAGCATCTCAGGAGCAGTGCTGGCAGGAACAGAGGTCAGTTCTGCCTGCTCTGCAGGGGCTGTGGCTCCTGGTTCCTCACTGAACAGGAGCCTCATTGCCTGCACCATATTCAGGTTTGGATATTCCAAAATCTGCCCAAGAGCTGTGCTGTGGTTGTACTCTTCCTCAGATGTTCCATTCTACCTTTGTGCTGTCCTTGATATCACCATCCTGGTGAGAGCTTCCTCCAACTCCCCATTTTCCTTGGGAAGTTCCAAGTATTCCCCTTCTTTAAATAAGTATTTCAAGTTCAGTTGTCTGGCTGGATGAGGTGACAATGCCAGGATGCAGGAGAGGAGAATGGCACAGGCTGGAAATCCTCATTATCCTCCTCGCACAGGGTGGTGCTGTGCCTGGTGTGGTGCAGATGGATGGAAACCATACCAGGCTTAGGCAAAATCTCATTCTGTGCATGGGCTCAGTGATGTAAAAAGGGCAAAGCACTCCCTAAAGGAGTATGGTAAAATGTAGGAACCTATCATACCCAAGAAACTGTTTTCTGCCAGACCTCCTTGGAGAGCAGCTGCAATCTCCATGGGAACTGGTGGTGGTAGGTATCTTTCCTGCCCCTGCAGAACCATGAATCCATGGGGAAAGAGCAGGCATTGACATCCCCAGACACCCTGGAGGCCAGGGCCCTGTCTTTTAGATCCAAAATCCTACTGAGAGATTCCTTAACAGTGACAAATCCCTCATAAAACCTGTTCCTCCCCCCCAGGCAAAAAGCCAATGCCAGGTTTGCTGACTTGCCTTGTGACCATCTCTCCTTCTGGTAATGTACAACAGTGCCCAAAAGTGTAAAGCCATGGAGGGCTTTGTCCTTTTAAATCCAAGGGATTCCATGGAGTGACCTGCTGGGAGTAGAGGGAGAGCTTCAATATCAGCCTCTGAACGTGTTTGATGTTTCTGGCTGTGGTGCTAAACCTGGCAAAAGAATGCACATCATTGGCTGTGGGTGGGGGAGAGATCATGGAAACATGAGTGAAAAAAAACCAAGTGGGAAAAGGATTGGAAAGTGTTAAATGGGTGTTTAAACCTAGATTTTGTTGGAAAAGTTTGAGTAGGTTCTTAAGGGACCCTGCTGAACTCGGTGCTTCTAGATGTCACTGCAAATCAGAGATGCTGGATGAAAGTAGTTCCCAGAACATTTCTGCTTTCATGATACATGGTCAACTTTTCTTGTTCCTCAAGCAATGTTAACACTAAAACGTGTTTGTGCTTGATGCTGTACATAAGCTAAAATAAAAGGAAAGGAACAGGAAAATCAGTGTTGGAAAACTTCTTTGTGATTTGGCTTGTGTCTCCTGCTGGGCTGGCATCTTTTAGACGTTCTCTTGCTGCTGTAGCAGAACCTCAGTCCTGAGATCTGTAAGCACAGCTTTATGCAGACAGCAATTTGTGAACTCCTCTTGCAATCTTCCTGCGTGCTGAAAACCCAGGAGCGTTTCCATTCTGCCTGCACTGGAGTGTAGTAAATTTGAGTGTGCTGACAGCAGGCTGGCCTCTGAGTTATCTTTTGGGTGGCTTCAAAAAATTACAGCGCAGGACTAATTAGTCCATCAGCCAAAAATGATTCAAGGCTATCTGTTTTGGGAGGGCCAGAGGGAGATTTATGAAGAGGATGAATGTTTTCATCCTGGCAACAGCTTCTCAGCCAGTGACAAGCCTGGTGCTGGGTGTGCTGCCTTTCTGCACCTCCAGTTACCTGGGAGCTCTTGGCTCCCACCTAACCACGTCTGGCAGGCCTTGTGTAACCAACCCATGGCCGCACGTAGCCGTGACGTGGGCCCTGGGTCTGAGCTGTAAACACAAAGCCAGGCTGCCCTGAGGTTCAGTGCTGGGAACAAAGCAGAGGCAGCAGCCCGGCCAAGCCATTTTCTGCAGAAAGAACCAGTAGATGCTGAATGTTCCTCCCTTGTTCTGGAGTGTGGAGTGAAGGCTGAAGGGAAAAGTCCTGGTGGAATGGCAGGCTGTGTGCTGGTTGTGCCTGTGGGGAGACTGAGATTGCCCCAGGTGCTGGTCCTGTTGGGTGGGGGTCACTGGAAATGCAAGAGGCACTGTGGTGGCAGGGTCCTTCATCAGCAAACCTGGCCCTCTTCCTGCCTTCCACCAGACAGTGCAGGGCAGCCTTGTCTGGGACTGGCTGTTCTGGGGCTGCCCTTTGGCTTCTGGAGGGTTTGGAGTGAGGAGCAGGGCTTTGCATGGATGGAATCTCATACCTGTGGGTATTTACCGTTGCAGGGTAAGGCACAGACCTGTTCTATATGTAGGTTTAGTAACTGAAGCCTCTAATTTTCTCTGGTTGGCTTTGTTTACTCAGCAGAAGACCTAAAAGCAGCTTTCCTGCTGCTGCAGGGATCTCAGAGACTGGTGATGCTACAGGCAGGGTGCAAGCAGGGAATGCTGAGGCTCATGCACAAAGCTGTCTTGAATAATTTCTCCTCTTGTCTAGAAGAGAGAGGGCTGGGCTCCCTCCTGCTGCACACATGATGCACTTGAATGGCAGGAGCTCAGCTGCCCCTTTGCCATCTCTAACCTCCTACACAGAGTGAGCAGCTCCCAGGATGGGTGCAGTGGGTTTGGAGATGTTTCTGTGGTTTTAGGAGGATCCTGAACAGGGGAGGTTGCTTTTTCTTTTGTCTGTAAGAGTGTGTGGTTGCCTCAGTGGCTGGTTTGTGGATACCAGGCTTTAAAATAGAGATGTAGACAAATTGGCAAAAGGCCAGAGGAGAGCAGCACTAATTGTCAGAGCTTTAGAAAACATGACCTCTGAGGAGAGGTTGAAGAAATCAGGTGCATTTAATCTAGACAAGGCAGTATGGGTGGGGGAGGGAGGGGGATGTCATGGTTTCTCAGAACATAAAAGCTGTTGTTAAGGAGGGATGATTGATTTATTCTTTCACTGTCGTGGACGGGGGGGGGGGGGAATGATGAGACCAAACTACATTTAAACTGCAGAGAAGATTTGGTTTGGATATCTAGGAAAAGCCTTCAGTGCAGTGAAATGTGGGAAGGTATTGTTCAGGGAAGCTGTGAAATTTCTGACACCCTGTTAATGCCTTTATTCCTGTAGCTCAGACTAAAGGGTAATTTTCAGGCTGATCCCTGTCCCTCAGCAACTGCAAACCTTGGCTCTGCCAGCAGTGCCAAGTCCACGTGGTCAGGAATGCAGGAACCAGGAACCTTGAAGCGCTGGCTGGAGTCCATAAAAATGATGTGGCTTCAGTGGACCATAAATCGAGCTCTGTTCACCTGCCCAGTGGTTTGGAGTCTTTTTGGCTGTGTCTGTGTTGCAGTTGGAGATCTGCAGGCAGAGGAGCCCAAGCTTGCTCTAGTGTTAACTTCCTTGGGTAGGAGTGAAGAGGGGACAGCTTGGACCTCAGCTCAGGGCAGTTGCCTGAGTTATTCCCTCCCTGTTGCACTGAATTTTGTGCTTTTGCCTTCAGTGAGCTCTGCAGGCTCAGAACCAGGCTGAGTTCTGGGGGAGATGTCCCAGTCCAGGCTGCCATCACCTCTGGCTGGAGTGCAGGCTCTCACAGGCTTGGAGACACAACCCTTCCTCCACACTTGAGCCGAGTTATTTCTGTTAGCAACGTGACTCCAGCTGCTGGGGGTTTATGCATTATAAAATAAAATATGAAAGTAATAACTGGTTGCTGGGAAAATATTGCGGATTAGCACAACTTGTTCTCTACCTTGACTGTGTTTATATTTGACAAGTATCACTTGCAGAAAATGGACAGGTTTTATTATAACTTATTTGTCTGCTTCCCTTCCAACTTCCTGAGTGCATTATTCTCAGGCATCAAACTACTTTCAGGACAAAATGTTGGTGAACTCTCCAGTGGTGGTGAGAAAAAGGGATGTGTGAGGGTGCCATTCACTGGTAAAAGTGGCAGAATTTCTCACACTCCCTCACTCGTGATCTTGCCTACAAATCCTTCCCAAGCAGAAGCTTTTTCTTTAAGGGGAGAAAGTCTAGTTCTTTGTGCCCACTGGCAAGGCACAGATAAAAGCATGGGCCTTCAATATCAGGTTTACTTCTTTTGCCCTGCCTGGGATCCACAAATGCAGAGTTCTCTCTTCTGGACAAATCTACAGATGACGTTATCCCATATTTGAAATACCCTACTTTTGTATCCCTCTTGCCTGAAGCTATTAACATTGGCAGAATTGATGTCCTTTGTTTATTTTTCTGTACTACTTAAAGTCTGAATGTTGGGCACCAGCTGGCCTGGTTTTCCATTGGGCTGCACTGAGAGTCAGGACATATTTTTGTGTTGGCTGTGTCCACGCTCCCGAATCTCTGTTCTGAGCAGGCTGGGAGCCAGCCTTCACAACAGGGCTGGAGAGGGTGAAATGGCTTCTCTGGCATCAAGATAAAGTAGGTGCAGTAAAGGCAGGACTTGCATTTCTTTGTAGGACAGTCACACCCAGAAGCCCATGGGTTGCACACCCCAGGGCTCGCAGGTCGGCAGTGGAGCCTCCCAAATTCTCTGATAGATGGGATATGGAGGAGTTGGCAGTTCCAAGAGGAGCCTTGCTGAGTCTGCAGGGAGCTGATCCCTCCACCCCAGAGCTGCTCCTGGAGCTGGGAGTGGGGAGGTCTGGAGCTCTGACACGGAGTCACGGCGTGACCCCGGGCGCTCGGATCCCATGGTGATGAGCACAGCACAAATGTCTGGATGGATAGAATGGATTGCATGGGCTCTGGGTTTGACAAATATTTGTGTATCCCCACTGCCAGGGCTCCCCTCCTCTAACCACCCAGCCTGCTGCTTTCAGTGGGGGAAAGGACGCCGGCTGGTGCTGGGGAAGGAGGGGATGCACAGCCACAGTGACACAAGCACTGGTGGGGACAGGCTGGAAGCCACGCAGGCAGTGGGGCACTCTTGGAGGGAACAGCTCTGCATGGCAGAAAGGCTGTGGAATGGCAGTCTGGGTTCTCCCAGGCTCTACTGCAGCCCTGTGCGTGGCCCCTGTAACTAATTAGCCTGCAAGATCCTCAGGGCAGCACTGGCTTCCTCCTCCTGCTATGGCTTCTATCACAAAGCCCTGATTTCAGGGCAAAAAAAAAAAAAGACAAACTATCAAAGTGAGACTTCCTTAAAAGCTTTGCTGTGCCAGTGTCAGCCTCTGGCACAAAGAGGCTGCGAGAGGATCATCTCTCCCTGGTGTGACTCTTGGTTATTTTCCCACCTGGCTCCCTTGTGAAGGATGAAGGTACAAGCACTGAGAGGTGTCTGGGAGTGTGTCTGTGAGGGGATCTTCAGAGGCTCCACGAGGTCTCCTGAGCACCCCTGCCTCGGGCACCCTGTCAGCGAGCCCGGGGTGCTGGAGCCTGCACTGCCTCTTTAAGGAGATTTGCATAGCAGGGCCTAATTACAGTGGTTGATTCTGATGTTTTCAGTGTTGTTCATATTCCATTAAAGGATAATGCTGCTTAATTTGCAGCAGAGGGTCTCGGTGAACAGCACACCCAATCACAAGGCACCCCTAATGACATTGCTTCCCTACTTCTGGTAACACATAATTAAAAAATCACTTCATTTCCAGTTGTGTGGTTCTCCCCTCTCCCCCAATCTCCTAATTACTTTCTAAGCCATTTCATGATTATCTGTAAATATTTCAGCACTTAGATCTACTAATGAGTGCATGGAAGAGTTAATACCTTGAGTGGCACAACTGCTTGCCTTTCCCTTTCTAGTGATGCATTGTACGGGATCATTTTCCACCTTGCATGTGTGAGGAAAGGGGTTTTTCTTGGAGTGGGATTGGGTTTGTGCTCTGCCTTTGGGCTTTGGCAGGGGAGGAGTAACATGCAAAAACCCCATCTCCAGCTACAGGAGGGTCTTTGCTGGGTTTGGTAGTGGGTGTGTATCTCGCTGTAAATTGTTTTCCTCATTGGTCAATGAGGACCACCTTATGTGAGCCCACTAGGAGCCTGCTGATGGTCTCTGAAGGGATTATTTGGAATAACCAGAGATAATTGTGTTGCTACGGGGTAATGAACTTCCAGGAATTAAAAAAGTCAAGCTTAGGCTGGACTACTCCTTGGGGTGAGTCTGTAAGTCTGGGAGTAAGAGAAATCTAATCACTTGAGCACATTCAATTCCATGATACTTGGGAAATGTGGGGCTGCTTAAAATCAAATCCACACATTTCTAGGCAATTCTTATATTGCAGACAAGAGAGGAGGACTTGACTATGGTCCTAACCCAGCCTATTTGTGTTTCAGGTAACCCTGTCACAGTGGGAATGAGCATCCACATCTCCAGCATTGACCAGATCTCTGAAGTCAACATGGTAAGTTCAGAAAGAAAGAGAAAAAGAAGGAAAGGTGGGAAAAAAAACCAAACCAAAACACCAAACCAAAAACACAAAACAAAAACCCACAAAACCAACCCTCCATCCCCCCCTCAAAAAAGAAAAAAAAAGTAAAAAAACACCCACAATAAACTCTTCTTCCATTTTCTGGCTGAGATCTACTTCCAAGGCAATGGCTCCTTGGAGGCATCTGGATCTCTGCTGGCACCTCTGGAGCTTGTGGCATCTCATCCAGAGTACTCTTATCCCTTCCATGCTGGTTGCACAGACACCTCCCCAAGTCAGAAAAGCTTATGCCTTAAAAAAGTAGATGTGAATTGTATTTTTTGGCCTTATGGTCAGTCTGTCCCTGCCAAGTTAAAAAGAGTGAGTTTTCATTTGCTGGTGGTAATTCAACATTTTCCTGGAGATCTGTGCTGGAAAGAGAGGCATCTAATGGAAATCTGCTTTTGGGTGGCATTGATAGACTGGAGTTTTCATACCACTGTGAACAAAAAAAATTATCTGCTCAGGCAGCAATGGTTTGGGGTGAAACCTGTGAAATTTGTTGATTACTTTGGTCATGGTTTAGGTTCACATCCAGAACTGTCCCTCAGAAGCCCTGAGCACCCAGCAGAGGACGTAGATGGTGTTGTAATTGCCTAAACTTGCCTTTGTCCCTCCTGTCCAGAGGCTTTTCATCCAGACTCTTCTCCTTTCCTGGAGGCTGAGTGGAGTGGGAGGCTGGTGGGAGCCTCCTGACCGTTCCTGTCCAGCTCCTCACTTCCTGACCCATGCAGGAGAATCCTGGGCCAGTTTAGAGCTCTTGCTCTAAAGTCAATTAAAATCCTGGTCTCCCACTGCTCCTGTCCCATTTCTGTGTCTGGCCTCTCCTGCCCTGTTTCCCTGGCCCACCAGTTCCTCTGCTGCTCTGTGGAGGGGAGGAGGGGAGGTGACACAACCTGACCAGTTGGTTTTGTTTCCAAACTGCCTGAAAAGCCTGAACACGTGTTGGAATGAGCCAGGGGGAAGAGCCAGCCATGAACCTTGATGTCCCTGTGTGGAAGTTTCTTTTGCTGACTCTCTGTGACCATCACACCTCAGTCTAGTGACAGTGACACTGGGCACTGTGTGTGGCCCTAGGTTTGGGTACAGAGGCACTGGGTAGCTGTGCTTGAGTTTAGGTTCAGCTTAGCAGGGCCAGATGGCTTAACCTAGTTCCATCCATCTCGCTTGTCAGGCCACAACTCAACTTTGAGTCATCTCCTCTCCCAGGCTCAGCTTGGACCTGGATGTTCTGGCATGCTGGACCAAGTGCCACCCTCCTGCTAGAGCCAGAATGGACAATTTGGGGTCTGGGCTTGTGGCTTAAGACCAAGACTGGCACAGATGTAACTGGGAGGGCGTGAGGGGGTTGATTCTCAGCTTACCTGCAGCAGGCTGCCCCTGTGAGCCTGAGCAGGTCTGTCCCCAGCACAGGAAGGACAGGGACCTGTTGGAGTGAGTCCAGAGGAGGCTCCAGGATGATCAGAAAGATGGAGCAGCTCAGATGGGAAAGTTGGGATTGTTCAGCCTGGAAAAAAAGCCAGCTTAGGGGTGGCCTTCCAGTACCTGAAGGGAGCCTACAAGAAAGGTGGGAGAAACTTTTTACAAGTGCCTGGAGTGACAGGACAAGGGGGAATTGATGCAGACTAAGAGAGTAGGTTCAGACTGGAATTAGGAAAAAATTCTTCCCTGTGAGAGTGGGCAGGCCCTGGCACAGGGTGCCCAGAGAAGCTGTGGCTGCCCCTGGATCCCTGGAGGTCTCCAAGGCCGGGCTGGATGGAGCTCTGAGCAGCCTGGGATAGTGGAAGTTGTCCCTGCCCATGGAAGGGGGCTGGAATAAGATGATCTTTAAGGTCCTCTGCAATCCCAACCATTGCTAGTGCAGTATGAACCTCCTGCTGGAGAGGTGCCCACGGGCTAAAGGGGCTGATCAAGTGCTTTGTCCTGCAGCTGTGAGCAGCTGTGGCCAGGCACACAGTAGCCATTGGCCCAGCAGCACTTTCCAACCCTTGCCACGTAAATGTGGTGCTCACCCCTCTCCAGTGAGCCACTGCTTCCCTCTGGCACAGAACTGGGGGAGAAACAGCAACAATAATCCCTCTGTGATCCACAGATTTCCTGGCATAGGCCTTCATGCACTTGCTGCTCTGGATCCTGCAGAATTTGAGCAGCACAGTGATGGACACTGAGTGCTTTGATGGTGGTGGCATGGCTGTGGTCAGGCTGGGCACCACTGTCCATGCCACACTCCTGTGAATGTGAAGGAATGTCACTTCTGGGCTTTTGATTATCCCTCTTGGCTCTGTGTTTGACAAGAATAATCTCCTGCCCATCTTTCCTACATAGATGGGGGGAGGGGGAAAGGGTGTGGAAAGGTTTGGGGATGGGAGATGAGGTGGCTGTAGGGGAGAATTTATTCAGGATCCAGATCTCTGAGCACTGTTGTGAGGCAGCTTCAAAAAGGGGTTAAAAATCAGAATCATCTTAAAGAACAAACATTTCAGGAGCAGAAGAGTTCTGATGTGATGTAAGTTTCCAGGCTGAAGGGATTTTATGTGCATCATTCTTCTGTGTGACAGATGCCCCGGGGAAAGGGCTGTGTTTTACCCCTGCTCTGGACATGGATACTGGCAAGAAAAACAAGGCATTTTTTTGGCATCATGTGTGCTTGGGAAAGGAACTGTGCAATGAATAAATTAAAGGCACACAAGTGAAGCTGGGTTGTCATGGTGACCAAATAGCTTCTATTGTTCCACAAGGAGTGTTATTACTTACTGCCCCTTGTAGGATAATTAATTAATCCTCAGACATCCTTTTGGGAACAATGGCCCTGGTGCTGCGACTGGGCAGGCTGAGGAGAGCCCCCAGCTCTCCCAGGCCTTTCCCTGGGAATCCTGGCGCCTGTTGGCTGCCTGGTTGTGGGGAACAAGTGTTGCCAGTGACCAGGCATTGCATGCTTCCAAAAGTTGTTTTCCATGGGAGCCCAGCTGGTTGTGGTGCTGTGGAGCCATCCAGCTCCATCCACGAGCACTCCTTGCCCTCACTCCCATGGGAACCGTGTTCCCAAAATGAAGACGTGGTGACATTCCTGTCCTGGAGGACACAGGGCCCTCTGAAAAGCCAGCACAGTAAAGTCCTTATGCTGGATGTTCCCAGGCACTCTGACACACAGAATGCTTTGCAGCTGCCTGTTGATACCATGTGTGTTCTGACACCCAAAACTGATGCACCTCCAGCTCCCTGAGGGCCGTTCCCAGATCCTGTGCCATGCAGGGTGTTCATAGGTACAGTGGTAACCATCTCCCAGTGATGAGAGACCAAAACTGCAGCCCTTATTTTAGAAAGTGTCACCTCCTGGGTCATGGCAGCTGCTGGATCTGTGTGGTCAGCCATATTTTCAAGCTCACTTTCTAGAGTGATGCTTTCTTGCTGTGTACCCCCCTCAGCACGGCTGAGCAACGCTGAGCTGCAGCCTCTGTTCTTGTCAGTGATTAGAAGGATTATTTGCTGAGCCAAGATCAGTGACATCAATTGAAATGTCTGGGGAAGGATGCCAGGAGCCAGGCCAAATAGGTATTGGGGAGGGCACATTTGAGTGGCAGACCCTCTGGGAAGTGCTGATCCATGAAGATGAAAGGCCTCGCTGGAGTCTTTTCATCTCCTGTATAAATTTGCAAGTTGAGGATTTGAAGGCAGGCTGAGAGGAGGAATGTCTTCATGCTGCTGTTGAGTAGCTCAGGTGACCCTTGAAGGACAGGAGGATGGTATCTCCTGGATCACTCACCCAGACCATTCCTTTGAGGTGAGCTGGGGTTGAGTTGCAGTGAGCAGGGTGATGCCTGGAATGGCTACCTGGAACAGAGGCCAGACAGAGTTAAAAGAATAAAGTGGGTATTTATTAAAGGCCTTTAACAGGTTCACCTTGGGCAGTCAAAAGCCTGGCAGAGGGTGCACCCAAGGTGGATGATGGTCATGAGTTTTTTGGGCAGATAGAAGTTTGGTCTGTTTGCATATCAGAGGTTAATTGTCCAATTACAGCTTCAGGTAATGAAGTCACATTCCCCCAGTTTGCTGCCCCAACAATTCACTTTTGTTTATACTTTTAGGGGCCTGGGGCTGTGAGGTGTCCTTGGTTCTCAGGCCTGGCAGGATTGTTTTGTCTGACCAAACTGAAGGGAGCTTGCTAACACTGTGTATGGAGTTCAGAGCTTTCCACAAATGCAGTTCAGGATCTGAAAAGCATAAAAGCTAAAAACTTAAGGCATCAGGGGAACAACCTGCAGGTGTTTATGGACTCCTGTTGGTGTGCAGTGGCACTGGGGCAGTGACACATTCAGGTCTCTTGGTGTGGTACCAGGTTACTGAGGAGTCCAGCAGCGTTTCTGAGCCGGGGAATGAAGAGCTCTGGCATTGTGGGGCTCGTGTCACACTCAGTTGGAGCAGCCTGTGGGTGTCTGTCCTTGTGCTTCGTGCCCTGAATGCTGCCAAGTCACTCACCTTAAGGGTCTGGTTCAGCCAGCTTGCCCTGGTGGGGCAGTTCTGGTGGTGTCCAGTAGCAATGGCTTCAGAAAGAGCTGCAAGTCTTCCCCCACTGCTGGATGTCCTTTCATCCAGCTGAGGACTGGCCTGTTCAGGGTGTTCTGTATATTCCTGCAGACTAGACAAGGACTGATCCTTCCAATGTAGCCTTTTCCTTATCTAGGCAATCTCTGGGGACATGTTTTTCTAGCACCAGACAGTTCAGACTCCCTTGAAGTCTTAATGAACTATTTCAATAAGGAAAACTACCAGAAGTTTTGTATGCATTTGAAATAAGAGGAGGTTACCCTTCATAACGCTTCAATTTTCCTGCCCTATGATCTGTGCAGTCCTAAACCTGCTCCCTCCTGTGTCTGCACACCGTAGACAGCTCGGAGCATCCAGCCATTATAGTCATGATTTCTTTGTGGCTCCTATAATTTATTCATCCCAAGATGCTCTCCTACATCTGCAATAACATCATTTCAGTTTGTTATAGCACCAGCTTTAAAGTTTTATAAACCTGGTGACAAGTTGAAAAGTTACAAGAGGATTGTTGCAGAGGGCTAGTGTACGAAACAAGGCTTCCAGATAAAAAACGTTTGCAGGAATAGGAGTGTGAAAGGAAGGACGCCCGTGGGATTGCCCATTCCTTTTGCTGAGGGACAATCTGCAGTGGGGAGGGGTTAGGGGTCAGGGCAGGGTGCTTGGCAAAGCTGACTTTGATGTTTTGCTTCACAGAATCACAGAATGGTCTGGGTTGGAAGGGATTTAAACCTCATCTCATTCCAAACCAGGACATCTTCCACTACCCCAGGTTGTTCTAAGCCCCGTCCAACCTGGCCTTGGACAGTTCCAGGGATCCAGGGGCAGCCACAGCTGCTCTGGGCACCCTGTTCCCAATGGCACGCTGCTTCCCAGCCCTGTGCCCTGTTGCCAGGCTGTGCCTTGTTGGAGTGACTGCTCTGGTGCTGGCACGCTGCACTGGATCTCTTGGAGGTTATGGCAGGAAGCATCGTGGCTGTTATTTCCCAACTTCTCGAAGCTTGCTTGAAAAACAAGCTGTCTGGTTTGGCAGATTTCCCTGTTCAAGAGAGATGTAAAGCATGTCTCAAGGCAACCCTAAGCTGCAAGGATTTTCAATAAGCTTTTAACTCAAAATGAAGTGGACCAGGTTTTGTGTGAGGGTGTTCTGGACCAGGACAGTTCATCCTGCAACCTCTTATGCCATCATCAGTGGGGCATCACTCTTCTCACTACATCAAATTGTCCATCTTTTGGGCATGCCTGAAATAGACTTTGTGGTGGAATCTGTCCTGAGCAGGCTTTGCAGTTGTGCTTTCACTGGAAGATATGTACACCTGCAATGCTGGACAAACCCGATTTTGCTGCACTGTGTCCTTGAAAAGGATTTTTCCATTGGTGTAGAGATCTTGAGCTTTAAAAAACAAGATTTTAAAGAAGAAAGTTCTACTATTACACTGTGCCTTTTAGTACCACCTACTCTCTTCAAATGTATCAACGTTTTCCTTATTCTTAGTTGAAAACGTTCTGTTTTGTTGCTGTCTGTTTTCAATGGAGAAATGACATACAGATACTTCTCAGTTGCTTTGTCCTTGGGTATCCAAATGTTTTTAAAAAGCAAAGGTTAAAGCATTTAAATCCTACAGTCAGAGTTTTCTGGAGTTGTATGCTGTGAGATACAAGCGTGACATGACACTCCAGTGCTGCAAATGTTTCTCTGTAGCCTTGGGTATCCCCAGCTCTGTGACACTGTGGTATCTAAACTCTCAGTGTGTGTACACATTACATCTTGCTATTCAAGGCTGCTGAATACTTAGGACTGCCAAAATATGGGAAAACTAGGAGGCAGCGTTGGTGCTGAGCTGCAGATGGTGCCCTGTCATGATGCTGCAGGGGATATATTCCTGCTGGGTTGCTGGCGGCTCCTGGGATGGAAGTGTTGCAGGTAGCAGAGGGTGCTGTTGGGCCTTGGTGGTGAAGAAGGGTTCAGGGGGCATTCATGTTGGATATTGGGAAAAAATTCTTCACTGAATGAATGGTTAAGAATTACAACAGGCTCCCCAGGGAAGTGGGAAAGTCACCATCCCTGGCAGTGCTCAAAAACCGAGCAGATCTGGCAGTTTGTGGTATGGCTTAGTGGCCATGGGGGTATTTGCTCAAAGGTTGGACTTGATGACCTTGGAAGTCTTTTCCAACCTTAATGATTCTACGAGTCTTGATCTGCTCATGGTAAGGATGGTAGAGCTTTGATTTAGGGTGAGCAATCCCTACAGGCATGGGCAGGTGGGTTGTTTTTTTTTTTATACAGGGGGCTTCTGTGTGCTAGGATCTAAAGCAGGGCATTGCAGCAGACAGCTGGGATGAAAAGTTTCCTCAGGGCTGGCAAGGGCCTGTGCCTTCCTCTGCTGGTGGTGCCTGAGCACAGCTGGGCTCACACAGCTCTTGTCCCTTCAGCTCCTGGTGTGTGGGGCTGCAGTGCATGGCATGGCTGGGAAATCACACAGTGCTGGTTCTGTACACCTGAAACAGCATTTTCCTGAAGGGGAGACTTAGCAGGGGAGGCAAAGGTCCGTGTGCACGCTGCCATCAGTCACACAGTCACCCTGGGGACCTGCTCACTTTGCTTCTCCAGCAGTAGGAGTGGGACACACACGACCATTTGGCTGGCTGAGGGAAAGCAGCAGCATATTGATGCTTTTTCCTGCTGCTAGAGGGATGTTTGGAGGAATAAAAGATGGCTGTGGCAGGGTGGAGAGTAACCTCCAAACCACTCTGGACTTGGCAGCTTTGAGATGCTCTTGTTTGCATGCAGGAGACACAACTGCCTGCTCTGTGGCTGGTCTGGAGAGAGGGCAAGAGTTCCACTGAGCTCCAGAAACACCTTTGCAAAGCTGATGTCAGGGACCCACCTCACATGCCTTCATTAGATTGGTGATTAGGATTTTTTTATCCTTCAGCAGCGATATCCTGTGAGTGCTGAGGCTTGGGGTGACTTTCACCAGCACTGACACTGCCTAAAATGTCAAGGATCAGATGTGGACACCTGCTCACATCACATGATGCCTTTCTTTAACAGAATTCCCACTGGTTGTGCTGAAAAATCCCTTGGACTGAGGTAGTGTGTGAGGACAAGGAAAGCATCTGGCCTCAGGGGTGCTCTGCAGGGGGTTGGTGGGGGGATTGGGTGCTCAAGTTTAAACAAGAAGTGGTCCCCTGTCTGTCTGAAAGATGGGGATAGTTCTTCCAAAGGGGTTGCATAAAATAGTCAAGAATAAAGGGAGCTCCTGAAGGGGCCTGAAGTGCTCCCCATTCACTGCTTCTGAAATCGGTTGCAAAGAGATTGTCCTGGCTTAAAAGCTAGAAAATAGGTCAGTGTGACTCATATGTCAATATTTACTGCATTTATGGCAACTTGTAGAAGGGAAAAATCTCGCCTGCCTTCCATAATACTTCACAAGTTATCCCCTTCCCATGACAAAACTCTCCCCGTGCCCTTGCTCCTGGTATTGCCTCGACTGCAGTGACAGCCCAGTAAATTCACTACTACTTAGAGTCCAGTTGCTAAGTAACAAGCCAAAGATCACCATGCAGTCTCTCCAAATGCTGTGGCCAGCTGGAAGCTGGATCTGCACAAAGCCCCAGGAATTCCTTTGGTCACAGAGGTCTCGAGGACTGGGTGCCTGTGGAGCAGGGAGCAGCCTGGTGGAGCAGCAGCCCTGCCACCAAATAGTCTGAGGCTCTCCTGGTGTAAGGGGACAGCTCCAATGCTTCCCCAAAAAGGGCTCCCCTGTGCTTGTGCTGATGGGCTATGACTTTTTCAACATTAATGATGACCTTGAATGAATATTTTTGTTGGCCAAATGGCATGATTTGGCCATAAGCAGGGGGTGAACTGTGGGAACCTTGCTGGAGCAAGATCTCAGTTTGAGGAAAGACTGAACTGCTGGGCAAGGGAATGATTCTCTCTCTTGTCCCTGAAGCTTTCTATTCTACTCTGCTTATTTCTGCCTGGGGATCCTCCAGCACTCACCTGATATCTTAATGGGAGAGTTTGCAGAATGCTCTTCCTCTGCATAATGGGAAATTCTGGGTGATGGGAAAGCTGTGGGGTGAACCGGCCGACTCCCAGCCCAGACCTTGGGGTTTGCAGCATGAATCAAACGTGGTTGTCAAGAGCGATCCCCCACTGTCAATCCTTCCACGGTGCTGCCCTCCCTGAGGAGCAGCTCTGCCCATCTCCAGTGCAAGGCCAAGCCTGGGGAGGGCTGAGTCAGCCCTGCCCCAGTGCTCGGAACCAGAGCTCACACCTTGGGCTCAGCAGGCAGTTTCCCAAACGGGGCTGTTTGGGTGCACTCCAGAAAAGGCCGAGTTCACTGTGCACTTGGGAGGTGGCTGCTCCCCACGCCAGGAGAGGAGTCGTGTTGGGGAGGAGGAGAGGCTGTGGCTGGGTGGTTTGCAGCGTGCTTTCAGCTCAACAGGGCTATGCATTGCAGTGCTCCATCTGTTCCTCTATCAGCCGAGTTATCTTTAGCTCTGAACATGTCAGTGTTGTATGGTGCTGGTATGAACCACTTCAGCTTGCACCCCAGCATTCCTGTAGTAGTTAGAATTCCTACTGCAGGAAACTGCCTGGGATAATTCCCCCCACTCCCCCCCCCCACCTTTGCTTAAATTTTTATTCATGTTTTTACATGGGCAAAACTCCCCCAGCCTATATATATTTTATATATATATACATGTATTAAAAAGCTGGCTCTATTCGAGAGCAATGTTCCAAACCACCACCTGTTTCAATAGCAATGTTGCAGCATTGGAGAGGATTACTGCAGAATGCTAAAGTAGCTTTCCCCCCAAGTGAAAGCTTCATCTGATTTGATTGAAAACCAAATTAGACCTTGAGACTCTGACCTTCTGACATCCTGTCATATATACATTTAAAGCACCCAGCAACAGAGAATGTATTTGTGCAAGAGTGCCAGTGCCTCAATATAGAACCTAAATCCAAATACAAGTGCTTGCGTGTCGTGCTGCTATTTGAATATGTAAATAAATGGGGCTATAAATAGCTCTATATGTTATGTACATGTTAAGTGAAGGTGGCAGATCCGACAGCTGAATGGCTCTGCTGTTTCTGAATGCTGGGAGAGGCTCCCTGCACGCTCCCCACATCTCTCATGTTTGCTCCTACCCCTCTCAGCCTCTCTGCTATCACATTTTTCAGGCCTCTGGAGAAGATCGTGTGTGGGGACAGGAGCTGTTAATATTCTGAGTCTGTGCTGAGTTGCTAGGCTACAGAGAAAAAGGAACATTCAAGGAAAAGGGATGGTAGAAGGAAGAGGGTCTGCTGAGCTGTTTGGAGATCCGGAGAGTTCCTCTAGTCAGACGAAGGGATCCTTTTGGGGAAGGACAGCATGCATGCATGTGGGATGAGCTGTGGGTAGTCCCTGCTGCCCTGGCACAAACAGAATTTCAGGCCAGCTCCACCCGGAAAAAAATGGCAGAGGAGGGAGTAAAAGGCAAGATCTCCTGGCCCCTCCCACGTCTCTGCTTGCCAGGTGTGCACAGCTGGTCTCCTGCTGCCTGTTCCGTGGTGTGCTGGGTCACCAGGCTGAGCATGCCACCTCATACATCCCTGCCTGCATTTTCCAGGGTGTGCTGAGCTCCCATCTGAGGCTCTGGTGGGGAGGGAAGCAAACCCAGAACATGCTCACTGCTCACAGGTTGGATCTCACCTCCTTTTCCCTCTGCAGCACCCTACTACCCCAGTGTCTCCTGGATCTTCAGTGTGACTGCAGGGGAAGGCAGCCTGTGCCTTCTGTGTCCCTGACCACCTCCTTTGATTCTTTCCTAGGTCACTGATACACAAAGCATTGACCCTTTTATCCATCAAGAGTTTGTAGCTAGGATTGCAGGGGACTTGAGGTTTTACAATACAGAAGCTCCTGTCTGAGCCTTGTTAGCCTAAGTCCCAGCTGTTTGCCCCAAAAAGGAGTGTCAGTTATTTAGCTGTGCCAGCTGTGAGCCATCAGACCTTTCAGGTTCTTTGTGTTCCACTCTTCTGGAGGGATGGGCTTGCCCTACGCTTCTCTCTGTATCAGATCCCTCAGAAAAAGAAATTAAACAGTGCTTTTGGGTATTTTTATTATCTGGATACTTTATTTACTGAGCTCACATGGGCTCCCTGCCAGCTCTGCAAATAGAGCTCCTTGGCTCCAGGACTGTTGGTCCTGGTGCTGCAGCGAGCACTCACTCAGCATGGACAGGGACTGCAGCTTGTTCTCCCCATCCAGTTGGCTGTGAAGTCAAAGTCCGCTCTGCTTGTGGACCTCCACAGCCTGCTGGAACCTCTTTTATTTTTTTTTCTTTTTTCCTCCTTCATGCATCCTGTAATAAGCCTGACTTGTTCAGCAGAATCAGGAGTGTTTCGTACAGCTGCAGTGTGAATGCTGTTTTCAGTGTTAGCAGCAGCCACCCATCAGGTCTGTGATCCCGCAGTCAGGATTGGGATGGATGAAGTGGGAGAGGGCCAGCATGGTCCTCGTGGTGGGCACTGCTGCTGGCCTCAGCCTGAGATCCTTTGGCTTGAGCCTGGAATAACCACGGGCAGACCAGCCCATGGATGGAGGAGAGGGTACCCATCATCATGATTGCTACTTCCAGTAACCCTGACAGCAGAAATTCTTTCCTAGAACAGATCTGCTGATACCCTGCCCCTTCTTGCTGTCCCAGCATGAATGGGCAGTGCTCTGCCCACAGTACAGCTGATAAAGATGATTGCTGGGCCTTTTGTCTAACACCATTCCCTCCCACTGAGCTTGTCACCTGAGCAGCCACAGATTCAGCTGTGCAGAATATTCAGAATATTCAGAAAGTCAGAAAGATAGAACCTGGTCTCTGGGTGCAGGAGTCAGGGTTTGCAGGTGAAATGGTTTGCATCCAGTTTGCTTGTTCCTGCTGAAAAGCAGGCCTTGTTTTTCCAACCTCAGGGCTGCCATGCTCTGTGCTGGGACCATGACTGACCTGACTGAACCCCCCCTCCCAGAAATATGTTGTGCTCTTCACCATCTACTTCATCCTTCCTATGTGATCAAAATTTGCTTTCTACAGGAAACAAACACCAGTCTAAGTTTTTGGTCCAGCCCATCTGTGGCAGCCTAGTTGAGGTGATGGTTTCACCCAGGAGGTGCTAGTTGTCTTAAATGATTTAAAGGGTTTGTTTGCTTCTGGCTAGCTCCTGAGAAATGACATCTTTCTGGCAATCCTCAGAACCTGAAACAGGAAACCTTCCTTCCTTAAGTTAAAACAATGTCTTCACAGCCCTGTGTGCCTTGATATTGTTGCAGAGTCTCGTGGTTTCGATGCTCAGAGCTGGATATACAGCATTTTATTTTGCCATGTAAAGTAATAATATTGCTTTATTTATAATATGAATTCCTACCTCTGCAGTCCCAAACTGCACTGAAGGTCTTGACAGCATGGGGAATTACAAGCTCTGTCTAAATTTTTTCCTCAGAGAGAAAAAATAATTTCTGTGTTTACACACTTAGCACTTGCCCAGAGATGTTGGGGGAAAGGTTTAGGAAGCATCACTCATCTTCCAGCATCAACTTTCCCTTGACATAATCCAGTTTTCATCATCCTTCTGCGAGCTTTAGAAACTGATATCTTCACTAGTCACAGTTCAAACATCTCACTCAGATTTAATTTACTCTAATAGGCTGGTTGTTGCGTGTTTAATTAAATACCAATTATTAAAAGCATTTTTGAGCTTTCATGGCTGTATATTAGATATGGCAATATGTGTGTACAGGAGGACACTGGCAGCACAGGCTGTAAGGCAGTGCCAGGAAGGAGAGGAAAGGGGAGCTGGGAGAGGGGAGGAGAGAGGTGGAATTCAGGCACCAGCACTGTGGAAGGCAGTGGGGTAAAGGGCTGGATCAGTGCAGGTCAACAGCAGAAGGTTTTCTGTGCTGGGTCAGCACAACCTGTTTTAAATCACCAAGCACTTCACACCAGAAAGCATCTTGTAATAAAAGTAAGTTCTTGGATTCCCTTTCCCAGCTCTGCAATGCTTGGTCATAATTCTTCTCTGGGACTCGACAGAGATAGGGCATTAATGCTTGTGTGTCCCACACTGTGGGCACGGGTGGCCTTGTGCATGCCTGGGTTAAGAGAGGTTAAGAGAGTTAACAGAAGGGGCTAAGTTAAGGTTTTGCCTTAAGTAAATATGGTAAGGGAGAGAAGGGGCTTGGGAAGGCTTGGAGCAGCCATTTGGAGACACCTGATGCTCTAGCAAAACATAAATGTGAGTTCCCTATCAGTTCCCAGCCCATCTAGGATTAGAAGATTGTGTAACAGCATCACTTTCTGCCCCCAAAACGGTCAAATTCATGTAGTGCCTTTGCCAAACTTTATGTATGGCCTTGCTTTTCTGCCCTTAGGTGTGTGTCTGGCCAAACCATGCCCTTCTGTGCTGGTTTGCCATGGCTGGCTACAGGAAGCAGAAATGTGTCCCCATTAAGTGGCTACTCTCTGGAAACGGCAATTTCTCAAGGTGTGGTGGGTTTTGAGAGCAATCTAGCTGGTGGTGCAGAAACAGGACAATTGGGGGCAGAAGGGGCTCTGGGTTTGGCCTGGCTGCTGGCCCTTGGGGGCCCGAGGGAGGAGAGCAGCCAGCAGGAATGGTGTGCATCAGCTCCCAGATTTCATGGCTCAAGGGTAGGAAGTGCCTGGCGTTGTTTCCAAAGCGCTCGCCTGAGGAAGATGTGCTGCAGGTGGTGATTTTGGGATGGCTGCCTGTAACTCTGAGCAAGGTTGCTGTTTTGCCTGTGCTCACAGAGCAGGTGATGCCTGTCCCTGTGCCCACCAGTTCTGGCTCTTTCCTCTTGATCCCTGCTTCCAGTGGGACGGGGGCAGTTCAGCAGGTGACATGGGGTGCTGCCTCCTGCTCAGACAGGGCACTGAGGTCCAGGCTCAGCACTCTGAAGGCCCTGTCACAGCAGATCCCTTTGGCTCAGGACCCAGCCGTGTCCTCTAGCTGACACCTGCAGGGCCAGCACCATTCCAGGTGCTGCAGGGATAGGGCCAGGCAGGAGAGAAATAGGGCAGCAAAGCCACACTTTCCCTGCACGCCCTGAGTTGGTGAGGATATTGCCGACACCTGTCCCAGTTTCTGGTCATGCATTCAGCAATTAAACACATGCAAATTACTACAAAAGTAGATCAGATTAGTGAGGGGAACAGATCCATGCAAAGTACTTCTCAGGTCTTGAAGAAAATGAGTTCAAGAGCACACAGACCTGCAGCACAGAAGGGCGTAGAGTGTATCCTAGAAGCCAACCCTTCCTTGCACTGCTGGAAGAGTGCTCTTCCTGATTCCCAAATCAGTGCTGACATCTGGCTATTCAAAGGGAAGGAAGGTGGAAAAGGATTGTGTCTTTCCTGCCTGCTAGGCTGAAGTGTAGGGAGAAGGGCAGTATCCGAAATATTTGTCACTTTATGTATAACAGCTGTCATGCGGAACTTCAGACTTGTAAGCTGGGCACTGGCACTTGCACCAAAAGAGAAATTAAAAGCAGCATTTTGGCAGGATGCTCTCCCCATGAAAAGTACAGTAAGTACAAAAGCTGCTGCCTCCTGCCTCAAGCAAAGGTGGGAGTCTGAACTGACTCTATGCTACCTCAGGGCTGGAAAGGCTGCTGGTATTTACCTATGGCAGCTTAACTGGTGCACGTTGAGGTCTGGGATGCCTTGATTTATCTGCTTGGGGATGGACAATCCCCTCTTTGATGCTCTTGCTGAGGAAGGGCTGTGGCCATTGTGCTCAGTCCTTCCTGTATATTCCTGTATATTCCTGAACATTTTACACTGTTCCAATTCCTTACAGCTGACTGCAGGCAGATCCTGTCTTCTCCCCTTCAAAACAATTCCTCTTCTTTCTCCTGTCCCCTCCTTGAAATGAAACATACTTGAGGACTATTTCGTCCTTTAATTTCTTTCCCAAGAATGACGGGAACAGGAGCTGGTGTTTAATCATCAAAGAAGTTGAAGCCAGCAAACTGTTCATTAGTCTCTGGCAGTGGCAGCTTGGTTTTTACTAAGTCAGATATTCAATTTTTCTCCCTCTTTCTGGAGCATCTTGGCTTTCCTAATGTTCTTTTGTGATCTTGGACAAGGAGACCATATGTCTTTTGCTTATATAGGGAAGGACTTTTATTTGGTTGCTTCTCCAAAAGGAGGTTCTTTATCAAAGTCAGGCAGCAGAAAAGTCAAGTGGTACAGCCAGAGCTAGAGGTGAGTTGCAAAACCTCCTTTATCCCTCATGCCCAGAGTCCTCAGCAGCAGAAGAGCAGTGCACTCTCTCCCCTGCAGAAAAGTTATTGTTCCCAGCACCTTACAAGTGCTTGGTGAAACAGCCTCCAGTAGCAGCCTGGAACAGTCACCTTCACTCTCAAACCCCCACTGAAAGATATCCAACTCATTTGTCATCCACAAAAATGGACCAGGCACAGGCAATATCTGTGTTGCCAGAACTGCTGTATTCTGAGCAAATATTTGACCTCTCCACACACATTATTCTTTCAATTTCTGGTCCTCGTGCCTGAGTCTAGTGGATCCCCTAATGAGCCTGCACACTTCTGCCTCTGGACTAGTTCAGTGCTGAGGGTTCTCTAGGTCACAGCACGAAGGAAAATGATCTGACCCAGCCTGCCCATGACATGTGTCTCTTAGGAGCTGTGCTGGGGGTTTAGGGAGCAGCTGCCTGGGAGTTCTGTTCAAATATGGAAGCAGTTGGAAGATGGAACCCTGCAGCAGCAGCCTCAGCATCCTTGAGCTATTCTTTCCTGTGAGCTCCTTTCCGTAACAACTTGAATTTATTTTCCATATTAATGCTTAGACCTTCCAAAATACTCTCATGCTCCTGACTTCATGCTTTTGTAACATCTAATTGCACAGGCTCTGTGGAAAGTTATTTCCATTACCTTGCCTTCAGTCTATTCTTGTGCAACAACCCATTGCTGAACGTCAGACCCTGCCAGAGCTCTGCTCTGTGCTTAACCCCTGCAACAGTTCTCCCTGCCTTGCTGCCTCCTGCCTCTATCAGAGCCTCTCAACTACTTTGGAGAGTGTTTGTGTTATTTGAGCTCTGATGAGTAACCCTGAAGTGTCTAAAAGGAGGTGGGACGCTGTGAGCCTGAGAGCACAAGGTTGTGGTTGTTTACTGGCTTAATACAAGCACTACAGGGAGTTGGAAAAGAGAAAAGCTGATTTGTACCTGTTTAAAGTGATGTGCACATGGTGAAGAACTCAGCTGTGGAACTCACGGCCATCAGATTGCAGATGCCAAAGGTTGAATATTCTGAGAAATGGGATAAGCTTTCATAAGAGAAATGGAGTATCTTCAATTAAGAAGGTACCAGCTCTGACTGAGGAGATCCTTAAGTCCAAAAAGCTGTAGAATTAAGTATCACAACAAAGACCCTTTTTAACTTCTATTCCTCCCTGCCATTCTCTTTCCTGTTACTGAAGACAGGCTGTGACTGTATAAAGACAGTACACCTGTGTCTCCAAAACCAGCACAAACACATTTCTAAACACTCCACTTGGGTTCAGAGCATGCTTGTGTCCTGCATACTGACACGGCACTGCAGGAGAAGAGGGGCTCCTTAATTCTGTATCCCTCCTCTCAATGCAGTGACAGAACAGGACACGATGCCCTGTGGTCCTTAACTGCTCCTGCCCACCCCTTGCTGTTGTTTGATCCGCAGACAAGGAAGTTCAGGTTCCCAGTCTGAGCTGACTCCCTGAAGTGCTGTGTCCCTTGGTGGTCTGGGCACATCCTTGCATGCCACTTAACAGCCATGGCTGGCCCACAACCAGCTCTTCTGTGTCCTCACTGAGTTACGGTGGGTTCAGATAATATCTGCTACCTCCAAGCTTCAGTTTCCTCCTGCCCTCCAGTCTGTCACTGCTTCAGCAGCACCCAGCCTGTGCTCCCCACAGCAGGAGTGGCTCCTCTCCTGTGTTAGTCCCCTCCCCTGGATTCACAAGTCCTCTCACTGCCTTGCTCGTCCCAAACTCTGCCTTGCTCAGCACAAGTGTGTTTGTTCCTATGCTCAGATCTGGCATCCTAACCTGGGACACTTCACCAAGAGGCAGCTTTAGTGTCATGTGACAGTGGGTTCGTTTCTGCTCCCGGGCTGCACAGAGCCAGCACCACTGGGGAGGGGTCCAGGGCCAGTCCAGGTTTACTTCCCAAAGAGCATTTCACTCCCCAAAGGGGTTCTATGAGGTGGAGGAGGAGAAGCAGCTTATAGGATAGATGTTAATAAAGCTCTTTGGAAAATGAGCCAGTGGAAATCCATTCTTGAGTTCATACCTATAGTGCCAGCTTATTTCCCTTCTTGCTGTGACTCAGCTGCAGTTCCCTCAGACTTCTCTGCCCTGTCCTCTGAGAGTCTGGGGAATCCCTGTGCATGCTTGGCTGAGTTTGTTGCCTCTGGGGTTCTGCAGGAAATACCTTCCTCCATTCATGCCCCTGCTGTGTCAGCATTCCAGCTGCTCACAGTGTACACCATCTTTGGTTTTGGGGTCTCAGCTGAGCTCCAGGAAAGGCTGTAATTATCAGTATCCTCTCATCTGGAGATGGATTTAGCATTCCTGTCCTTGGTGGCTGGTAGGACACCCCATCATTCCAACACGTGGGGCCCCCCAGGAAATCTCTTCCTCTTGCAGTATTTTTTGTGTCCCTCTAGGTGAACTCTGCTCACAGGGGAGCACCTCTGCACCATGAGTGTCTGCCAGCTCTCCCCTCTGCCTTGCGTGCCTCATGGAGCAGGAAGGAGGAGAGAGAAGGAAAGGCTTTGGAAAACTTGGGAGTGGGGGCGTCGGGAGGGCTGGGGCTGGCAGGAGCTGTTCAGCAGAGCACACTGAGCCAGGCATGTGCAGAAATCCCTCAGCCACGGCCAGGCTCAGCAGCTTTCCAGCTCTCCAGCAGGCTCAGGTGCTATCTGAGCTCCGGGAGGGGCCAGAGGGGAGCTGTGGTGCTTGGAGCCATCCCACGCACAGCTGGGACGGGAGGGCAGCTCAGGGATGCTGCTGCAGGGAGTTAAAGGGCTGGTAGCGGTGCTGGAGCTGGGAGCTGCTGGGTACCAGACTTTGGGGACAAACCGAGGGACCCGGCCACTGCTGGGCTGGCAGAGATGCAGGAGAGGCTTGCTTTGAAACACACAAGCCCTTTTAGCAAGGAGGCATGTGCTTTTTAGGTCAGTGAGCCTCAGCAGGGCTGAAACAGCTTCCCCCTGCCCAGAGCTGTTGATTGTGGCATTTCAGCCTCCCACAGTGGGATGCTGGTCAGGGCAGGGACAGCCTGACATGGCCAGTTGAGCTCTAGTAGCAGAGCCCAGCATGACAGAGTTTGCAGGTATCTTTGCAAAGCTTGCTTTTCCTTGGGGATGAAAAGGGGAGAACAAGAGGAGACATGCAATTTCTGGTCGTATCCACCCTTCTAAAGCCCCCTTTGCCTTGTCCCAGCCTTTGTTTTTCTAAAAATGAATTTCAGGTTCATGCTGAACACTTCCCAAAGTGCACTGCAGCCTGCAGGGAGTTTCTGATGAGGAGTGGTATCTCCCTTCTTCCAGCCTCGTCACTCATCCCCCAGCAGGCACCAGATGAAGCAGGAGGTTGCACAGGGTGGCCTGGCACACGTGGGCCCCTTCCAGTGTGGGTCCTGCCTTCTATCCCAGTGCAGATTAACTTGGCAGGCCGAGCTGGGAGCTCCCCACAAAGCTGTCCCATCCTTGCCCCAGCTGTGATTGCCATGGCCAGACTGGCCCTGCCGGGGCATATTGTGGTCCTCCACAAAGCTGCAGTGGGATCCATCATTTGGAAGCATTTTTGTTGCTGCACTGGTGCATGGTGGGGAGGGTTGAGGCTGCCAGTTTAGAGGCAAGTGGAAAGTCAGATTTTCCTGCACCTCTTGCTTGTTCCTCCAGCACCACCAGTGGAGAACTCTGGTGTGTGTGCAGAGGGAAAACCCCTCACTTGTCCCTTGCACAGGCAGCAGGGAGATCCAGCTGTGCTGCCCCACCAAAGTGCCTCAGTGGTGAGGTGGAGGGGTGTGTGGGCTCCAGGTGTGTTTGAATTCCAAGTTCTTCACTGAACCTGGTGAATTGCCCAACTTGCTGTCAGCTGGTGGTTCTGGGAAACACAGCTTGTGTAATATCTGTGGCATCAGCAGGCTTGTGAGTGTCATGGATTAGTAGGAGGTTTGGGAAAGCCTCATATTAGCCCAGTGACAGATAAAACCCCACAACAAAGGCATCGTCATCCAAGACTTGGAGGAAAATTGGGCTCAGTACTTCTGATTCCTGAACCTATGAACCCCTGCATGCCTTGGCTCCATCTGGCCCTTCTGCTTCTGCAGAACAATGTCACCCTTGGCCGTTATGGCGTGTGCCTCTGAAAGGGAGGCTGTGATTAAGATCTCAGCAGCTCTGGAGCCTGGCCAGGATGTGATGTTAGGGTGGCACATGGGTACTTCATAACTGCCTGGCCAGGAAACGAGGGATGGAGGGGAAGGCAAGCTCACTGCTTCCTCTCCTGGATTCTGCTCCTCTCACTTGCTCGAGGGGCCCTGTCAGTGCTGCCTTGAGGCCTGTGCCTGCCCTGTCCCTCTTCCCCATAGCTTGGTTCTGTGCCCATCCCACGTCAGTGGCACTTGTCCTTCCAGGAAGGGCCGACCACTGTGGGGTGGACACCTGCCCTGCTCTTCCTTCTGCCCAGAAATCCTGCCTGCTGTTCAACAATGTGATGAGAGCAGCAGAACAAGGAGTGGAGCACAGGAATCAGCAGAGAGAGGGGCTGAGGGAAACCTGAGGCACTGAGTGACCCATGATTATCAAGTGCTCACCTCCACGATGCTGCCCAGAGAAATCTGTTGTGCTGAGAAAGCCAGGAAAGTTGGAGAACAGAGCTCAGCCCTGGGCTGGGCTGGCTGTTCTTCCCAGGAGGGTCTCTGCATCTGAAGAACATCATCTAGCTGATGGCTAAGGTGGAGGCTTTTGTTTCTGCACCCCCTGAGTTTGTCCCATCAGTCCTGAGATTATAGAGGATGTGTTTAGAAGGTGCATTGTTCACTTTGTAAGCAGCTTGCCCTTTTTGTCTTCTGAGGATCAGTGCCACCTCTTGCCTGCTGCTGCTTGAAGGCTGGCAGGAGCCTGCAGTGACAGCAGGGTGGCCTGGCTAGGGGTGAGGTGTTGCAGGGCTCTGTCAAGGATTAGGAAAAGGCAGATCAGTGAAGGAGCTTGCCAAGATGTGTGGGTGGAGTTCTCAAAGGAGGAATGGAAAGGATGCCTCTGTAGCCAAGTATCCCACAGGCAGGGGATGGGTCTGTTACCAACAGGGGTAAGAGGCTTCAGGAATTTGGGTGCTCTGCAGCCCCAGGCACCCTGGGGGGGATTCTGGGGACAGTACCTTCCTTTGCAGGGTCCTGACCAAAATGGGAATGTTTGTGCCTCACAGAGATGGACTGTGAGGCTTCTGAGGCAGGAGTTTACAGGCCTTTAAAAAGCAGAGCAAAACAGTTCCTTGGCCAGAAAGCTGTCACTGTGTCTGTTCTTTTCAAGACAGCACAGAAAGTGACGGATATAGCTCTGTATCTGGTGTACACTGCAGATTTACTCCGTGGCCTTTCAGGTGTGCATGTGGGTCTGGATTCCTGAATCATAGTTAGATACCCGAAAGCTGGCATTATCCGTGATGTGGGATTATTTGAGCTTGTTTTCAGAGGTGTTAATCAAACCTGGCTTTGAATGGAGTCTGTGGGAGAAGACAGGCAGGCAGATGCCTCAGTGCTCAGCCCAGATGTTGGTGCATGAGCAAGCTCCTCACCAGCCCCTTGCATAGAGCTGGGATTTGCAGGGCAGAAAGGCTCATCCTGCAAGTTCATGTGGTCAAGAGGATTCCTGTGGCACTGTAGGGACTGCCTGGGAAGAGACAATGTGTCTGTGATCCCACCTATTCTAGATCATTTGCAAAAATGCTTTTTATTTAGGGACTTGGGGAAAAATCTCTGACTTCTGTAAGGTCACTGTCAACAGGACTTGTGCCCACTTCCTAATCAACATCCTATTATTTTAATGCTGTCTGGTTTACCCCAGAAATCTTGTCCCCCGGCCTATTTAAGACCCATTGTGAGAATATTTCCTGAGAATGTTTCCTGTCGTTGGTGTGTACAAGACTCCTTCCTACACTGCTTGTTTACCTGAGAAGAAGAAACTGTTCTGTTATGTGGCACCACACTGTGCCTCTGAACAGGCTGATCCAAGGTCTCTGGATGTGCCCTGGCTGTGCCCAGCAATGGCTTTGGTTTCTGCAGAGCTACGGCCACCAAACAGCTCATGCTGCCTTCTATAAAATTCTTGTGTTAGCGGCAGTTTTAAGTGTCAGCTCTTCTCTGTTGGGCAGGAGGGGAGCAGGAGATATGTATGGCATTGTGCTAGCTGGGGTGGTTTGGGAATCACAGAATTATTTAGGCTGGAAAAGATCCCTAAGATTGAGTTCCACCTGTGACTGACCCCTGCTTTGTCAGCCTGACCATGTCCAGTTGTTCCTTGGACACCTCCAGGGATGGGGACTCCACCACCTCCCTAGGCACTCCATTCCGATGTTTAACAACCCTTGCCATGAAGAAATTCCTCCTGATGTCCGAATTTTTGGGGAATTTTTCAGGGAACTGCCCCTTTACCAGTGGATCATGCTCCACTGATGACAGATTTCCTCCCCATATGTCCCTTCCTGAGAACCACGATGAACTCACAACTTAGTTCCTCTAACGAGGCAAGTGCTGAGAGCTTGTCACAGCTGGCCTGGCATGACCTTGAAACCTTGGCCTCGAGGTGAGGCTCTCCCTGTGTCCTTTGGAACAGCCTCAGCTTCTGCTGAAAACAAAATTGACTTTTACCAACTGCATGGTAAGGAGCAGTGCCTGGACATGAGTGGATGGCATTTATGTGACCTTTACGTGCGGGAAGTGGGAGAACAGCCCTGGGAGTCTTTGCTGAGTAGCCACTGTTGGCTAACACCCTTTGGTGCTCCCGTAGCCTGAACAGCTGCTGTTGGTGACAAGGTCTCAGCAGGCTGGCACAGCGGGAGTGGGATGCAGTTTTGCTTGACTGGAGTCACCTAATGCCGTTTTGTCCCCCGTAAAACTCAGGCTCACTCCCATTTTCACAGAACAAATCACAGCACACACCCCTCAAAAAAACCCTGACAAAACAAAACCGACCAACCAACCAACCAACCAACCAAACAAACAAACAAACAAAAGTGTTGGAGGTGTGGGCCCAAACAAATTTGTGTGCCAGAGAATTCAGAGAGGTGTTGGCAATGGCAGTGTGAAGGGATGGAGCTGCAGTGGCCCCAGGCTGACGTGTGCCCGTTTCTCTCCCAGGATTACACCATCACCATGTACTTCCAGCAGAGCTGGCGGGACAAACGCCTGGCCTACAACGACCTCCCTCTCAACCTGACCCTGGACAACCGGGTGGCTGACCAGCTGTGGCTGCCTGACACCTACTTCCTGAACGACAAGAAGTCCTTTCTGCACGGGGTGACGGTGAAGAACCGCATGATTCGGCTCCATCCTGACGGCACCGTCCTGTACGGCCTGAGGTGAGTCCAAGGTTGCTGTCGGAAACCACACCTCATTTAAACTTCTCCCATTTCCAAAAATATGCTGCTAAGGCAAGGACCCAAAAGATAAAGTGCTTCACGGTTTTGTGTCTCCAAGCTGGAAATGGCTGTTTCTTTCAGGCCTCCAACATTTCCTGTGTTGCTATAGACGGATGTTGGAGAGGGGAATAGTCTGCTCTGGGCATTTCAGGTCACTGTCATTCATGTTGCATAACACTTCCATTTGAAACACTCATTTTCAGTTGCTTATAATTTTCTGAAAGTTTGGGTTATGGACATGGGCCTTTGTTACTGTGTTATCCAAGGCTAAATTTCTGTAGCCTTTTACTCAAACCTCTTCAGTCATTTTTTGTGTACAAAATAGGTTTGTGTACGGTTTAAAAAAAGTCTGTTTACTAGAACAATTCTGAAGATTGAGGCATGAAAATTGATATCTGTCAGGAGAATGGTCTTCATTGAGGACACTCTTTGTGGTGTTTGGAACAAATTGACATAGGCAAGTCCAAGGCCTTTGAAATTGTTGTGCTTATGTGAAGTGGAGGGAGAAAAGGTTGGTCTTACTCTGTTATCTGGGTATGTGAAGGGGCCAGGGTAGGTAATAAAGTGGAGAGGCAGAGAGCTAAAAGAGAAATTTGCAGCTGCAGGATGCTGTACCTGAAATCCAGGAAACGATTTTTCAACCTTGTATTCGTTCACTTTATTCCTAATATTGTTTGTTTGTTTGTTTTGTCGTTGGGTTTGTTTGGTGAGAGTTTTTTATTTTTGTCATGTTGGTTTTTTTTCCTTTTCAATTACCAAAATTCACAGCTGGCTCTTTTGACCTGCCTCCACAAATATTTGTGATAGCATCTCTGGGCTTATGTCCCAGTGCAGCAAAGGGGGAGGAAAGACCTTTCCCTTTCAGAGAGGGTACACCCACCCTTCCCATTTACAGTATCACTCTTGTGCTGTGCTGCGTTCTGTGGCAAAATGTGACTTGTAGGATTATTTTACACCCCTCTGAGTGGCAGGGCTGTTTTGGGGAGGGTGGGGATGGGTGTTGGCATGGCAAAGCAGGAGCCTGCCCAGGACATCATCCCAAAGGTGGTTGTGCCCCGTGCTCTCCCTGCAGCAGAGCCCTAGGAAGCCAAAGGAGCAGCAGCCACTGCTGGTGCTGAGGGACAGCCTGGGGTCCCTGGGGTCATGTCTGTGCTGTTTTTTCCTTTCAATTAATGAATGCCTTCTGCTCCAGGCCCAGAGATCACAAAAGGTACAACAAAGCCAGCTTTGTGACCCTGTCCCTGTTGTGCCTCTCCCTTCCCAGGACAGGTACATCCATCTCTTTCCCTTGGGCCAGTGATGTTGTTTGGCTGAAACTGTCAGAGAGCCCCAAGCTGGCTTTACTGACCCACCAGAATAACTGCAGCAGTCCCACAGCTGACTCCCCCAGCTTTTCTCATTGTATTAAAAGAGGAGTGAAGGCCAGGCAAGAAGATGTTTTGAGCTGGGGGCAGGTAGGAGTATAAATTCAGGAAGGAGGGGGCAAAGAGTGGTGCTGAGCTCAGGCTGCTCTTTGCTGCTGATCAGCCCACCTGAGCGCAGAGCTGCCTCCCCCGGGCTGGTGGGCAATCTCTGCACACACCTGCACAGCAGAAGTACAAGTGCTGGTGTATTTTTATCAGCTGCCATTTAATCAGCTTGAAGAAGAGCAGTGTGAACTCAGCAGTACGGGTGACAGGCAGTGGAAGTCCTTGGAGGGTTTGCACTCGAGCTGGCTGGGGCTGGGACACTGTGCCAGCTCCTCATGCACTGTCCCTTCCCCTCCCCTCGCATTCCAGCTCCCTGGAATGACCTGTGCAAATGGGAGAGAAGAGGAAAATTGCACCCAGGCCAAATGAAAGAAAATGACAGCTGTTTGCCCACTATTTCCAGGGCCTCAGTAAGAGCTGCCTGTGTTGGTTTAACTTTTGGCTGGTTTTCCTGGAAGCTGCTCCCTTGCCCCTGGAGAAAATGGCAATTGCAAAAGTGAAGCTCTGAGCAATGGCAGCTCCTGCTCCCCAGCTGTACCTCAGGTCAGGATGGTTGCTGAAAGCACTGGGGGTACAAGCCAGGTGCCCTGAATGCTTGAAGTCATCTAGCTTTGCTCACAGTGGTAGGAAAAGGATTTCTTTAGGGCCACTTTCTATACTGACTCCTGGACCTGCAATTTTTCTAGAAACAGGAGTACTAGATCCAGATTTTTCCAGGCTCAAATAACGGCTATCCTACTCAAAAATACACAGCAGGTATAAGCAAGCAAGAAAATAGTCCCTGAATATTCACCTGCATTCCCCTCCTCTCTGTAAACGTGCAGCCAGGCTTGCCCTGCCAACAGGAAGGGAAGTGCAGGTCCACCCTGTATTCTGGAGCCTGTTCTTGTCTTGCATCTTGTGGAGGAATTTATGGGATGGAGCTGCCCTGATGGCAGAGGGCCAAAGGAGGCAACACCTGTTTCTTTTCCTTTGTTTGCCTGTTTTCCCCCGGGCGAGATCCCACACCCCTGCTCCTCTCCCGCCACCTTCTCGCCAGTCGCTTCCCCCTCCTCTGGGCTGATCCTGTAGCAAAGTGACTCAATCATGCTATTTGTGGCACAAGAGTCATTTTTTTTCCAGCAGGCTCTGATGTCAGAGAGCAGGGAAGGATGACATCCTGGCAGGCCTCTGCCTTCACCAAGTGTTCCAGGGAGCAGCAGGACAAGGCTCAATCCCTGGACCAGACCCCAGGGTCCAAGTTAAGGCACACCCAAGTCATGAGCAGATTGGGACTTCTGTGAGAACAAGACCAGGCTCCAGATAATTTGTTTGCACGAGTGAACGAAGCCCTGTAATCCATTGTGAAAGCTGGGTGTCAGAAAAGCATATTCTTCTTGTTTTTGGTGGAATTAGCAAATTAACGGTTGAAGGGAGTGCAACACAGCTCCATCTCAGGGAGGCATTCGATACAAAAGCTTACTCCGAAATTAATTCCCACCAGGCTCAGATTAAAAGCTGGTTGCCAGGTCTCCAACAAAAGGAATGAATAAACAGCAGCAGTGATGCTGGGATGCAGGACTGGTGTTCCCTACCTCCTTTCCCAACCAGTTACCAGATGGCACAAATCCCAGAAGGCCAAATAGAGCCCCGAGCCAGCCCAGAGGGCACTCCCAGCTCTGCAAGCACGGCGTGGGATGGGAGGATGCAGGAGGTGTAACCTGGCACGGCCCCTGAACACCTCGCTGCAATGAGAGTGAAGCACAGGAGGGATGTTCACCCACGGCCTGAAACAGGGGAGTGCTGAAATGATGTGGAAATTCTGCAACAGAAAGGGAGGCTTGAAGGTGCTACCCACAAAGACAAAGCTGCTGGGTGGTGGAGGGAGGTGGATAAAACAGTGGGGAAAAGCTGAGGATAGCACTGGCTGAATTTAATATGTTGTTCCACCTAATGAGTTTCTTTTTTTTTTTTTTTTCTGTCAGAAATTGCATTGGTTCCATCAAATTTTAAACAAAAAAATTAGGGAGATATTTTTTCATTTAAGAAAAACCATGTCAGAGAATGTTGATGTTTCACTTAGGTCGATATTTCCCTCACTCTTTCAAGCTGCTTTACAACCACTATTGATGTTTGAGTAACAGAATTACCAAGGCTTTCTCTGGACCTCCAGACACTGTCTGGAGCCCTGCCCCAATATTCAATAAGCTTTACATTATCACACATTCAAGCCATACATTGGTCTGGGATTTTTATTTCCCTCCCCAGACCATGCAACATCCTTTTGGTAGTGAAACAAGTCGACACTTGTCAAATGCTGATGTCACCAGCATTTTGCTGTCTGTTTTCAGAGACCTAAAAATAGCAACAACTGTAACAATGCTGAAATTCTCGTATGGTAATTGGGGAATCGTATTTGAAACCAGCTTTAAAACATCCTTCAGGGAAATCTTGAAGCCGTTTGGTTTCATTCTGATTAGAGGCAGAACTGGATTTTGGCGGAACAGGTGATTTGAGGAGGCCAGGCTGCACCCCTGGGCTCGTGGGGAGTCTGGGGTGTTGGGAAGCAGGCAGGGAGCAGCGTGGATGATGCCTGGCTGGCGAGGAGCCCGGGCAGTGTAAACTGAGCAACGGGAAAAGCGCAGAGGAATTTGGTGGTGGAGGCTAAATCCTGTGTGGAGGGAAGGAGGGATCTCCTCCTGCTGAGGTGGGGGTGGTGGTGGGGAACGTGTGCGTGTGTGAGGTGGGGTTTTTATTCCTGGCCCTGGTGATGTAACGAGGTGTGTTTGAGGGATGAGTCAGTGCGGGAGCACGCAGAGGTGCCAAGGCACCGTGGGGCTCTGAGCCCAGGGAATGTTCTCCTGGGGAGGCAGAACCCTCTCATCAGTGTAAAAAAATCCCTTAAAGCAAGAGGGGGACAATTGCCATGCTTCAAACACCTCAGAATTTGCGGGTTTAAGCTGAGAGGTGCTGGGTGTATCTGCTTTGGCAGCACTTCATTTCTGCTCTCCGTGGTGACTTCTCACCAGTCAGCTGCTCCTGGGGGACAGCAGCCCCCTCATTGCTGACCCCCCTGGGGACCAGACCTCGCTGCTGGGCAAGGCAGCAGCCAGGACATCTCTTCTGGCTCACCTGGCATTGTGGAGCAGTGCAGGGTGATGTCAAACATCCCACCTGATGGCCCACCCAGCCTTGGGGACACTGTCAGAGCCCCCTGTGCCACCCCAGAGCCTGCCCTGCCTGCTCCCCATGGCTGGGGCTCCTCCTGGGGGCTTCTCCATATCCCCCATCCCCAACCTGCCCCTTGATCAGGATCTAGCTCTGGTAGGGTTGCGTTGCCCTGGTCCCAGCCTAGGTTTTTTTAGCTCTTCAGCCAATAAAAAGGTTTCTTCTGCTCCTGTCTCACTTGGAGCTGCTGTCTGCAGCCATGTCCTTGTTTTCTCCATGTGTGTTCGTTGATTTCCTGCAGAGGATCTGGCCTGATGGGTTAAGACAGGAGTTTTTAACACCGAGGAGTTTTTTTCTGTACTGAGACCACTGAGCAATTTTCTTCTCCCATCTCACAGGCCAGCAGGGAAGGAATCCACTATTTTTGCTTCCCTTTCCCTCCCTGAGAGAGGTTTCTCTGGAAATGTGAGAGATGATTCAGGCTCTACCCTATCTCTGGGAGCTCTGCCTGCTCCCTCTGGAGGTTAGGCAAAGGCACAGAAATCTCCCCTGTGGCAGCTGGGATGCAAAAAGTTGGACTCATATCCATCCATCCACCCCCTTGGAGCTGGTCCTGAAGCCTTGTCCTGCTCCCACCCCCGGGTCTGCCTTGGGCCAGCTCCTTAGCACAAAGATGTGGAGGTTGGAGAAATGTTCTTTAGGTGGCTGAGAGGAAATCAGGGTTTAATTACGAGCTCAGCTCCCCAGCTGAGGTTAAGGATAGATCCTCTCCTGCATTTTTGTCTCCTAGGGTTAGGATGACATATTTAACAGGAAACACTTGAAGAAAGTTTAGTAATATGAAAGTAATATGAAATCTGAGAAGCCGTGGAAGAAATTGGGCTTAGTAAAGCAGGACAAAGCAACAAAGCCAGAGCTGCTCCTCCATCCTTAACGCTGCAAGAACAAAGGCAAGCACCATCCTGGCTGGAATTGCTGCCTGTGCTACATCTCCTATGAGTCTGAGTTGTTTATGAGCTGAAAGAGAGGTCAGGGAGCATCCACTGTCTCCTGAGGGAGCTGGTGTGCCCTGAACCCCCAGCTCACCCTGGCAGCACCTCTTTGTCTTCCTGCATATCCTGTCCCAGCCAGCACTCTTAAGCCTGGGCTTTGCCTGCTCTTTGCCACCTCCCGTAGGTTTAAGTTATGTTTTATTACTGCAGCTTGTGCCAGCCTGATGCTCTTGAAGGGAGATACCTCTGTGAAGTGCAAGTCACTGACATCTGAAACAACTGTAAGAAAAGAACCTTTTAAAAGGTGTTCCACCACTGTCTTGTCCCCCAGTTCAGCTGGCAGCTGGCCAAATGCACAGTGCATTTGGGATGGAATAAAGGGGCAGAAAAACAAAACCTTGCAGTCAAGGCAGCTCAGCTTTGCAGTCTCCCAGGGTGGAAAAATGGTTGGTTAAGACGAGTGGTACTCTGAGTACCAGTTTAGAAAAGCTTAAAGCTTCCTTTTTCTCTCCTATCTGAGTGCACTGCACACTGTTATTTATCAAAGGATGCCAATGCAAGCACAGATGCGTTTGGAAACAGAGTGACCTTAGCAGGATTGTGCCAAGGCTTGTGGAGTCAGTTTTAGGCAAACAGATACAAGGGGACAATATTCCATATCCTTGCTCTTGGTTCAATCATGACCTCCAGGAGTTTGCAAAGATCAGACTGTGTTAAAAGAATGGCAAAATTCACCACGGGTCTACAGATCCCTCCAGGCCCTTGGAAGTTTGTGCTTACTGCCAGGCAGAAGGTGACATTTGCCAGCATGTTTTTATGACTGACTTTAAGAATGTACAGAACAAGAACTCGGGTTTTGTTTTATTCCCATGTTTAGCAAAACAGTAATTTTGCCTCTCTTTCTACTCTTAGTCACCAGAATTCCCGTAGGAGTCTAACTTGCCCCATGGGGCGAGCCTGAATAAGTCCTGCAGAATCTGAGCTTCCATCCCTTCTCCTTGTTGCTGCAAACTGCTGTGAGCTTTGGGAGTCTGAATCCCAAGGGGATGGGAGCATCTTCAGCTTCTTGGGGGATCTGGAATCCAGAAAGTTGCAACCAGCAACTTAAATGTTTGTCTTTGTCTGTGAGAGTGTTTGTGTTAGTCCCTGCATCGTGGCACTGTGCATAACTGAGAAATAGGGTGAGGTGCTTGCTGGCTGTGTCTCCCCTGGAATTAGAAAGGCAGTGGTGGGGGGAATCTGTGCTGTTCCCCTCCTCTTCTCAACCATACTGAGTTTTAGTCAATGTCCCTTCCAAGCCAAAGGTGTCAGGGAATATTCCTGGACAGTGAACATCAGTGTCCTCCACAGTGAGATTGTTTCCTGGCTTTGCTCTGTGTCCATAAACAGTCCCTGGGGCATTCCCCAGTTAGAGCCCAGCAGAGGCTGGTGACCATTCCCAACAGGCTTTCTGCATGCAGCCAGACCCTTTCCTGTGGGGTACAAATTGAAGTGTAGGCCAAGGCTGTTCCATGCCAGTTTCCTCACAAACCAGTGCCAGGCATTTTTACTTTGCTGGGATAGACACAGTCATGATGCAGAAGTTTATTTTGTGAGGATGAGCTTTAAGGGGAAAGCCCCCCACTCACTTAAGGAATGCCTCAAAGGTAATGGCCTGCTCCTCTCTCCCACTCATTCCTCCTTAGAAAGCCTGGACTTGCTCCTTTTGCAATCAGGCCACATTTTGGGGAAGCAATCTTTTACCCCTCACACTTGTGGCTGGTGAGCTCAGTTCTCCCAACATGCTGGGAATGATGCAGAGGATGAATGGGTGCCTGAGGCTTCCAGAGCCTGCAGCAGAGGGAGATATGGCTGGGGCAGGAGCTGCATGGGCAGCTCCCTGAAGGTGGCCAGCACCAGGGCAATGAGGAGGTGGGAAGGAGACCCTGGAGCACAGCAGGGTTTAATGGCAGCTCGGAGTTCTGTGCTGCTCTATGCCTGTGCACTTATATAAGCATTCTAAATAAGACAGAAGAAGCCATTAATAAGTAAACAGTGATGAGGAGGATCAGAGGGGGAATGAAATGGCTGGTGGTGTTCATGTCAGAGAACTGAAATATTGGTGGAGAACTGATAGTTTGCAGCAACCTGAGCGTTCCCTTTTGAGCTGCAGCTGTGGTGGGGCTGTGCTCTGCTGCTGCCAGGCTCGGTGCAGAGCAGCAGAACCATCCTCCCCATGCCAGCATCTGCTATGGCCATACAAGCTTCAAGAGGGCAGAGCTTTCCTCATTGTAGCAATCAGACACCCAGAACTAGCCCTGTGTGACTTGGAGCCCCATGGGTGTTTTCCTAGAGGTGGTCTCTACCTCTCCTGGGGGTGAGGGCACTCTCCAGAATGAGGTATCCATGTTGCTTTGGCTTCTGCTTGATCCACTCAGTGCTGGCAGAGAAGTGAATCACCATCAGCCTGCTTGAGCTGCTCAACATCTCATTCATGTCCCTTTTTTCCTTTTTTCTTCTTTTATTTTTTGTGAGAAGCATGGTGCTTTCTCCACAACCAGTCTGCCCCCGGATGAACTGTGTTTGCCTGCCAGCTGTGCACTGGAGTAGCAGGGCAATGAGGCCTTGGCTGCTCTGATGGCACATCTGCCTGCAGACCTCAGGAGAAACCATTAGGGGCAAGGGCATGAATGCCTGGCTTTTGTGGGGAAGGAGCTGTAAAGGTCGAGAATGTGAGGGGCTGGCGCAGAGGCCCGTGGGGTGGGCAGGGATTGAGGGAGGGAAGGGGAGCTGGAGGGTGCTGGTGCTGGTGGCCAGGCTGGGCGTGGAAGGCGCTGGACGCTTGGCTGAGCGCACGGCGCGGGAGAGCCGCTCCCCTCCACGGGCAGTGTCTCTGTGAATCGCCGTCAAAGTAGATGAAATTTCACACCACACAAATTTCTGAATTTAAAAGGGGAGGGAGGTGGGTAGAGAAGCGGGAGAGGAGGAGGGGGAGGGAGAAGATGCGGGCTGGCCGGGTGCCAGCGCCTCATGCTAACGCCACGGGGAAGGTGGCATCCTTCCCTGGCGTTCCCTCTGGTCCCCGCGCTCCCTGCTCCCTTTCACTGAGCTCGCGTCTTCTGGAGGCAGTGTGCTCTGTCTAGAGCTGTTTACAGGATGATGGTTTGTTCCCTGTCTCCTCATCTCCCTGCTCACTGAGTGAGTATCCACTCCTCTGCTTTCCCTCTTTTAACCTCTCATTCTCCTCCAGCTCTTCCTCTCCAGGCTGCTTTACCCCGTGCATCCCCTGATCATCCTCCTCTCTTCCTGTTGGTCTGTCCTGTACTCTCTGCTCTCCTTTCTGTCATCTCCACTCCTGCCTTCCCTATCTGTGCTCATGCCATCATCTCTCCTCATTTTTCCACCCCTTGCTTTCCTTCCACCTTGATTTTCTCTTAGCCCTGTTGAGACAGGAGCTCCTGAGTGTCAATCCTCCCATCCATGCCCCTATCCTGTCCTCCCCAGGCAGTCTCCCACGTGCCAAGCAAACCCATCACTTCACACAACAGCTCAGAGTGTATCAAGGTAATACATTTATACCCATGAAAGAATGAGGCAAAGGTTGGTGCTGTGGCCTTCTGGACCAGAGGTGGCATGTGCTGTGACCCCAAAAGGTCACTGGGGTGGCTAAGTTTTGCTCATGCTCCCCTTTGACTGCAAGAGGTGCATGAAGCCTCTCATACCTCCATGAGTCCCACCTGCCTCTGGTACACAACCACCAAAGGAGCTGGAGAAAGCTCTCCTTGGCCCCTCTAGGAGCAGGTGAATGTTGAGTCTTCAGGCAGGGTCTATCAAAGGGAAGTTGGTGTCCAGGATACTTCCTAAGATCTGAAGTCTGAAGAATTAAACACCTCCGTCCTCTCTGGGATACGTCACTTGCTTTATCCCAAGCTGGGTTGGTTTATCAGGGTTTAGGAAGCCCAGAGGCAGGACCTGACCTGGACATGGTGCCCCAGACCAGCTGCCTCTTGAATCTTGTTCCACTTCAGGCCCCCACACCTGGGTGGTCCTGCGGTGCTGGTGTCCCTGGGCTGGCCAGGCACTTCAGGTGAAACACTCTGGATGGGCAGGTGGCTACAGCCTGGCCCAGCTGTGGGTGGCTGGGCCACCTCTGCTCAAAGACCACAATAAAACCTGATATGGTTCCAATTTTACCTGCCCAAGCAGCTTCATATGGGCAGATCACCCCGAGTTTGGGATCTGCATCTAAAAAACTGGGGTATCTCTGCAGGATGCTGAGCTACACAGTGTGGATATACCTGCCTTTTAATTGGAAAGAAAGAAAGAAATTATCTGGCTTTTTGAGGACAAATGTCCTCTTAATCTTATTTTTCTCCTTTCTGTCCTACCTGTCCCTTCCTTTTGAATCAACAGGGCTAAATTCTGCCCTGATGTAAATCTCTGCTGATACAAATTGGTGTGATCTTGCAAAAATCATTGGAGTGGCTGTGGATTTATGCCAGCTGCCAGCGTGAGCAGGGCTTGGTGCATGGAGTGTGGTAGCCATATCTCACAGTGTCACGCTCTGCATTTCCAACCAGCACTGCAGGTGATAAGCAAATCCTGGCGAGAGGGTCCCTCTCTGAGCAGAGCAGGCGGGAGCCTGGATGTCCTTTCTGCGGCCAACCCAGCTGGCCAGGCTGCGATTTTGGGATGGACACTGTGCAAAGGTTTTAGCCCGCGGGGCTCCACAAATGGGGTGGAAAATTTTCATTTAATACGTTTTTTGCATCTCACACTTTAGGGGAAAGCAGGGAAGCGCATTTGTGGCCGGCAGTTCCCAGGGGTGCGGTATAATCCAGAGTGGATGCCGTGTGCGGCACAGGGGATGACTCATCCCCGTGCGCCGCTCCCTGGTCCCAGCGCCGGCCACCCTGGGCTCCCACCTTGGGCTTCCCTGCCAAGGTCACAGCTCCCCTTTCCGTTTGCCCCCACCACCACAAGGCCCAGTTACCCCAGAGCAGCAGGATTAGGGTGGGACAGGCATTGTGTTTCCAGCTGCCCTCCTAGAACTGCCAAGCTGCGAGGCTGTAAAAGCAAGGGCAAAGGCGTGGTGGTAATTTTTTAAGTGGTTCCTGTCCTGTTGTCCTTCTCCCCCTCAGAGCTTTCTCCTCCACCCCAAATGCATTACAGATAAAAGGGTTAAGAGCTCGCCTGGGCCCCCTGCTCAGAGAGAGGGCAGTTGCAGTGTTGTATCTAGACCCAGTGAGGATATATATAAATTCCCTTCGTCTCTTCGGATCTATTTATAGCACGGCAGGCAGTGGCAAAGGCTCTCCTCAAGGCTTCATCTCCTACAAACAGACTTCACAGACAGCAGAGAAGATAAATTTAGCACACGAGATTTCTTAAAGAGCCAGCAGCTCTGCGGGGCTGCCAGCCTGCCCTGCCACAGCCCCTGCCCCGATACCCCCACTGGGGCAGCCCTCTTCCACCTTCTTCTACCCTCTCACCTGCTTCCCCCCTCCTCCCCATTTCCAATTTTATGTCCAGCTTCATCCATATTCTCCCCCTTTCTGGTCTCTTTTTCTACCATTGATGTTTTTTTGCTTTATCTTTTTTTTTTTTCCTTCTCTTTCACTGCTTCGCCATCTCATCCTCCCTGCTTTCTTGTTTTTCTTTCTTCCCCTGTATTTTCTCTCTCCCAGCCTACAGGGCTCAGAAGATAAAGCTTTCTAGTTAACAGTTCACTGGTTATGCCTATATAGTAAAAAATGTGTAGCTTGATTAATGCCTTCCAGATGGTTAATTGAAAAAATAGGGGGGGAATGCAGCAATCTCTCCCCCCTCTCCAGCACTCTGCACACATCCATCGCACGGGAAGAAGACTGCATTAAAGGGTGAGGGGAGCAATAGATTTGAGAAATAGGGGCAGCCTGTCAACTCCAGGGCGGTGTTGCCATGCTGGGGAGTTAACTCTGTCCCTGCCTCTCCTGCCCTCATCTATCCCACCCCAAAATCCCCCATCCCCGAGAGGTGCAATATTCCTTCCTGTACAACGTGTAACACACACAGACCCTCCTGGCATCCTCAGCTGAACCTCAGCACGGGCACCACGCTGCTCTGTGTCCTCCCCGTGCTCCAGCACCCCCAAAGCAGCACCCACCCTCATCCTCTCCCCGTGTTTATTTTTTGGGGGCATGCACACACCCCCACACACATCCCCCACGTGTCTTTGATGACCACACAATCCTTTGCACACGAGTGCCCCCGTTCGCGGGGCTGTGGGGCGGGAGGGCTCTGCCGGAGGGCTCTGGGGTTTGGGGTTTGGCAGTGCCGAAGTGGGTAAGAGGGAGGGGCACGGGGGGCTGTGGTTAGGGGTTTGGGGCAACTCGTGAGGGACGGGGGGTGATAACGTGGTCAGCAATAGGTCACTGCTGGGTGATGGAATCAATCCATCCTCAGCCTCAGGGACACGTGTCTGCTGCCTCCCTGTTCCACGCTGGCAGCCTCTCCTCTTCCCCCCCAAGCCGGAGCTGTGCCTACTCCCGGGTTCTTTGTCTCTCTCCAGGGAGAGACAGAGCAGGAACAGATCCCTCTCCACCCCACAGAGATGCTGCCTTGCTGACGTGAGTCACGGAGCGTTTGTGCCGTGCCATTGGGGGTGAGCCGCATCAGCCCCCCGCCCTGCACACCTCCCACCCCGGATCTCCCTGGTTTCCAGGGAAACAGCGGCCCCAAATGCTGCCTGACTTTCACTTCTGCCTTTCATTTCTCCTTTTTTTTTTTTTTTTTTTTTGGTAAGAAAAAAGCAGACACAACAGATTTTTAAATTTTTTTTTTTTTTCTTTTTTTTGTCCCTCTTTCAGAATCACCACCACGGCCGCCTGCATGATGGACCTGCGGAGGTACCCGCTGGACCAGCAGAACTGCACGCTGGAGATCGAGAGCTGTGCGTATGCCTCGGGCACGTCCCCTGCCACGCGGTGCCACCTGATGCCACCCACCCCGGCCACAGCTCCCCGCTCCTGGGGATGCCTCCCGGGGTGGTACAGCACCAGCCTCCCTCGCCCATGGGCGAAATTCCCAGGAAAACGGAGCTCTAGCAGCAGACTGGGCATTAAAATCAGTCCCAGGAGGGCGATGGAAGCCTCCCTTAGCCTTAAGGAAGCCCTGGGGACCTGTCCTTGCTCATGGGTGGCTCCACTCCGTGTGGGAGGTGGCACCCGAGCCCTCCTCCCCGCCTGGAGGTTCCCTGGGCTCCCATGGAAATCCTCTTCCAGCTGTGCTGGCAGAGGAGGTCCGGCTCTCCCTCATAAAGATGCACCGCAGTGTCCCTCCAGGGCTGGCCCAGAGCAGCCGAGCTCCCGGCAGTGCTGATGCAGCCTCGGGGGGATTATCTGGGAATTGCTCCTTCCAGCAGGGGCTCCCGCAGCACCCAGGGAGCTCCCGCAGCACCCAGGGAACCCCCGCAGCACACAGGGAACCCCCGCAGCACCCATGGGTGGGAGCTGCCGTCCCCATCCCCGTGGCTGCCTCCTGCCGTGTGCAGGGTCACGGCATGGAGAGGAGGTCCTGCTGCAGGCACGAGTGCCAGGGTGTCGTTTCTGCCACTCCTCGGCAGTTTGGGAACAGCTTACAGCAGAAGCAAGAAAACAGAAGGCAGGGAATTACCCACAGTTCCCCGTGTTGCGATTTTGTTCTTAATGGGTCATGTCAAGCCAATTTGTTCATCAAAGCCACATTTCCTCACAACGTTCCTGAGACCCAGGCCGAGATGAAGAGATCCAATTGTTTCTTTCCTCAGAGCTGTTGTCTTTTACACACTTGCACATTCGCAATCTGCAGGGCTCCATTTTCTTTGCTTCCACACAACTCTGGAACATCAGTCCTTTTGGGGCTGGATTATTAAACCAATGTATTTTAAAAAAACAAAACCGACCCACACCTCAGAGAAAAAGCCATTTTCTGATGCAGGAGTGCTGGGTTTGGGAAGCAGCAGAAGGCAGATGGGGTCCCCTGCCCCACAGCAGCTCGGGGCTCTTACCTGTAGGAGATAAACACTGCCTGTTGATCCCATCCCTCCACCCCAAAAATAACCCTCACCACATATACCCCTGCCAATCTCTGTGCCAGGATCCAACAAAAACCTGATGAGGCAGGCTGCAAACAGGCTGCTAATCTGACATTTTAAGACGTCACATCAATACTTTTCGATATTTCAGATAGAAATGACTTGTCTTTGTGAAAGTTCGTTTACTTTTTAGAAGTAAAATGGAAATTTGGTTTTCTCTTTAAAGCTAGAAATCAAAGCGAAGCATTTATTTTTAGACCGAGCAACCTTTCCCTTTAGAAACACTTTTAAAAAATGGCTTCATGAAAAACATGCTCGATTTCATATTGCATAATGCCATAATAAAAAAAAATAAAAATACAAAAATTGGTACCCAACGCCAGCAGGTCATAGAATAAATGGAATAGAGCTAGTTAACTGTGAGATCTCCTAAAATTAGTTTCTGTAATTTGACATTTTCATTGCTGATCAGGAAGTAAATTTGAAGTCACTGCTGTTAAATTTGTGGATGATGAAGATAGCAGCGTGCGGGGCTTTGCTCGCTGCGCATTTGAATCCTTCCCAATCGGAATCCATCCGGAAGGGCTTTGAACACAGCCAAATGCAGAGCTCTGTGCCTGTGTGCAGGACTGCGGGGCCATCATCCTGCAGCCACGCGGGGAGGTGAGGAAGGGCTGGCAGCCCCAGGCACCGCGGCTGGAGGTTGTGTGGCTCTGACAGAACGGGCTGGAGCGAGCCCTGTTATATAAACCAGGGGAGCTGTGAGTCAGAGCTCAGGATTGATTGGCCTCTGAACATATCACCGAGATGGGGAAACGAGCTCTGTCTGTGTTTGGGTTCCAAAATTTAGGGAGGAAGCTGAGAAATCGGAAGGGGTTGAGGAAAGATGCTAAAAAAGTGGTTCAGGGGCTGGAGCAGATGTTGTGCAGTGAGAAACCTCAACAGCTCAGTCTGGGTTGTTTACTGCAGAGGAGGTGGAGAGGTGAATTGTTTACAGGCTGGGTTCACCTCTGCAGAGGGGGAACGCTGTGGGGAAAGGGCTTGGGAACCTCCTGGAGAAATTCAGAACAACCACGGGAGCCTGGGAGTCTGAGCCAGATGAATTCAGATGTGAAATCACAATGTACACAATGTTTCTGAGCTGGGAGGGTGTTGGAGCTGCTGGAATCAGCTAGTGGGAGTAGGGGGGCCTTGGATATTTCCTGCTGGTTCCAGCCCTGGGGCTGAGGGATGCAAACACCTGGTCCTGTGCACAGAGCTGGTGTGTGAGGAGGATAACCCAAGGGTCCTGAAACCCTGTGGGCTCGGAGGTGTGAGGGTTTACCACTCTGGGAGCAGCAACATGCCAGCTGCGGGGGGAGGTGGAGCCCTGGCTTAGCTGATTTCCATCAGAAGCAGATGTGGCATGGCGTTTGGAAGATTGGGTTTATATTTTAGCACCCATGAATAAGCGCAGTAATGACTGAGAGCTCAGGATGTGGGCTCGGAGACTGCACAGTCATCAAATAATCCCGTTTGGGAAGACACCTCGGGGTGTCTCTAGTGCAGCCTGCAGCTCAAGGCAGGGTCAGCTGTGAGATCAGAGCAGACTGCCAAGCCCTTTGTCCACTCAGCAGCTTCAGGATGACACTGTCCTCCAAGGTTCAGCTCTGATCTGGGGTGACCCTTAGGAGATTTTTTCCTCGGTGATACATTCAACAGCTCCTCATTGCCCTGATCCCACTGATGGGGTGCTGGGTGTGGTGGCACTCTGCTGAGTGGCCGTGAGCCTGGCATGGCCAGGCAGCTGCCTGTGCTGCCAGGGTGGGTGGCTGGGCCAGGCTGCTGTGCTGCAGTGCAGGTGCTGAGCACGAGCTGTCTGTGGGCACAGGTGAGGCTCACGCTCCCAAGGCAGCCTTGCCCCGAGCTGTACCAAAGCCTGGATATATCCTACTGCTCCCATGAAGCTTCACTTAGACTGTGAGGCCACCCTTGTGCAGCAACAGCCTTCAATGAACAGGCTTCAAAACACACAAGCACTGTTGATTTTTAAGTTGTGATGAATCCTTGCCACAAGGACAGGGCAGGGCTGTGAACATCGCACTGGTGGTGAGGGGTTTCATGGTTTCATCCCTTGGGCCTCATTTCCCACATGTCCAGGGTACTTGGGGGTCACATTTCCATCCCATGCAGCCCTGCCTGGCACATGTAGTTTGGGGTTAAAACAAGAAGTGCACCCTTGGCTGAGTTAATAAACCCATTACCCTGAAATGTAAGGGATGAATATTTGAGTCTGATTCCTTTTCCTCTCTTCTCTCATTACTGCTCTTCTCAGCCAGCAGTAAAAGCAGCCCCCAGCCTCAGAGACTGTGTTCACTTCTTGGATCTGAATTTTGACTGAGACTACTGAAAAGGGAGGCACTCTGATCTTCAAACTTCTTTTCAACTGCTGCTGTAGATCTTCTTCTCTCTGGGAATTTTTAATACTGAGCTGCCCTGTTTACCCAGTCCCACCAGTCTGTACTGTGTGGTCTCCCCCTCCTGGTAAAAGGAGGCAGTTTTTAAAAAGCAAAATGCTGCGTTTGGTGCATTTGACAGAGGCTTCTGGTGCACAAGTCCCTGTCATGTCAGCCATGGAGATTACATAGTGCAGGTCAAGGCTGGATGGGCCACGCCTCACCTTTTTCTCCTGAATTCTAGCCAAAAGTGGGAGTTCTGGCCAATTTTTCCTCTTCTCCTGAGGACTGTATTGCCAAGCTCAGCTGAAGAAGGAAAGGACATCAGCAGGGAGAGGCTAGGCTTGGTGTGGGCTTTCTTTTGGATCCTTTTCCAAGATCACCTTAGTGCAAAAGGAGGTGTCATCTGGTCCAGCCTGTCAGCTTAGCTCTCCCTGTGTGCTCCTTCCTCCCTGCAGATGGTTACACGGTGGATGACATTGTCTTCTTCTGGCAAGGGAATGACTCTGCTGTCACAGGCATGGAGGTGCTGGAGCTGCCCCAGTTCACCATCATCGAGCAGAGGCTGGTCAGCAGGGAAGTGGTCTTCACCACTGGTGAGTGTCTGCTGAAGGGATGCATGGAATGGGCAAACCTGCTGCTGATCAGTTGGTTTGAATCCCTGTGATTCAGATGCTGGGGCACTAACTTAGGATCCAGGCTTCAACTTTGAGTTCCCCTATTAAAAAAAGTGTCTTCTGTACCCACCAACTTTGTTTTTGTTTTTTTTTTCTGCTTCTCTTCAAAGACTTTCAGGATCATTTTCCCCTCTGCAATTACTCCCATTTCTTAGTCAAAATAATGACTGAACTCAGAACTACTTGAGAAAGTTCTCAGCCTTTGTCTGATTTTTTATGTGGTTTACATCTGGGTCTCAGAGCTAATGTAGGTGCAATAGGAAGGAGAAATTCTATCCATTGAGAAGCAAGTGGGCTATGAAATGATGCAAACCCATCTGTACATGGCAATAAAAGGGTTTGGAGAGAATACCTGGGACGATTCAGATGCTGCTGGCTGAAAAGTTGGAGGGGGTTGGATTTTGGTTGCTGGTCTGAGGTGGAGTTCACTGCCAAAACAGCACAGCACACACCTGTCAAAAAAAAAAGAACTGGTGAAATATTGTGTTCAAGTCATACAAGTGGCACATAGTGGTGAGAGAACTGTGCCTCCTTTTTCCCAGTCTACATCCTTTCATGGTTTAAAACTGCTGTTTTCTTGTTACTTTATCTGCCACCCTGGTTTACACCCATGTTTCAGGCTCCTGTGTTGCCTGAGGGACAGAAGTGGGGAGGAGAAATGACTCGGGCTTTGTCTCACAGCAATCAAAGAGGCACTGCTTTGTCCCTGTCAAAATTAGCCTGCTCCAGTGGAAGGACTGTAAAAAGTACTTATTGTCCTCACTATCCTCATTAGGTTTGCTAAAAGATTAGGAGGAAGATGCAACAACTTGAAAAATAATAAAAAAGAGACCTTCAGATTAACTAACAGTACTCCATTTGCATATGAATTTGCCCAGTCTGACCATAACCCATTTTTAGAACAGCATGGGAAAAATATGATTCAGATCTTCATTGCTGTTTGGAGGCAGTGCTGGCACATGAACTATTGGAAAATCATCTCGTGGCACCCAAATATAGGGTTAAAGTCTCCTGTGTAAGCCTCCATCATATTGGCTGGCACCATAATAGCAGTTCCAGCACTGAACAGCCATTCTCCCATGATGGCTGATAGAATAATGTGACTTATGTGGAGTTTCCTTTCTTCTTAATACTCTGGGGCTACTGAGCAGGTTCTGAAGAGACTCCTTGCAAAAACTGACCAGTCTGTAAAACCAGCTGCAGAAAACAGGAGATTTCTCATTATTCCTGCCTCTTGAGAACTTTTTCCAAATAAAATGTCAATTCCTAAGCTAAGCTCATAGCACAAAGAGAGCCTTGCCCTCCTCTCAAATCACATCCTCCTCTAATATCTCATTGGCAGGTTCATATCTGCGCTTATCCCTGAGTTTCCGGATTAAGAGGAACATTGGTTACTTCATCCTGCAGACCTACATGCCATCCATCCTCATCACCATCCTGTCCTGGGTCTCCTTCTGGATCAATTACGATGCTTCTGCTGCACGAGTGGCACTGGGTATGGACTTTTCATTATATTTTGGAGGTGTTTTCTTGAGGGAGATCAGCTGTAACAAAGAAAATCCCTTTACTTTATGAGGTACAATTAAGCAAGTCTGTCAAAGTTGTCATCCTAAATGGACTTTTTTTTTTTCTGAGAAAAACTTTAACTTTTCAATCAGAAGTGTTACATTGTTGTGTTTTATTGTTGTTCTTGTTATTTATTAGTACTTCCCAAACTGGAGTCTGTTTTATTTGAATCGGTAAAAGTCCTATCAAAAATTTTCTGGGTGTGAGTTTAAACTCTCTAAACAAAAATGTGGATGGTCACTGATTCTCAGGTATGTGGGACCCTGACATGCCATGAGTTTCTTCGCTCTGGTTTGCACTGGTTTTCTTCAGAAGAGAAATCTGGGCACCTTTTTTTCAACAGGAGTGTTCAGTTGGGTGATTATGGCTGAGACTGGGTGGCCAAAAAGTTGTATGGGAATGGTTCAAAGGTGAATGAAATAAAGGAAGGGGTATTACACATTTTTCTGATAGCTCAGGCCCCATACAAACATTCTCTGCAGGTGAAGACCCTCATGGCCAAGGCAAATGTGGGACAGCAGTTAAAGTCCAAGTTCTTCTTTGGCACATGCTCCTCTAAATAGGAATGTTTTCCTCTAGGAGGGGAAAAAATGAGGTCTTTTAAGCAACAGAAGGGAAGTGGGGGTGGATGGCAGATGAGGGTTTTGAAGGAGGAACAGGAGAAAGGGGGGATGGCTGGCATATGAGAATGGGGCTGTGCAACATGAGGGGAAGTTCAGAGGCAATAGGAGAGGTAAGGAGGGAGCAGGGTTGGATCTGTGAGTGGGACAGGGTTCAGTGAGGCAATGCAGCTCAGGTAGAGGATGGGTCTTACAACAAAGCTTGAGGGCTTCAAGTAGCTCTAGCAGAAAGAGTTTGTGAAGACTCAGAGGACAGGTGGGTTGTACAAAGGTATAAAAGAGGTGATTTGGCTTTGCCTGCTTGGAGAGGCTGGAGTGGGAAGACAGGGAGGGAAGAAGAAGAACTTGTTAAATTAAAAAGGTAAGTTGCGTTGACAGGAGTGTCATCAGAGAGAGAAGGAAAAGAGACCATGGCAGACATTGTGAAAGCACAGGCAGAAGGGTGGAGGTGAAATGCACAGCTGTTGAATTTCTGCTGACATCTGGACCTAAAGGAGAAGACAGAAGAAAAATATAGTAGATCAGAACTGCAACAGCTCTTCCTAAACTATTCCTGACAGTCCTCGACCTAACTAATCCATCAAAAGCTCCAAAAAAAGAAACTCCACAGCCTCCTCTGGTCACTTTCTCCAGATTTACCTGTTTGCACAGTCAAAGAGCTCCTCTTTGCCTCTGCCCTAAGTCTCCATTGCAATTTGTCCACTTCTTAATGGACACATGGAGAACATTCTACTCTCCCTTTCTTTGCCTCAGATTTCTGTATATTTAGACTACTGCCTAAATATAGACCTTGTTGTGTGTATATAAATATATCTCCCTGCTGTTTACCCAACTGAAGGCTAATAGTTCTCTCAGTCTTTTATCAGGAATGACACCAGAGATGCAGCGAGGGTGAAGGGGGAACAGGACAAGCAGAGGTCCAGGGTGCACAGAGAGCCATCACTGTAGAGGTGGGGCTGAAACCACAGGAGCAAATTCAGGTCATGGAGATTATTAGAGCTGCCAACAGAGAGAGGAGGAGGAAAAAGGAGAGAAGAAGATCAGCAAGGTAGTAAGAACAGCTAGAGAAGCAGAGGAAGACTAGGTTGAAGAGGAAGAGTTACCACCCCCAAAAGAAGTATGAAGGCTTGTTGCCATCTCTTTGGAGCTGGCAGAAAACTGTCAGAGGCAGGTCTGAGGGCACTCTGACAATCCAGAGAAAGGAAGAGTCTGAGAAGAGGCTGAAGAAGAGGAGTGAAGCTGTGAGAGTAATCATAGTGAATCAGGCTTTTGGAACTGAGTAGATGGGGACAAGAGTGTTCACAAAATGCTTATTTGAGATGCAAGAAATGTGAGGAGGCCTAAAAAGGAGAGTGTGAGAACCATGGGAGGAATGTGTACAAGTGATAATTGATGTAATGAATGGTAAAGCTGGTGAGAGGAAGTGGGAACTGATGGGGTCAAGGACAGAAGCCTACGAGGCAGGCAAAAAAAAAAAGACAGTGCCATGAAGAGGAAATCTCTTCATTCTTTCTCTAATTCATGGTATTGGAAAGACACAGCAGCTTATAAACTCATGCCAAGGATGCTGAGGCATTCAGTAGCACACAGTGAAGCCTGATGAGCTCATGAAGGAGAAAAAAAGGGAGGAGAAGAGGGTAAAAAAGACAGACCAAAACTGAATGTTTCCTACCACGCTGAGAGAAAGAGGGAAGATCAGGAGGACTTAAAGAAACAGGGTCCAGAGGATGCTGATCCCCATCATGCTGATGATACTCAGCTTTGACACTTCCTCCAACTATTTGCTGCTGGTTCATTTTCAGCAGCAATTTGTAGTGGGCACGTGGGCTTAGAATAATGAGAGTTTCCTTCCCCGTTGCACTGCTCCCATCCCCCCTGAGGCTGCCCAGCTGGAAGGGGGGATGTGGGGGCTGGGAATGGCATTTCAGGGAACCATCCCACGTCAGTAACGGAGCACCTGCCCTCTCCTCACAGGGGTCACCACGGTGCTTACCATGACAACCATCAACACCCACCTGCGGGAGACTCTCCCCAAGATCCCCTACGTCAAGGCTATTGATGTTTATCTCATGGGCTGCTTCGTCTTCGTGTTCCTGGCACTCCTGGAATATGCTTTTGTCAACTACATCTTCTTCGGGCGAGGGCCCCGGCAGCAGAAGAAGCAGAGCGAGCGCATCAGCAAGGCCAACAACGAGCGCCACCGTTACGAGGAGAAGAGGGTGAGAGAGCAGGTTTGTCCTCTCCTTTCATTGTGGCAGGAGAACCCAGGCTCTCCAGTGGGTGAGCTGGGGAGCAGCCTTTGTGCTCATCGCGAGAGATGAACCCCAGTGTCCCTTGTCTGGTGGTTACTGGGAATTTTTCCTCTTTGATCATTCTCATCCAGTCTCATCAGAACCCCCACCTTGCGTGGGGCGGGTGTAGCCAAAAGCCCCTCTGTGGCTTTTGGTCTTCCTGTGTTGGCAGAACCACACTGGCCCCACTAAAATATTTGTTGCAAGCACAAGTGGCTGCTCCTTCCAACCCAACAGCAGAGGACAACCCTCAAATGCAGCATGTTCAGAGCTCACAAATAACCCTATCAGGGGTATTGTCACAAAACTCTGGGGAAGAAAGGGAATTCTCCAACACCATCTTTTAAGTATCAACGAGTCAGGCATTACTTTTTTCTGGCCAGGATGTGCAGTGGAAATCATTCCAACCACATATGATCCTTTACCAGAGTTTTCACATATTTATATATTAAAAAAAAGAAATTCTCATCACTGGTTCTGCATTACACAATTCTTAGTATTTGATCTTCTGTTTGTTATTGATCCCTTCACCTTCAATGCTATTTTTGGTGCTCTTTCTTTGGCTCTCTTATCAATCTTTTCCCAGACTGGGAACCTGCCAGGGGTTTAATATTTGTTAATTTCTCTCTATCTCCTGTGTGTCTTCTGGCTACTCCCAACCTGTAGATGTCAAGCGCTCAGAATCTAGGAATCTTCTTTTTGTTGATGGAGGCATCACCCAGTGAGACTCAAACCCTCAATGAACAGAGTCTTTCAAAGAGAAACCTCAATGTCCCTCCCCTTTGGCAAAGGCGAACCAACCCATGACTAAGGTTACTTTAAAAATTCCCATTACACAATTTCCAACGGTGTTGTTACCCAGAAATCTGTTCAGAACCGCCCCTCGCGGTGCACGGCACACCCCAGTACCGCTGTGTCTGTGTTCCCCGTTCCAGGTTGACCCTTACGGCAACATCCTCCTCAGCACGCTGGAGATGAACAACGAGCTGCTGGCCACGGACATGATGAGCAGCGTGGGCGACTCTCGAAACTCTGTCATGTCCTTCGAAGGCTCAGGAATCCAGTTCCGCAAGCCGCTGGCCTCTCGGGATGGCTTTGGCCACCACCCGACCCTGGACCGCCACGTCCCGCTGACCCACCACGCCGCCGCCCGCAACCGCGCCAACTGCCGCCTGCGCCGGCGGTCGTCCAAGCTGAAGCTCAAAATCCCAGACCTGACAGACGTCAGCACCATTGACAAGTGGTCACGGATCATTTTTCCGATCACTTTTGGATTCTTCAACCTTGTTTACTGGTTGTACTATGTAAATTGATGCCTGCGGCCTCCGAGAGAGATAATAGGGACAGACACTCAGACAATGACAACACAGGAGTGTTGTGGTCTTTTGGGTTTGGGTTTTACTCTTTACTATCATTGTCATTTATTCCTATGGTTCATTAGATTTATTCTAAGCTTACTCTTCTCTTTTCAGCACATGTAGAACCACGGAGTGTGGGGCGGGGTAAAGGGAGAGAAAGGTACGGGAGGGGGTTTGGTTTCAGGGAGGGACGTGTTTGTCTTGATTTTGGTTTCCTGCTGAAGGACTTAAACCATTGTAAAAAAAAAAGCCAACAAAAACCAAAAAAAAAGGAAAGGAAAAAAAAAAAAAAAGAAAAAAAGACAGAAAAAAAAGAAAAAAAATACACAAAAAAACCCCAAAACCAAGAAAAGTTAAAAAAAAAAAGAGGGGGGAGATTTAAAGAAGCTGAGTCAAAAACTGGTGGGGGCGATAGGTTATCTTTGGCTGTGCTCACTAATGCTCTATCCTCACTTCCATTTCACTACTGAATTTCATCTTTCACTTTTCAGTCTTATATTTTTTAATCTTTCTTCTGTCACTGCTCTTAACCCCTTCATGTTTATTCTTTCATGGATTCATGAGCTGATGGGGTTTCATTCTCACGCTATGAGATTTTTCTTTTCTTTTTCTCTCTCTCCCTCTCTCGTGCTTACAAGCCTAAAAGAATCTTTTAAACCAACAAATAAAAAGAATATTTATTTTGGAAGAGCTGGGAAGGGAGGGGAGGACGAGGCAATTATTTGGGAGGGAAGGGGCAATGTGGGGTTTATGGGAGGGGGGAGGAGGGAACTTATCAAAACCAAGGCACATTTGCAAGATGCCTTTTTCCACCTTCAGGAGTTTGCAAGCTGTTTTTCCTGTGTGAATGTGCGTGTGTGGAGCATCTGTGTGTGTGTGTGTGGGCACGTGTGTCCATGGATGTGTGTGTGCAAGCATGTTTTCTGGGGAGGGGGGCTGGGAGGGGGGTTTTGTAATATCTTTTGTAGAAAGAGAACACAGATGACATTTAACTGGCAGCGTGTTTTGGGCGGGGGGAATAGCAGGGGTTTGTTTGCTCATTGCAGCTTCACCAGGTTGGAGGTCGGGGTCCCAGCTCCAGAGGCAGAGCTGGGGTGGCAGAGTGTGCAAACTGGCACTTGCTGAGGGAAGAGAGGAATTTGGGGATCAGCAATAGGGCAGTGCTGCTGTTCACTGCTGGCATCTGATCTCGAGGAGACTGAGCTGATTCAGTCCTCAAAGGAGGTGTTGTTCCTACTTATTCCCACCCTGCATCTTCCTTACCGAGTCTGGAGAGAAAAGCAGTCGCAGGAGCCTAAAAATTTAACCCTTCCCCCTCTCCCTGTTCCTTCTGCCAGACAATGGATCCACACTCCAGCCCTCTGAGTAACCATAGCCTGCATCAAGGTGCAGGAAAGGCTGGGTGTCGTTTAACTTCGTTATGTTTCAGGATGAAAAAAATAGGGAAATGGTAATGATCCCCTTTCCTAAGAAGTTCAGGAGTGAATGGTGGGCTGGCAGCCTCTGATCTGTGCTGCTTCTACCAGGTCTTGCTTTATGCCTGTTAAGATATAGAGAGTGTAGAGAAAAGCACCCTGTGCCCTTCCTTGCAGATGATGGAGCTGAGGATGAGGTAGAGTTCCATGGAGCATCATCCTGCTGGAAGATGATGGTCTCCAAAGGCTGGGCAGGGTGAAGGTTGCAGTGAAAATGCTGAGCTTGGTGCTTGTGGAAGCCCCTGAGTCTCCAGCAGCTTCCATCCACAGGCATTCCTGAGGAAGGTACAGCAGGGGAACTTGGCCTTAGACAGCAAGGTCAGACTTTTCCAAAGGAGCCAGTGACTTTCAGGAAAATCACTGAATTATTGGCCACTTTGGCAATCACTGATGATTGATAATCTCCCTTATAATATTAACAAAAGCCATGAAAATGTTAAATTCACAAGTGCAAAACTTTAACCCTAGGGTCATTCTGCCATTCCTGGAGTAATGATGAGAACCTTGCTCTCACCTGATAGAGTTTTTTCCTGTCAGACTCACAGATGCTCACATTGCCCTTTATCCAACCATCCTTTTATTTTCCTACTAGCATTCTCCTCCCTTTTCCTTGATTCCCATTGCTTGGGAGAGCAGAGAGATCCCCTGAGACCAGGGAAACTCCTGTTTTTCAGATGACCCTGATGCACATCTTTCATTCACTAATTTATGTCTGTACAGTGCTATGAAATTGTGAATCACTGCAGGCCTGACCTAGTAACACTGAAGTCAGGGAAAGTTTTGCCTGGACTTGGCTGAAGCAGGATCAGGCCTCATCAGAGTAATTATTGTTATTTTTATATCAGTAACGTGTCTTATGCAGAATCTGAAGCATAAGAGTAGAGCATCCCCCCTTCCCCTCGTGTCCGTCCCCCTCTCTCATGTTCATGCATGCACACGTTTGGTCCAGGCCTCCCTGGACTCACCAAGGTTTTAGCACAGTAATTAAACCAGACTTAGATTCTCCCCTGCCCTGCAGAACAGTCTCCTGCTGGTTTCCCCATCCATGAGCAATGGTGTTGGGGATGGGTTTTCCCCAAATTGCTGCAGTTCTATATGGGTCTGGGTAGGAGTAAGAGTCTGGATAATAGAGGATCAGGTAGTTCTGGCTACCTGATATGCAGGAATTTAAATGGCCAATGGAGAAAGTTACGCTTTCTAGTGTGATTCTCTTCAGAAATATCTTTTAAATGCTTTGATGGAAGTCATAAAATTGTGTTTTATGGCAGCAGCAGTAAATGTTGGTGGATATAAGCATGCCATGGCTGCAGTTCCCACTTGGAGACTGCCTATCAGCAGGTCCAGTTTTCAAGGGGAGTCTAAGCAGGTGATTGATGATTAAATAAAATATCTAAAAAATGTACCCTTTATACATGTGATTTCAATGTAAAGGGTGGTCAGAACAATAAAAGTGGGGAGAAAAAGAGGCAGTTATAAGAAGCCTATTAAGGCTGGAGGGAAAACAAATGGCTGTGTGGTGAGAAATCCTGAAGCTGAGGGAGAACACTCAGGAACTCCAGTAATCTGATAGTTGTAGTAAAAGCCTGATAAATGTGTGGCCTGAGCTAGGCACCTGAGAGCTCTCTGAGCTGGCCCCAAAGCTGGCAGGGGCAGCAGCACACAGATGATGCAAACCCCACTGATGCTCTCTGCCTCTCAGGTGCTGAGCCCCACACGGGGTGGGGTCCTGAGCGACCAGTGCCCTGCAGGTACAGCCTCCAGAAACTGGAGATCAGGCCTGGGGAGGCTGTGTTCAATATTTGAGGCTTCAATCCAGGATTGAGCCCAGTGACAATCCAAAAGCTTTCCAGGGAAAAAAGCACTGCTTAGCAGAGTTCTTCACCTGCTGGGACTGGGAGCCAGACTCCTGTGCTGTGGCCTTGGTTCTCTGTTGGCTGGGTTCTCTTTCTTATCAGGAGCCATCCTGGTTTCTCTCTTTGAATGTTTCTAACTTGGTATTACCAGGTCAGTGTTACTCACAGAGTCAGGACATCCGGACTCCTGGACTTCTGGGTCCGACACAATAATCTTTGCCAAAGAGTGTGTGGTCAGGACTGGTCACAGTTCAGGAGCTGCCTTACACTTGCTGATGATGGGGCAGAGTGCTGGAGAACAACAGAGTGTCCTGGGAGTGGGACGAGGAATAGGAAATGTGGAGGAAGGTTGCTCACCTCCCAAAGTGAGGTGGCACCTCCGTGTCCCCCCTCCACAGCTGTGTCCACCCTTAAAGAAGGCAACCCCTGTCTTGTTTCAAGGTCCAGCGATCCAGAAAGGACATAGTGAAGGAAAAACAAGGCATTTTACTGATAGTCCAGGCTCAGAGGTTTCAAGCCATCACAAGCATGAGTGTTACCAGAAAGGTGCAGGGGATTTCTATGCTGCATTTTGCGTGCCCACTGCTGCCCTCCTCTTCTTCACAAAGGGGAAAGGGGGACAAAGGCTTTCTGAGTGCTTTCCCAAAGTGGAGCTCCTCCTGGCTTTTGCTGCAGTGGTGCAGAAGGCAATGCTCAGGGCTTGGTTGGTTGGCAGCTTGGGGCAGGATTGCTGCTTGCTGGGTTGTGCTTTTCAGCGTTTGAACGAGGGATGTTCTGGGCTGCCTGAGGGAGCCAGGCTGGGGGACAATGTTTTGCACCTTTTCCACATGTAACAGCCTAGGGAAGATGTAAAAGAGGAGAAGGAAGAGCAGAAATAGAAATGAAATCTCTCTCAGGACATACATGGCCAACACAACTCTATTGCTTCATTTTCTGATACTGTACAGTGCTGTCACTCAGGGACCTTTAGTGACTGGGACCTTGGGACTGTAATTCTGCCTGTCCCCTTCCCATCCCCTCTTTGCCTTGAGTACTGAGGAAGTGCACAAGAGGGAAACAAGCCCTGCTAACAAACCCCTGCTATTCCATGGGTGACAGAAAAGCTTTGGTTACTAAAGTAAAAGGAAGATGTAAACCTTTAAATTCATGTCTTCGAGCATAAACCAGCCAGTAGTGTATATAGGATAAGTTCACAGTGCATGAAACAAACAGGACTGTAGGTTTTAACTGGCATCCAACTTTCTTGCATGCACATCTGACACCACGCCAGCAGCTTATGTCTTGCAAATAAGTAGGGAACCTGCCAAGGCTTGGCACTTCCTCTGTCCAATGGACAGCACATCCACTTCCCAGAAACAGCCAGGAAGGGAACTGATCTGGCCAGTCTGTTTGACCAGATCTGCTCCAGAGGGTCTGGCAGGAAGAGGTAAGGGGTGGGGAAGGGAGCTGGTTTTGTTTTCTTTATTGTGGGGATGAGGAAGAGGTTTAGATCCCTGAGCTGTTTTCAGACAGAAGAGAAGCCTCTGGAGCTGCAGACCAAAGGACAGTGGCTTTAGGGAAGGTGGTTACCAGAATCCTGATGGAGAGGATGGGTTGAGGAAAAGGTGGTTGGTGGGAGAGAGCTGTAACTTCAGAAGCAGAGCAAATAGGAGAGAGCTTTTGAAAATAGATGTGCAATAGAACAGGTTTGCAGGGACTGGAGCACTGGGAGCATCCCTGAGTCAGACAGGCTGGGTACAGCTGCAGGCAGCACTCCAGGAAGCCCAGCCATGGCAGCAGTCCCTGGCAGGCAGAGCCTGTCCTCTCAGGGGGACAGGGAGGTCAGGAACAGGGAAAAGAGGGACACTCGGGGTGCACGGCCATCAGCACAGCTCAGTCCCTGGGGGCAGGGACAATCAGTTGCATCCAGACAAAGTTGCAGGAGCTGGGCTGAGATGTGCAGGGGAGTGAGCTCTGTGCCAGGCTGGGGCACGGCTGAGCCCTGCCCTGGTGTCAGACCAGAGACAATGAGGCAAGAAACGTCCTGCTGGTTACCAAATGCTTTCTTGGAGAGGAGACTGGGCTTACCAAGCAGGGTGGGATGTCTTTACAGTAGATGTGAATGTTGGGATGGGGCATGGTTTGGGTGAGAGATGTGAAACCAATGTGTTGGAAGCAGGACCTAACGCAGATGCTGGGGGGGAGGGAGGGGGGGGGGAGGGGGGGGGGGGGGGGGGGGGGGGGGGGGGGGGGGGGGGGGGGGGGGGGGGAGCAGAGACTGGGGAAGAGAAGATGTATATAGTGTTGGGTTTTATTTTTCATTTCCTTTTGTTCCTTTTCTTTTTTTTTTTTAAGAAAAAAAAAAGTTGTTTGATTTCTAATGTCTTGATGTAAACCAAATAAAAATGGTTCTGTACATTCAGAAGTAAAGAACAGCTGAAAGGTGAAAAGTATAATAAAGAAGCACTGACCTTCAGGCTACTATAACCATTTCCCCAGCCTTTTCCCACAGGATTGGAGGGCAGACCTGTGCCTGTGCCTGCACAGAGGTGCTGGGATGGTGACCCTGGGGCTGGCTCCCTGATCCACCTCCAGCGCAGCACAGAAGAGGTGGGCAGTAGAGGTGGAAGTGATGGTCTGTAAGTAACTTCTCAGTGTTTGATCCCACCACCCCTGAGGCCAGAGGGAGGAGGCTGTGTGCTAAATCCCAATCCCCTGTGCACAGGGTCTCTTCCCAGAGCCAGCCTGCATCATGCCTTACTGTAGCTTGGGATGTAGAGAGGAGGGGAGGGTGGTATCACCTCTCACTTGGACAAATGGGGAAATGCAGATGGAGCAAAGGCAGTGGGAGCCTGATCTGGCTTTGAGAAGCTTGTGGTAATGCTCTGCCTTCCTCCCTGTGTCTCAGTGCTAGGATGTGCCCAGGCACTCAGAAGATGTCCAAAGCAAGGCCTCCATGTGGAAAGGTTTCTCTTAAGGCCCTTTGCAATTCAACCTTACCTGGGGCTTCATGACTGTCTGAGAAGGATCAGTATGGAAGAGAATGCAAACAGGGACCTTGTGTTAAGCTTGTCTGTTAGAGTGGCCATTGTCCTTGCAGAGACAAATTCTTCAGCACAAGTTAAAACGTCAGGAGTACAAATGAGTGGGCTCAAGTGTAGAGCAGTGTTTAAATGTGAACTGGGTCTCACATGGTTTCCATGTCAGCAGAAATGAGTGGTGGGGAATTCCAAGGATGACGGTGCTGACAGGTCTGAGACATAACCAGGTAACCAACCCTCTGTGTTACAATCCTGGGCAAAAAGCAGGATGAGAAATTGCCTGTCTTGTGTTCAGTGCTTTGGCAAAGCAGAGGACAGCCTTGCCTCCATGGGGCAGAAGTGTGGCTTCTCTGCAGTGGGGCCAATAAATGTCCTGTTGTTTGTGTTATTGAAGCAAAACTAAAAGGAAAAAAGCAAAGCAAACCAACGCTTTATGTGGAAGGCACACCTAAGGGCAGTCTCAATCCTCTTAGGAAAGGCCATTTTTCAGCACAAAGGCTGAAGTGCATCAGTGTGGAGCAGCCCCAGAGCTGCCCATCAGCCCTTTCTGCTGCTGAGCAGGCCACCAGGACTGGTGGGGAGCCGAGGGCAGGTGCTCTGCTGAGACAATACAACGGGGAGTTGTGTGAGCACGAGCTCCTGCACTGCACTGTGCTCTGCCACAAAGGGCAGCCCCTTGCTCCCAGAATCTGGGGTGTCAGCACAGACCTCTGCAGACAACGGACCCACAGCATCCCAAAGCTCCCCTCCCCAGCTCCATGCCATGGGCTCTCTGCTCCCATCTAAGGTAGCCAGGACTTGCCAGTGCCAGGGGCAGAAAGCATTCACTGAATAATGCTGAATATATGTATGACAAAGGGAGGAGAGGAGACGTGATAGACCCATTTATGATCCAGGGATGCACATTTTATCATTTGCACAGGCTGAGCTTGGCATTTATGCTGGCAGACTTTTCCCCCAGAAAGGATGAAACAGTATAGTGGTGAGTAATGTTATTTTTTTTGAAGAGGATCATAATTTCTCTTCCAGTATGTGTTTTAAACAGTGGATCCGTGTTGGTTCACCCTCTGTGAAGCCTAATGCCTCCCAGCTCTCAGTGCTGTGATGTGGGGAAGCACCAGCATTAATTGTTTTACTTAATTAGATGCTGGGTCTGTATTTTTTTGGAAACCTTGCTGTGTGTCTGATGGACAGTGTCCAGGCACGAAGGCCAAAGCTCTTTTCCTTGGCTTTCCCAGCCCTCTGGACATGCCTTGAGCACCGTGTGCTTTGCTGGGTGTGCCATCACGTGGCTCCTGGTGCCCAGCCCTGGTGCTGCTGAGCCTGGCAGGGAGGGGTTGGGGATCCACGGGCTGGGAGAAGCCAGGCCAGCAAGGAAGGAAACTGTGCTTACCTTTGGTGTGATGCTGATGGCCCCTGGGGCCTGAGCCAAGGGCAGTGGCTGGGTTTCCAGCACCAGGAGCAGCCTGTCTCAGGTGAGCAGAGGCTTTTCTCTCTGTGGCTGATCTCTGGCCTGCAGAGAAGGGAGCTGGCACTGCCTCTGCACTGACAGATGCTCTGCTCCACGCTGGGATGAACTTGCTTGTCTTGACTCTGGCCTTAAGGGAGCCCTCTCCCCTCCCCTGTAGGGGATGGTGCTTTTGGCTGGGCTTTTCTCTCTCACCACCATGGCCTGGCTGTGCTGGAGCAGCACCAAGCCCTGCCAAGGCAGGGGCCTCTCCCAGCGAGACCAGGGGGTCTCAGAGCAGGGGCAAGCAGTAACTCCTGGTGCACAATATCATGGCATGGCAGGTGGGAGCACCTTGTGGGAGCTGCTGCTGGCACAGCTGGTGATGTTTAACCTCTTTTCTCCAGAAACAGTGTCCCACAGAACCCGAAAGTCTGGGGAGCACTGTGCTACCTGCCTCAGGGACAGCTGGGGACCCACGCTGGCTGTTTTGAACAGGGATAGGCCTTCTGCTAGTGCAGCTGTCAGGCTTTTGTTAGAGATCTTGTCACCCTTGTGGCCCTTGACTTTTGAGGCAGAGAGAAGGAAGATGTGTCCCAGAGCCTCTCACAAGCAGAGACTGGGCACGAATCCCTGAGTTTCAGCCCCTGCCAAGGCTAGCAAGGTTAGCAAGGGAATTGGCAACCTTTCCCTCTCCCATTTCACTTGCACTGAAGCAAGAAAGGGATGGGCAAAGCAGAGATTAAACCCACAGAGTTCCAGCTCAGCAAAGCCCCGTGTCTTGCTCAAGTCTGAGCACAGGAGCAGACCTGACAACTGCCCATCTCCTTGCAATCCTGCCTGGATCTGACAGCTTCACTGGGCTGGGGCCAATGTGCTTGGCAGGCCAAAAGGGGAGATTCTGAGTGAGCAAACCCCTAGAAAGATTCAGCAGTTGTCACAGAGAAGGGTTTCTGATATCTGGGAGGATGAGTAGCTAGGTGCTAGAGGAGAAAATGGAAAAACTGAGGATAAAGGAAAGCCTCAGGAGTTACCCAGAAACATCCCAACCTCTGGCAAGTACACATGACCCTGGTGGCAGGGCTGTGCTCGGGGCTGTGGGCTGGGTTGTTTTGCTTTGGTTTTCTTTTTCTACTGCCTGACAGGTCATAATATTGCGTCCTTGTGTGAAATCACATCCCCTCCCAAAAGAGAACCCGCTTCCTGGAGGGCAAACGCCCCTGCAGGGTGTGCTCCCTACAGGGATGTTGCACCAAAAAGATACAAAAACAAGGCTGGGGCATCCTTGCCAGGAAATCTGTTCTGATTCTGGCTCATCCTCTCAAGCTGCACCCATCCATCTCCCTCCCAAAGACGAAGAAGCCGCAGTGTCTTCTGTGCCTGGGGACAATTGATGTGGCCTGAAATGCAAACACTGGACAACAGTGACCAGAGGACAGGAGGATCAGTGTCAGTGTCAGTGTGTGCTATCAGAGGGACTGCTGTGAACCAACCTCACAAACTCTGAGCGGCTGCGGTGCATCCTGTACAGCGTTATCAGAAAAATAAAAAATAAAAAAAAGAAAGAAAAAAAAAAAGAAAAAGAAAAAACCCAACCCAGAACAAACCACCCATTTTTATGATCTTTAATTTGCATTTTCTGCATGAAATAAGATCCTTGTCTTTTTTCACAAAAGCGGATTCTGCTCTAACTAATGTAAAAAAAAACAAAGAGAAAAAAAGGAAAGAAAAATAATGTTTCTAGCAAAGTGATTTAGATGTAGACATTTTTGTAAAAAAAAAAAAAAAAAGAAAACAACAAAAAAAGGGGAAAAACCAACAAAGAAATAAAATAAAATGACCTAAAGAGCCATCTTTGTCTAGTCTAGAGGTGGGAAGCTGTGACTGGTGGGTGGCACTTTCTGCTGTGCCCAGCAGGGCTCTGGGAAGGACGTGGTCACCAATTGCTGCCAGGTGCTTTCAAAAACTGTCCCCTTCACCTTCTTTTAGGGCCAGTGGGCAGGAGGGCAGGGGGAAGGGTGGGGAGGGGCAAGGACAGCTGCCTGGATTTTCTTTCGGGGTTTTGTTTGGGGCGTTTCCGTTCCTGTAGTGACAGTTTTTGAAAGGTGACGATGAACAGAAGTGAAAAAAAACAACAAACTTGAAAACAGTTTACAATTTTGTACAAACATGATAAATACTAACAGCAATTGTTTTTAAAAATGGTCCATGCCAGTGCCAAAATTATGTAATGTGTACATGAATTTATTACATTAATTTATTCTCTCTCTCTCTTTTTTCTTTCTTTTTTTTTTTTTTTGGAGAAAAGGTGTTAAAACACAAAAAAAACTATTTCTTTTTTAACAAATGCTGTATGTGGACACAAATGTACTTGAACACTGTTGGTTATTAACTGCTTAGGAATCTTTCCTGGGCTCTTGGGTTTGCGCTTTTCTTTTTCCTACCCAGAACAAAAGTAACACTTCTAAAATACAGCCTTTGAAGGTGAAACCATCAACTGGCTTGAATGTTCTCTGCTGGTTTGAATGTTCTCTGCTGGTTTGAATGTTCTCTGCTGGTTTGAATGTTCTCTGCTGGTTTGAATGTTCCCCCTGTTTCCATTTTCAAGGCACTGTCTTTAGGCCAGGTCTGTACCTTGCCATAGAGAGGGCTCAAACTTGTCCTGAACTTTAAACACAGCTGTGTTATGCCATCTGAAAAGTCTGTCCAAAGGACTTTGCTAAGACCTAAGCAAAGTTTTCTGCATTTCCAAGTGTTCTGCTGGCTTGAAGCAAGAGCTGGAATGTGCTCAAGCTCCATGACACTGCCGAGAGCAGAGGGGAAAGTCAGAATAAATTCCCAGTCTTGTTTTTCCAGCACAAGGTGAGTGACTTACCCTAACTCTGAAGAACAAAGATCAGAAGTTCATTGTTTTCGAGGGCTCTTCAGTCCTATTTCCAAAAGCAAGTGAATATTCAAGCCCTTGCAGGCTTTGCCATGCTGAACAAAAGGGAACCAGTCAGGACTGTTTTCAGAAATGACTGATGCACTTCCAGCAAGATATGGAGGTATTTAATGGCCAGACTCAAGCTCCCAAATTTATTTTGGACTTACAAAACTTATAAAAGTTTAAAAGGCCATCTAGAGGTCTTTGGGTGTTCAAGTCAGGCTGGCTGTCCAGCCAGGGGAGGGAGGGTCTCTGCTGAGCTGAGGTGTCACCCATGGAGGGACTGTGGGGACATGGGGGATGCTGGCAGGGGTGGCATTGTGGTCAGTGATGATGGCAGTAAAAGGAGGGAGCTGGCCTTGAATCCCCACTTCCCTGGGGTGCAGAGTGATGTCACCAGCCCAAAATCCAGTCCCCAGGCAGGCTCTGTTCTCCAGCTTGGTCTGCTCCACACCTCTGTGGCTCTGCACTGGGAGCAGAAGTGTAAGGATTAGAAATAAACCCAAACAATTACAGGGGTGCTGGGGGGGTGCTGGGGGGTGCCTGCTGCTGACAGGGCCATCCTTGCACCCCTGAGGCAGAGAGCTGCAGCCTCCCCCACGCTCAGGCAGGAAAACAGGAACATTGGCAGGGCCTGACGTGCTCCAGCTGGGCATCCCAGGGTCCTTCCCAGGGCTCTTCCCAGCTGGAATAACAATATGTGGGATCAGGGTGGCTGCTGGATGGAAAGTCAGGGACAAAAATCATGCTAGGAACTGCACTCAGCACCCAGCATGTGAAATCCAGTCCTGGTCCCCCTCCCCAACAATGGCTGAAGTCACCATTCGCTCAGCAAAAATCTCTGATATTTCACAGGTGATGGGGACAAAGGTTTCTTTTTTTTTTTGTCTTTGGACTTTATTTTCTTTCACTGAAGTGTATATATAACACAAAACCATCTTCTTCTTTTCTTCAAATATGCCAATTCAACTTTTCTCTCTTCTCACCAGCCATTAGGGCAGCTCTTGTCTCTGAAAGGCCTGAAGCCCTGCTGAGCTCAGAGGCTGCAGCTGCAGCCCCAGGGATGGGGAAGCCCTGGGAGCATCACTGCCCCCTCTTCTTGCCTCTTTCTTCCCTGTAAAACTCCAGCTTTAAGCAAATATGGGATCAGCAGGAAGCACTGACTCCGTGTTTGCTTAAAGGTGAAGTTGTCTGAAACCTGACATGGGAGTTGGACATCTGGTCCTGAGTCTTGTGTGTCCAACCTCCTGAGGGTCTCATCCTCCCCAAAAGCACAGGTGAAAGCTAAAGAGGCTGTGCTCCCCAGCAGAAACAGCAAAAGGCAATTATTAATGATCATTAATGGTGCTAGGAAACATTGAATATTCAAACAGTGATAGAGCTCCACATTTCCACAGGTCCTTAAGCGATTAAAGCATCCAAGTTCCTCTGACTTTTCAGTGGTTTGGGCATTTAAGTTGCACAATAACAATATCCAAAGTGACATGCAGAGTTTGTAAAAACGTTAAAGCATATTCAGACTGGTTTATCCTGGGAATTCTCTCGAGGCTGGAAGGAACACTTTGTATAACAGCATGGAAGAATGTCACTCCCAACTCTCCTGACTCCAGGTGCAGGAAATGCCACTGCAGATCGACCTCCAAAAGTTTGGGAGGGAGCAACAAGGCCGAGTTTAGTGCATTGCTCTGCCAGCAACCATGCATTAAAGCAAATATAAGGCCTCTTCAATATGGGAGAGACTACAGATTCTAAAAAGAAAGGAAAAGTTATTCGGAAATTTCAGAGTGATACCTTTTAGTGCATGTGAAATCTTCGATGTCAAAAAGATTTCATTTTTTGTTGGTATGTCTTTGGAGCACTTTGTCTTCAAGAATAAATTACGTTTTTATCTGTATCAACACCATTTTCATTGTCTAATTTCAGGCAGGCAAAGGCAGAAGAATGGAAATTCAGAAAGAGACAAATAGAGAGCAGAGTTAATACTAAAATGAAATAAAGTCTTTAATTTCAATGCAGCTGAAGAGCATTTCATTCGAATCACTGCAACTTGACATTTTTTTTACAGTTTTTTGACAAAATGCAGATTTTTGAAGGGGAAAAAGAAAAGAACAGCAAACATTATCCAGCCAGTTGTCTTGTGAAGTGTCATCTGACAGACTCAGTGCTGCAAAGCCACTCAGAAAAAACAGAAATCACCAAACTCCACCCAGCTGCAGCTCCAGTGCCTGCCTTGGGGCAGCCTGGGCATCCCGTGCTGGCACTTTGGTTTGGATCCTGCAGCTCTTGCCCTGACAGCAGATTTCTCCACAGGAGGGTGGTGCTGGAGCACTGTGTCACAGCTGAAACATCAACATTTCCACGTGTCCCTGCCCCCGGGGGAAATGCAGCATCAGCCAGAGGATTTCACCTCCAATCCCGCTCGTGGACTTTTCCCCCCAGACAGAAACAGCCTGGAGAGAGCCCACATTGCCTTCCAAGAGCCAGCTCTGAGACCCCAATCCTCACACCAAAAGGCTGTGTGGGAACACAGGGCTTCTCCACAGCCCCAGGGTCTGCTTGGGCAGCTGGCTCAGACACACACAGCACCCCAGGGTGTGTCTGCTGGAGGGAGGAAGGCTCCTTCTCCATCACACTCAAGAACTAATACCTCCAAATGTGGCCAAAATCCCCCCAAAACCCTGCTTCATACAAACTTAATGTGTTCAGGGACAAACAACCCAGCAAGAGATATTGCTGACAAACATTCTGTCAGGGTCAGCCTTGGAAAATGGGCTTGCTTAAGTCTTGGCACCACACTGAGCACAGTGAAGGAGCCTGGCCTTGCAAGAATGAAGGCACAAATTGTAATAACAAAGTCTATACCTGCAAAAAGAGTCTCCAGAGAAGTTCCTGGTTAAAAATGTGATTTATGTCCAAGGCTTTGTATAGTCATCTCAGCTCTAAGATCAAAACTTCACCTCTGTAGCCTATATGTGCAATATTACTCCCATTTGTGAGTTGTGTGTTTACAGGGCAGGTCCCAGACCAGGATTTAGAAGAGCTCCCTAAAGCTCATTATGGCTTGTCAAGGAAGGGTCTGACTTCAGCCAGGATCCTCTACTCTGTGGAAAAAGAGCCACCCATCCCTTTCCCCTGTCCTGGCACTTGTGGGACAACAGAAGAGTTCCTCTGCAGCAGTCTCTGAGGTGAGAGGTGTCAGGCAAACACAGGAGAACAACCAGAAAGTGCAAGCCATGGGGATGTGAAGTGCCAGCAGACAAGGCCGACACCAGACCGTTCTTCATCCACCCCGCCCAAAATGTGTGCTGCACGAGCCCTGAGGGGAGAGCTCTGTGCCCGCAGGAAATCCAGCACCTCCAACAGGTGCCACCCGGAGCTGGGAGCTCGGAAAGGGCGCGGGCGCCGATCCCGGATCCCACGGGGCAGAGCCCGCTCGCCCGCCCGCGGGCTGGCTGTGCCCACCCGCCGTGGATTTGGGCAGGGATGGGCACATCCTCAGCTGGATTGCTCCCCTGTTGGCTGTGCCCACCCGCCGTGGATTTGGGCAGGGATGGGCACATCCTTGGCTGGATTGCTCCTCCATTGTCTGTGCCCACCCGCTGTGGATTTGGGCAGGGATGGGCACGTCCTCGGCTGGATTGCTCCCCTGTTGGCTGGGCCCACCCGCCGCGGAGTTGGGCAGGGATGGGCACACCCCCCGCTGGACCCCTGCCCCCTCCGCTGCGCACGCTCCCCCCGTGGATTTGGGCAGGGATGGCCACATCCCCGGCTGGATTGCTGCCCCGGTGGCTGGGCAGGGTCGCCCCGGGGGTTTGGGGAGGGATGGGCACATCCTCGGCTGGATTGCTCCTCCATTGTCTCTGCATCCTCGTCGTGGCTTTGGGCAGGGATGGGCACATCCTCAGCTGGATTGCTCCTCCATTGTCTCTGCATCCTCGTCGTGGATTTGGGCAGGGATGGGCACATCCCCAGCTGGATTGCTGCCCCATTGTCTGTGCCCACTCGCCGTGGATTTGGGCAGGGATGGGCGCATCCTCAGCTGGATTGCTCCTCCATTGTCTCTGCATCCTCGTCGTGGCTTTGGGCAGGGATGGGCACATCCCCGGCTGGATTGCTGCCCCGTTGCCATGAGGAGACACACGCACCGTCCCCGGCAGCGGGACAGAGGGACAGAGCAGAGCTGCTGCTGCTGCTGCTGGGCTCGGCCGGATTCTGAGGCTGAAGGCTGTGCTGCAGGTGGGGTTTGTTTTCAGGGCAGGGCAGGAGGTCACTGAGCACACTCCTGCTGGGGCAGGAACTGCTGGGGCATCTCAGCTCTGCACCTGGACACCCCCGTGGGCTGGCAAAGGCATCCCTCACTTGCTCTGCACCTGCTGGTTCTTCTGCTTCTCACTGCAGGATGCACAAATACCATTATTATTTCATATTTTTATTCCTTTTCCCAAGGCAAATTCTCCTTTTCTTTTTTTTTTCCAAAACTTTGAGCAAAATCCATTCTGCCATTTTGAAGTCAGATGGGTGAAAACGAGCCAACTTTAAATCAGAGTTGCCAACTGGTTTAATTTAATTTGGTGAATTAATCATGAGCCTAGTTCTAAGTCCTTCTTAAAAAAAAAAAAAAAAAAAACCAAAAAACAACCCCACAACAACATGTTCTTAGATTCGTGGGAATATATCCAGGGCTGTGTTTGCATTTAAAAGCAAAAAGTAAGTTTCTGTCATGGAGACAAACTCTCATAAATGTGACTGCTGGAGCCTGCTACCAGAAGATAAATTAAAAGCATCTGTCATTAAATGATTATTACTGAGGTCACAGGTTTCAAGTCAAAAACAAGGTTTTGGAGAAGCAGAAAGCCAAATAACTCACGATTACTGAATATTTGTGTCAGTTTTCTGTACCCAGTCCAAAACCTCCTGAGGTCCCTTTCCCTGCAACACAAAAAGAAGTGTCCAGCCCCAGATCCCCACAGGAGAACAGAGCTGTCTCCTCTTGAACTCCCTCACCACAGCATTTCTGAGCAGCTTTGCTGGACAAAGGGCAAAGTGTAATTAATGCAGGACCAGCAAGGGGGGCACAGAAGCACAGGGCTGCTCATTTTTGTTTTTGTTGGACGAAGTTCCCACCTGGCTTCACGCTGTGAAACAGTGAAGATGATCCACCCTCCTGGAGCAGGTGACTGCCTCAGGACGGGCGTGAGCAGAGCAAGGGTGAGCACCCAAGGGTGCTAGAAACAGAAAAAGCAGGAATGTCAAGTTCAGGCCTGCAGACCCCCTGGTGCAGATCCCATTCCACTGGGGCATGGCAGAGTCAGAACATTTGTGGTCCTGGTGGGGAAGGTGCCTGGTGCTGCTGGAGGGAAGAGCCTGCTCCTGCTCTGGCCACGGCTCAGGAGGAGGAGACAGGATTGTCATCCCAATGAGACAACATCATTTACTGTCCACAGGGAGCAGTGGCAAGCACTGGATTCCCTGGAGGCAGGAGGAGGTGTCTGCTGGGCAAATTAGGGAGAAAGTCCCACAGCCCACAATGACAGTGGGACTGCTGTGCTGGCAGAAGCTGCTGTGCACCTGAGGTCACCCTAACTCTACAAAAAGGATGTCCACAGGAGGGTGTCAGGAAGGATAATGGATTTAAACTTTAACTTTAGGAAATTCTTCCCTGTGAGGGTGGGGAGGCCCTGGCACAGGGTGCCCAGAGCAGGTGTGGATCCCTGGATCCCTGGAAGTGTCCAAGGCCAGGCTGGACAGGGCTTGGAGCAGCCTGGGACAGTGGAAGATGTCCCTGCCCAGGGCAGGGGGTGGAACAAGATGGTCCCTTCCCACATAAACCATCCTGGGATTCTACGATCAAACACAAGAGGATGTTTCACCATCACCTCACCTCCCCACACATTTGCACATACATGTCCTACTTGCCACTACACAAAGTTCCCAGTTCATGTTGAGGTGCTGGGATAGTGAAAAGCATCTTGACAGACCTCAGAGGTGAGTGGAGTGTGTCTTACAGAAGAGGATTAGGAAAATTAGATCAGCACTTCATCGTCATTCCTTATGGCAGGGCGGGGATTTCTGTGGAGACAGGCAGAAGGAAGATGAAACTCTCACCACTGAGGGAGTCTTTTGCAATTTCCCCTCAAACCTGTGCTTGGTACCTTTCCTTAAAGAAGGTCATTCACAAGAAAATCCCCTTCCATATGCAGCTCCCTGCAGAGCTTAGATGTTCTTGTACAGCTTATAAATCATAGAGGCAGCTGTTCCCATCAGCATTTTTCTTCTCTCCTGAAGTACTAACAGCCCCTCAGCAGCTGCTGAGTCTGAAGGCAATTTCACAAATTAACCTGAGAGCAGCCCACAGTCCCAGGACAGCAACCCCACCTGCTCCATGCATCTTCCTGAGAGGGACTGAGCTTGCAGCCTCAGCACTTCTGTAAGCTTTCCAGGAGGATGGGAAAGTCTTAGGAGGGGGAAACCTCAGCTGGGTGAGTGTTTCAGCCAGAAGGCAAACAGAGAAGACAGGATGGATGCATTGCACAAAGGCAAAGTACAGAGCAGAAATAAAAATCAGAGGGGAAAAGGGCTCCTAAGAGCATGGATGGAATGAAGGACATGCAGAGTTATCAGCTATACTTGGAAAATAAATAAATAGGAGTAAGACTGGAGCTGGAAGATCTTGGTACCAGTGGCTGCCAATGAGGTCACAGCACCCAGAGCCCTTGGTGGGTTGAGCACCTTTGTTTTGCTTAATGTTCTGTCAATTTTGTCAATACAACAGTGTGCTCACACCCCAAACCTGCCCATGGAGATTTGTCCTTGCTCTTTGGTGTCCCTGGGGTGTGAAAACGTCCTGTGAACTCAGGCCCAGCTCTCCCCATTTCAGCTGCAGGGGCTGAGCCCTGAGCTCATTCCTGTGCTGCTCAGGTGAGGGAAACATGCTCCATGGTGCCCAGAACCTCAGAGTTCAGGTTTGCACAGGGTAAGGTGGAAACTGGTGAGCTCTGTTGCCTTCTTGCTCAGGAGCTGGTGGAAAATGGGACTTGGTTAAAGTCTCCTTTAGGCAGGCACATCCCAGGGCCTGGCATGGCAGGCAAAGGCCTTTGCTAATGGAGATGAATGAATGGTGAGCTCCAATAATGGATTTGGGTTTCTGCCCCTAGAAATCCACTGCCTACACTGGGGTTTCTATTTCCCCCTTCAGGCTGATTAATTAAATGATTTATTGCTGTAAATACAGAGCAAGAGGCTAGGAAGGGGACTGAACCAAGCAGAGTGAGCTGCCTTCAATGGCCAGAGGATGCCTGATTTCCTCAGCCCAGAGCTGTGCCCTGTGCTCCTGCTTGATCAGCAGCTGAGGGATCAGCATTGCCAAGTGCTGGGTGCCAGCTCTCTGTAGATCACAGCTCTCTTTGGGAGACCTTGGCAGAGAGGCCTGAGGAGCTGTCCCCTGGGTGTGGTGACTTTGTAGTGCCCCTAGTGAAGGCATGACTGCATCAGCTGTGCTGGTCTGGGGAGGGAGAAACCTGAGCAGGAAATGGGGCCTTTTCCTCAGCAGCCTGGTCCCCCCCTGCCCGGGGCAGCTGTGCAGGTGCTCTCCTTTCCCCCTCCATCAGCAAGTTCCTTTGGCCAGGACCTTTCCCATAAGGTGCACAGGGCTGCCCCATGGTGTTCCCACAGGTGAGGAATTCCCCTGAACACGGCCCAAAAGGCCCTAAAGGCAGCCCCTGGAATAGCAGAGGGGGGGTATGGAGCCTGTCTGCCTCCCACCATCTCCCAGTCCTTTCCAGTGGGTCAAACCCACTCCCCGCCTGCTGCTGGGGACTTGCTCTGGGGATGCAGCCCCTGCCTCCTGTGACCATCCAGTCACTCCTGGGACCTGCAGAGCCATGGAAATGGGAAGGGTGCAGCAGCCTGCTGTGCCCTGCCCACCCCAGGGATGTGGGACCTGCTGCTTCCAGCCCCTTGGGGCAGAGGAGGGAGCTGGGTGTGCCCGGCTGCAGAGCCTGTGTTGGGATCAGGAGTTTCCCTTCCACCCCAGTTCTGGGAGACTACTTCGTTTCTTCATTTCTTTTCTTCCTATGGGGCTAAAAAAAGAATTAAGCCTTCTGTATGAAGTATCTGATTCAGTGTAAATCCACACACTCTTCATCTCCATACACTCCTCATCTCCCACCCTTCTGTGAGAATTGCTTCTTCACTTCCACTAACAAAAAATAGAGTGTTTGCGTGAGCACAGCCCTGCTTACAGAGGAAATGAAAGTTCAGCACTGCCCACAGTTTGGGGCTCTCATGTCCTTGAACACGTTGTCCTAAAGCAAAGAGTTCCAGCTGTCCCACATGCAGGAATGGGATGTGTTTGAAGGGTGTCTGGCTATGCCAGGCCTGTTCCTGAGGGGGCTGAGCACCTGCAGCATGGGACGTGGCAGAGCCCAGGTGACACTGGGCATCCCTTGTCCTGCTGAGGAGCGAGGAGCAGGGATCTGCCTCTCCCTCAGCTGCAGCACCAGGCAGGGATGTGTGCCAGGGGAGGGCACAGCCCTCACAGCCACTTGTACTTTTGCTTCCAAGAATTGCTCTTTGGTGAGGAGCCCTTTGGTTACAGGAACTCATTTACAAAGCAACAATAAGCAAAGGAAACCCTTGTGTGAGCTCTCCACAACAGCTGCAGCACCTCCTTGCTCCTGAGCTCTGAGGGCCAACTTGACATTTGCCTGCAGCTCCCGTGCTGACAGCGACAATGGGCACCAGGGAGGTCACCAAACCCTCAGCCCTCTGCCCCCTCCAGCAGCCAGCTCCTCCTGTGCAGGCTCATGGTTACCCCAAAGCCACATTTTGGGGTCCCAGCCATTCTGCCCCTCAGACTCCACTCCAGGAGGAGTTTCCTGTGTAATGTTTCCCAGACTTACACCTCCTGCCTGCTTCTCTGCTGTTTCGTTTAATAAATGTGTGCCAGGGCTCTCTGCTGGCCTCACAGAGTTTTCACAGCTCTTTTTCTTCCCAGTGCCCATCACAGCCTCCTCAGACAGGGCCTTCAAAGAGAGCTGCCAGTCTCACAATGAGAGGTTCACACCTTGGTCCTGCTCTCACAGGTGATGTCCCCTGACAGCCTGTTGGCCAGGGAAGCTGTGAACACAGCCCTGGAAGTGTTCACAGCCACGCTGGATGGGGCTCTGAGCAATCTGAGCTGGTGGAAGAGTCACTGTTTCTCCAGGGCTGTAAAGGTGGAATTATATTGTGCAGGGAGTGGGAAAGTGGACTGACCATCTCAGAAGATCCAGCACTGTGTCCACACTGAATCCTGGGAAGAGAAGCCTCCTTTGGGGGCAGCTGCTTCTTGAGAATCCTCTCTTGGTGTGTGTAGCTCCACACACCTGGACCTGGAGCTCAGTCCCCAGGAGGTTTGGTTTGTGGCTGGGTTTGGGTCTGCTGTGCTCCAAGCTGAGGCTCTGCAGCGTGTCCTGCTTTTCACAGAGGACTGAGAGCTCTTCTTGGGTCCATGGAGTTCCTTCTCATTTAATTTGCTCCTAATTAATTTTCACAGTAAGGGGATGGGAGGCAGAATTGCAACAGAAGAAGTTCTATTAGAGGAAAGGAGAAGATTTCCACAGCAAAGGCAGTCAGCCAGCAACTCACAGGCCCGGGTCAGCAGTGGCATCTCTCTAATTGGAGATACTCATTATTTGACAAAACAGACCTGAAGACCCAAGTTAACTTCAAAAATGGTCAGAGCTTCAGTGTTGGGGATGCCCCTGGCACCCAAGGACGTGCTCCAGACCAGGGGCAAGAGCTCAGACGTGGCTCTGGAAGAGGGTTCAGTGAAGCAAACTGATTTGGGTGGAGGAGAGTAAAAATAAAGCACTGCCTTTATCAGTGGGGCTGTGTCCAGAGGCCAGGAATTAAACCAGAAACACACGCAAGCGTTGGGATGGGGAGTTATTTAATCAGCTGGAATGAGCTGTGGGGTTTGTCACTTCAGCTTTTTGTGTTTGGACTGATTACAATTAAAATGCAAAGTTCTGGCTGTTTAAGTGCCCCGTGCTAATTGGGGGATCAGTGGGCTGTCTTTTCCCTTTCTCTTCCAATTTCTTTCATGGCTTTGTTTCCAGTGCAGAAGGTGTGGCAATCCCAGGGATGTGAAACGAGGGAGAGAGGTGGGAAACACCAAATAAACCTGTGTGGGCAATTCCTCCAAAGCTGGGGAGGGAGGGAAGCAGGGCTCTTTCCTGCACAGGGAACAAACCTTTGCAAAGGGATGTGATAATCCTGCTTTCCTCCCCCTGGTTACTTTTGGTCCAGCAGCTGTGGGGATTAATTGAATGAGATGGTTGGTGAAGAGTTTGCTCGTTTTTGTCTCTCAGAGCAGCCCTTTTCTCCACCAGTGGGTGCTTTTCCAGGGAGAGGCCTGGTTTTTGGAGAGGGCAGCTGAAGGACTGAGCTATGCAGAGTCACAGCAGCCTTCTCCACACCCCCATCCCAGCAGCTGCATGGTTTGCAGTCCTGAGGCAGGCGTGGGCAGCAGTTATCACACCCACGTAGCTGCCCCCATCAGCAGGATGCTTCTTGTGCCTGGAGAGGGAAAATCCCCCTTGGATTTCTCGAGTGAACAGTGGAAGGGAACAATCTACAGCCTCCAACACGCAAAGCCTCAGAATGGAGATTTCTTCGTGCACAAAAGGTGTTTGGGGAGGAGTCTTGAGCATGGTGCTGGGGCCAGGGTGCAATTCCAAGCAGAGCACTCCTGCTCCAGGTGCCAGCTCTGCCTTGGCAGCACCCAGCAGGCAGCAGCTCAGTGGTGGGGTCAGGATTCAGGGCAATGAGGCAACAGCACCAGGAAAAGAAAAGCATCGACTGCCACGACGAGCAAATGTTGCTGCTCCCACCCAAAACTTACACAGTCAGCTCTGCTTCCCAGAGAGCTGTGGTCAGCAGTGATGGGCAGCTGGGCAGGATCACTTCCCCCTGCTGAAATCATCTCTTAAGCAGCTGAGTGTTCCTTGTGCTTGTGCCTGCCCTGGGCTGTTGACAAGGTGATGTGTTACCCTTTCCTGTTTGATGGAGAGCTCAGCCCAGAGCACAGCTGGAATCCATCCAGGCAAAAACCTGGATAATGCTGCCAGAGGGCTTTGCAGAGCACAGGCAGGACCAGACCAGTGGGAGCCAGGGCTGCAGAGAGTCACAGGAGAGCCAAAGGGCCTGGAAAGCCCCTCCTGAGGGAAGTGTGACAGCAATTCCCTGCAAACCCCAGGGCAGGAGCTGGGGGAGGGCAGGCATCCCACAGCTCCTCACCAGGACACAGCTGCAGCACTTCCATGAAACAAAAACTCAGGCTGTCCATCCTGAACCCCCCTTGCCAGGACAGACTGCCAGGACAGACTGCCAGGCTGCTGCAGGGCTGGGGGGTGACAGGGACCTGTCCACCTGTGACTGGATTAGTCTTCTTTTTTTGCTAGAGTTGGGATTAAATTCTTGAGAGACGAAGTTTGTGTTCAGACTCAGATGTTTATTAATTTTTATCTACATTACAGCCTTACAAGCTGTGAGTTCTGCTATACTTTAAGTAATAAGGGTGCAAAATGGATGATGCTTTATCTCTACAAAGCCACCCAGCCAGCTCTTTGCAAAGCCCCTTTGGGCACAGCAGTCTGCCAGCAGCTCCTTTCTGCAATCCCAGCCCTGCAAAGTGCTGCTGCTGGGGTCTTCACCTCAATCCAAACAGCCCAATTATCCCCATTTCAGGAGAGTCCAGGGCTCCCTGGAGGGCTGCCTTGTTCCCACCAAGGCCTGATCTCACAGTGGGATGCCCCAAGAAGCTCCTTTCTCATAAGGCACTGTTGGCTGGAGGGCAGGAAGGCTCTGCAGAGGGATCTGCACAGGCTGGGTCCATGGGCTGAGGCCAATGGTGTGAGGGTCAGCCAGGCAGGAAGAGAGAGGGAGCCACTGGCCCCAAAAGGAGGTGAAACTGGAACTCACTCAGAGACTCAGAGGCAGAGACTCTCTTCTGACCACAGCGGCCTGATGAGACTCCTCCTTGTGTAGGCTGGTCCTTACCCCAAAAATAATTGGGCCAGAGGATGGGGTTGGCCTCTCTCATCTCAGTGCCATGCTGTGAAACCTTCAAACTGAGCCACCAGCACTGGCTTGTGCTTGGAAAGAATTCGGGAGCATCCCTGGGAGCCAAAAATGCCTCTGTTGTGAGGCCTTGGACTCTGTGATTGCTGGCACCGAGGTGTTCCTGCAGCCAGGGGGTAAAAGAGCTGCTCAAAGTCAAGGTTTGTGCCCCTGTTCTCCCGACAAAGGCGATGAGATGGAAGCAGAATTCCTAGCAGAGCTGGGAACAGCTGTGCTCTTTTCATCCCTCCGTGTCTCCCTGGCCTCGTCAGAGGCAGCTCAGCCAGGAAAGACCCTGGGAAGGGCTCTGGAAGCTGGCAGGGCCACGGGAGGATGGCAGTGCCAGGGGAGGATGGCAGGGCCACGGGAGGATGGCAGGGCCACGGGAGGATGGCAGTGCCAGGGGAGGATGGCAGTGCCATGGGAGGATGGCAGGGCCAGGGGAGGATGGCAGGGCCACACGAGGATGGCAGTGGCACGGGAGGATGGCAGTGCCATGGGAGGATGGCAGGGCCACGGGAGGATGGCAGGGCCACACGAGGATGGCAGGGCCACACGAGGATGGCAGTGCCACACGAGGATGGCAGGGCCGGGGGAGGATGGCAGGGCCACGGGAGGATGGCAGTGCCAGGGGAGGATGGCAGTGCCACGGGAGGATGGCAGTGCCAGGGGAGGATGGCAGGGCCAGGGGAGGATGGCAGGGCCACGGGAGGATGGCAGTGCCACGGGAGGATGGCAGTGCCACGGGAGGATGGCAGTGCCAGGGGAGGATGGCAGGGCCAGGGGAGGATGGCAGTGCCACGGGACAGGCCAGCCCTGTCACTGCTCCTTGGCTCTGTTCCCCTGGGTGGGGCCTCGAGGCCTCCCCAGCCCAGCACAAACCACAGGCAGGAAGTTTCCTCCTGCAGGAATCCCAAACCCACAGCAGCCTTGATAAATAACTAAAGAAGGCTCCGTGCTCCGCTCCCAGGCGCTGCTGCGGAAATCCAGAATCAGTTCAGTGGATGAATTCCAAATGGACCGGTGTCAGGGAGAGATGGATTTAGCCTGAATGGCAGAGCAGGGAAAGGAGATGCTTTTTGCTCACTGCATTGAAGCAGAAACATCATTTCCCTTGTGAAGCTTTCGAGCGAGCCTCTGGAATGTAACAAAAGCTCCTCAGCATCCTTCCTGTCTTTGGCTGCCCTGTGCTTGTTGTCCCAGCAGCAGCATCCCCTGTGTGTCCAAGGGCAGGGGAGCACACCTTTGGGGTGGTTGGAGCCCAGCGTGTCCCACGTGGGCTCTCTGCCATCAGGGATGCCTGTCACAGAGCAGGGAACAGCAAGCTGAGACACCCACCCTGACCCACTCCCTTCTGCCCAAATTTGAACCCCATCTCTGGGGCTACTGGAGCAAACTCTCTTCTTTGCCATGAAATAGGGCAAAGCTCTCCTTGATCGTGGCATGAAGCACATAAAAACTGTGAGAAAGATGAGATAATGTGGTTTTTCTTCTTCAGCTTCTTTTTTCCCCTCCTAATGTACCTCATTCTGCTTCCAAGTTGATTTTTTTGAGCTCAGTTGTATTTTCCGTTGTCCACCCCGAAGGCTGTATGAAAGAATAAACAAATAGCCCTAAATGAAAGCCTGCAAGCAACACAAAACAAAAGCAAAAAAGCAAAACAGTGTCTTTGTAACCAAACTGATGTCAGCATCTGTGGAAATGAAATATTTAGCCCAGGATTCAGTGCTTATCCTCCTGGTGTCAGCTCCAATCCGAGCTGCCACTTCAGAAAACGAGCAAATGAACAAAAAAACAGCCCAAGCTTTTCCCTTATGATGCTGGTCTCAAAGCTGTGAATCCAGGGCTGGGAATTCCCCCCAGTGAGTTTTTGTGCATGAATTGTCTGGGGGAACCCACCCTGTCCCACCACAGCTCAGCTGCAGCATTCCCTTCCCTTCCCTTCCCTTCCCTTCCCTTCCCTTCCCTTCCC
>WAAE01024129.1:385249-408195 GCA_013400495.1 Nicator chloris
CCTTCCCAAACCTTCCCAAACCTTCCCTTCCCAAACCTTCCCTTCCCAAACCTTCCCAAACCTTCCCTTCCCAAACCTTCCCTTCCCAAACCTTCCCTTCCCTTCCCCCTGTCCCTGTGCCCACCCTGACCCCAAAAGCCAGTGCTGACAGCACCCAGAGGGACACCAGCAGCCCCGGGGGCACTGAGGATGTTAAATTATTTTGTTGTTTTCTCTCGCTGCTGCTCTCTGCTCTGCTGGGCCTCTCCAGACCCATGCCAAGCTCCAGGCCAGGTGTCCTTAACACCATAATCCACCTGGTAAAAACTCTTTAAACTGACCTTTAAACAACCTCTAAGGAGATTCTGTTTGGGGATTTGGGTTTGGTTTATTTCTGGAAGCAGGAACAACAAAAAAACTCAAAAAATATTTTTAGCCTTGAAGACCCCAGGAGCACCAATAAATCCCAAAATGTTCCTGAAAAGCAAGACAGCAGGGGTCTGCTTTAACTGTAAATGCCACAAAAATAGTAACCCCAGGAGAAGCTTTTTTTTTTTTTTCAATGCTGAAAGCAAATACTTCTTCAGCCAAAATAGAAGTTGATGTAAGAGAGTTGACCTTTCTTGCTGTCAGCTGTCAACCCACCATACCGTGTCCTCAAGTGTCACATCCACATATTTTTTTTAACACTTCCAAGGGTGGTGACTCCACCACTGCCCTGGGCAGCCTGTTCCAGTGCTTTGCAACCCTTCCAGTTAAAGAATTTTCCTTAGTATCCAATCTAAACCTGCCCTGGCACAACTTGAGTTTTCTCTTGTCATTTGCTACCTGGGAGAAGAGACTGACCCTCCTTTCAGGGAGTTCTAGAGAGCAATAAGGTGCTTTTCCTCCAGCTGAGGGCCTTGCACTGATTATTTGTGTTTCAGGGACTGATGGTTTGATCTTTCCCTTGTCTCCTTACCTGGAGTCTGGGCTGGGGCCTTCACCTTGATCCAAACAGGCCAATTATCCCCATCTCAGGAGAGTCCAGGGCTCCCTGGAGGGCTGCCAGCTGTGCCCTTGTCCCTCTGCACGATGCTGCAGCTGGCAGCCAGTGCTGTGGTGGCTTTTAATGGCCACAGCCATGTTCTCAGAGCAGAGCAGCCTGCACCTGTTTAGAGCAGCAAAATTCAGCTCCCCCAGCCAGAAATGAAAAGAGCAGCAAGGTTGGAGGGGACCTGGCCCAGCTGGGTGTCTCTCAAGGAGTTTCCTCCCCAGTCCTGTCCCTCAGGGGTGGGGAAGGAAGGGGAGCCAGGGATGAGGGGGACACTGGCAGCACTCAGTTTTGGTCAATCTTTTTTCCATAAATTCATGTCCACTTGTAGCTCAAAATACATGGCCCTTAAATGATCAACAGCCAAAGGAAACACAAAATTTAGCAGGGGAAGTTTTCAGCAGCTCAAACGTTCTTCTTTGGTCCGTTTCAGGACTGATTTTTTCAGTTGAAATTTTCTTCCTCTTTTGGGCTGAAAAAAAAAATGCATGTGAAACATGGAAACCACACCTGAACTGGAAAAATATTTCCCTCTGCTTTGGAGTGGATCCTTTCCCAGGCTGCCAGCCACCCAGCCAGCTCTTTGCAAAGCCCCTTTGGGCACAGCAGTCTGCCAGCAGCTCCTTTCTGCATTCCCAGCCCTGCAAAGTGCTGCTGCTGGGGTCTTCACCTCAATCCAAACAGCCCAATTATCCCCATTTCAGGAGAGTCCAGGGCTCCCTGGAGGGCTGCCTTGTTCCCACCAAGGCCTGGTCTCACAGTGGGATGCCCCAAGAAGCTCCTTTCTCATAAGGCACTGTTGGCTGGAGGGCAGGAAGGCTCTGCAGAGGGTCCTGCACAGGCTGGGCCCATGGGCTGAGGCCAATGGTGTGAGGGTCAGCCAGGTCCTGTCCTGGGTCACAACAACCCCCTGCAGCTCCAGGCTGGGGCAGAGGGGCTGCAAAGTGCCTGGTGGGAAAGGCCCTGGGGGTGCTGGTCAACAGCAGCTGGACATGAGCCAGGTGTGCCCAGGTGGGCAGGAGGCCAATGGCACCTGGCCTGTCCCAGCCGTGGTGTGGCCAGCAGGACCAGGACAGTGATGTCCCCCTGACGGGGCACTGTGAGACCACTCCTCAAATCCTGTGTCCAGCTCTGGGCCCCTCAGGACAAGAAAGACACTGAGGGGCTGGAGCATCACTTCAGCCACCCAGCAGAACACCCCAGGGAAAGCTCCTGGAGCTCTTCCCCTGAGCCTGAAAGGAAAAAGATTCAGCCAGGCCCTGTGTCCTGTGTCCTGCTGACCAAGGACTGTGAAGCAGACACAGAGCAGCCATTCCCTGCCCTGGGGCTGGCTGTAAAGCCCCGTGACTGCCAGTGCTGTCCCTCAGGAGCAGGAGGAGGTGCTTTAGATGCTGAAAGTTGGCACAAGGGGTGCACCAGAAGAGGCTTTGTGCAGCTGTCTGTCCTGGCTGCAACCCTGTGTTACAGAAAAGTGATGCAGTTTTCTGTGCAGACAAGGCCTTTCCTGGCTGGAAGGGGCAGATGAGGGATGCAGGTTTGGGAGAGCACCAGGGACAGAAGGGAGGGTTGGGATCTCTGACTCAGCCCTCCTCACTCTGGGAGTTTCAGCAGCTGCAGAAAGCTCCTGAACCTTGTGGAGCTGTGACTTATAACTCCCCACAGTTACAATAATTCCCAGCTGTAGCTGCAGCAAATGTGCTGTTCTGAGCCCTGGACATCCCTCTCTTCCCCTGGGGTGTGTTACTCTTGATCCCAGCCTCAGCTGCTCCTTCCCATCCTCCTCGAGGGAAGCAAACTGTTTGCTCAGCCCCTGCTTCCCTTCCAGAGCAGAGGGTGAAGCCCACCTCAGACTGAGCACTGGTCCCACTGGACACCAGCAAGGCAGTCCTGGATGAGCCTATCCTGCATTTCTGCCTCCTGCAGACAGCTGGTAACCAGGATTGTGGAAGATTTGGGGCCAGATGAACCAGCTGAATGGGTGCCTGTGGAGAGCAAAGCCCCTCCACGTGCCTGCACCAGTGACCTGAACTTGCAGCTTATTCATGTGAACAAAGCCAGCATGGGTGCCCTCAGTTTGGGCTAGGGAGTATTTCTTTTGGGGTTTTGAGAGTTAATTACGATGTTTTCCTCAGACTAATTCAACAAAGGGAATTAAGATGTCCTCGTGGTGTTTGCCTGTGTCTGATGAAATGCACTTAAAAGCCTGGGTTTAGGTCACTTGTTGATTTTTGGGGGGCATTGGTTTAGTTATATTGGCTTAGAAAACAAAGTCTTCAGCATATTGGATGCTCCTGTGAAAAAGCTACCCTTTGTCTGGTTATTTCACTAGAATTTTGCTGGTACAAACACTCCACTGAAAATACAGGAAAAAAGAACAGGAAACTACCAAGAGAAGTAACCTAAACCCAGTCAAGCAATCGTCCACTCAAACTCCTCCAGAATTTATGAATCTATTTTTATTATTTGTATTTGTATTATTTATATGATTTATATGAATGTACTTGTCCTGCTGGGCAAGGGTGGGCAGGCCCTGGCACAGGGTGCCCAGAGCAGCTGTGGCTGCCCCTGGATCCCTGGGAAGTGTCCAAGGCCAGGCTGGACAGGCTTGGAGAAACCTGGGATGGTGGAAGGTGTCCCTGCCCAGGGCAGGGGGGTGGGACAAGGTCCTTTCTGTGATTGTCTGGTTCTCTGAAGTCAGCCCAAAACAGCACTGGGGTGCCCAAGCTGCATTGGGAAGCTGCAGTGTGATCCTCACCTGGTCTCCCCAGCTGGGCTGCAACCTCCAGAGAACACCATGAGCAAGCTCCAGGGGGCTTTTTGCATCCTGGCTTCAGCACTGACCAAACCTCAGACCTCAGACACCCATAATGAACATATTAAATAGTGAGCATGTGAAGACAGCAAGTTAATTCAGTTGTACTACAGCTGAGGTAGATTTAGATCTCTACAAAGTCTGGCACTGGTTCCTATTTTTCACCCAAAGTGTTCTCTTCAATCTTAAAAATGGCTTTGATATGTGCTGAGTACCAGAGAGGCTGTGATCAATTTGTTAGAATGAGTTTATTAAAGAAGAGAGTGCTCAGAAGAAGGAATTGGGAACATGGCACCTGTAATTATCTCTGTCAATTGAGATGGATTCTGGAAACCTGAGCTTCCCCTCTCCAGCTTTGCTGCAGCTCTGATCTGTCACACACACCCTGCAGCTCTGGGCTGTGCTGGTTGATCTGATTTCTCCCTGAGCACTGGGAGATTCCTTCCTCTCCCCTCCTCACCCTGCCATATATAAAAACCCCAAATATGTCAAATTGGTGAAAATTTCCCTTTTTCAAGTTGACCCAACCTACGTGCAAGTTTGTGTCTAATTTCACAAACAGCTTCAGCCAAATGTATGCAGGACTTGTTTTGCCATCAAGCTGAAATGTTTTGAAATGGCCTTTTTTAAACTCTCACCACTGAGGCAAACTTCGTTTAGCCTGACATCAAAAACCAGAGCAGATGATAAAGGACATTTTTCTCTTCCTGTTGAAGGAGCCACTTAGGCCTGACTTAGTTTTGCCAAAGTTCCTGACCCAAATTCCCTCTGCTTTCTTTGGGTTCGGCCGCTCACATGAAAAGTAGTCTGTTCAGCCAGTAATTCACAGATCTCTGCTGCTTTCCAGCCTTCTGCCCTGGCTTTCCCCCTGCAAGGTCTCCTGCCTCCTTTCCCCACCCAGGTTGGTGCCAGCCCCCACTAAACCCCCTTATTTTGTGATAAATAAAGCCCCTTCTCTCCAGGCTGTCCCTCTGTGGAGGGACTTTTAATTGTTTGGCGTAATTCCCTTATTATCCAGCACCACAAATGCGTGTACACACCACAGGAATGAATGATGGACGCTAATAATGCATAATTAATTGGCAATAAGTGTGTGTTACAAAGTCAGCATCGGGAGTGGCACCAGCACAGGGGAATTCCCTGTCCCCCTCCGGGGCTCCTGAGCAGGGGTTTGGTGAGAGCTGAGCACGGTGTGAGCCCAGGAGCCCCCACATCAGCCAGGGAGGGTCTGGGGGCAGGACGAGACCCTGTCCCTGTGCCCTCAGGGCAGAGGGAAGGGCTGGGAACAGCACAGCCAGGAGCTGAGCTACTCCCACATGGCTCTGTGTGAAACTGGGCAGGGCATCAGCTCCTTCCCTTCCTCCTCCTCATCCTCCCCGAGCCAGGACAGGACATCAGATGGACAGCAGCTGTTCTGCAGACTGCTGCTGCTGCCAGGGCAGGTCCTGGGCAGAGCCCTATCCCTCCTGCTGAATGGCATTTGTTCCCCGTGTCCCCATCAGTCCGCTGGCACTCACACATGACAGCTTTGATCTTCCCAGCCGGGCTGTGGGAAGCCTGGCAGGGCCAGGGCTGCCTGCTGGGGACCATTAAAGCCCACTTGGTACTGTGCCTGGTGGCTGAGGCTCTTTGCACCGAGGCCAAGAGGCAGGATTAGCCTTGGCCATGAGCAGGGGTGGGGTCCCACAGCCCCCAGGGCTGTGCTGCTGTCAGCGTGGAGAACACATCATCCCAGCATAGCTTGGTTATATGCAGGTGTTTTTACTGAAGAGCTCTGGGAGTCAGGGGTACAAACCAAATCAGGGTCCGACATGGATTCCAAATTAACATGCTTTTATACTCTTTTCCTTATACAACCACATTTTAATTATTCGACTGATATTGTTCTATTGTATACATTGATTCTACCTAAGCATGAATTACATTAAGCCCCCATACACTGCTTCTCATGATTCTTATCATTTCTCATGGTTCTTGTTATGATTAAACAATAAAACAATCATGACATTTGTCATATGATGGTTACATAGATGCAACTCAAACAAAGCTCAGCTTCCATTCCAGAACCTACTGGATCTGGTTCCCTTTCCAGTTCTAACTTTCTTTCCATTCCCAGGCCCAGCCTTTTTCTATTCCCCCCCCGGATCTATTCCCATGATTTTAGAAGCATTTTAACCCTATGTTATCACTGCCATCCAGGGAGCTCCCACGCCTGCTCCACCTCCCCTCTCTTCCACTGAGCATTAGCAAAGCCACAGATGGGCTCTGGCTGGGACCAGCCAGGGGGATGTGATGGGAAAGGAGCACCCAGAATAAAGTCACTTTGTCCTCCTGGGTGCCACTGGCTGTCCCCAGTTAACAATTCCTGCCCATGGGAACAGGGGGAATATCCCAATGTCCCTCTGCAGCTCTCAGGCTCTGCTGGTGTGGTGGGGATGCACAGAGCCCTCCTGTGCTCCCTGACAAGCAGGCAGGGCACTGTCCTGTCCCAGGTGGGCTCTAGGCATGGCTGAGACCCCAGTGCTGTGCTCAGCCCTTGCATNCACCAGTGGTCACCTGGCTGCCACCATGCCATCGTTCCCCTCTGCAGGGGGTCAGGGCAGCCCCAGCCCTGCAGTTTCTCAGCAATTCCCTTGCTCTGTCAGGGCCATGAAATGCTGTACAGAGGGTGACAGGCTGGCATCCAAGGACAGCCAGCTCTGCAAAGGTCTGCCTGGGGAGAGGGAGGATTCCTTCAGACAGCTGGGCTGGTGCAGCACAGGCAGCCTGGCCTGATGCAGGAACCTCAGAGTTTATCTTTCAGCTTCCAGGATAAAGTCAGGAGCTGTTCCAAGCAAATATTTAGGAAAAGAGCAGCCTAATTTACGGAGCTGAGTGAGAGGTGTGAAGGCCTGACTGGGCATACAATTAAGCCTCAGTGTTTGCTGCTTCTCCTCCCTGCCAGGTGTCCAAAGCTCTGCTTGGACAAAACTGGTTATGCCACCTGTCCTGAACTGGCCTGACTGGAAATGCTCCACTGGAGTCTTCCCTGGAGTCATTGTAATCCAGGGTGTGTGGGAATGATGCTGCTCACTTAGAGAAACCTGTGGCCACCTGGCCATGGAGGACAGAAGGGCAGATCTTTATGGGAAGTGTGTGCAGGAGGAGGGTCAGTATCAGAACATCTTGGTGCCCTTGACAAGAAAACACGTGGTTTTTCTTCAAGCAGGGCATTGGGGTTCCCTTGCTTGAGTCCCTTGGGTATCACACTGGATTATATTGTACCCAGATTAACCCACTGCATCTACAAACCCATCTGCTAATGCTGAAGAATTCCCAGAACGTGAAGATGTCTTCAAGTGTTTATTTAAAGTATTTGGCCTTGCTGAAGGCTTCATATGATCGCTCTGGAAATGAGGAGTGTTGCCCTTGGGGCAGCTGTGCTGCTGTTTGTGGAGGGATGTGGGATTTTTCTGAGCTGCAGAATATCAGGTTGGGTGGGGGAAATGGGGGGTGGATTTCTCCTTAAGGATGGGATGGCAGAGAGCTTTGACATCTCACAAATTAGGAACTGCTGTTGCTAGGACTGTGTCCCAGACCCTACATGATTTCAATCCTGGGAGCAAGCAGCAGGAGGAGCTTTGGTTTATGTTACCTGCAGATAATCGTGGAGTCATTAAGGTTGGAAAAGGTCTTTAAGATCAAGTCCAGCTCAGCACTAAACCATGTCCCCATGTGCCACATCCACACGTCCTTTGAACACTTCCAGGGATGGTGACTCCACCACTTCACTGTTCTGACATTTGGCAATCCTTTCCACAACGAAATTTTTCCGAATATTCAATCCAGTCCTCCCCTGACATAACTTGAGGCCATTTTCTCTGTCCCAGAACACTTTGTAGAGGAGCATCCACTCCAGCAGTGCTGCTATGTGAACAATACTTTCTAACCAGGCAGCAACTTCTCCCCGACTTCCTGAATTCTTAAATTTGGAGCGGGGAAAGAGGTGACATTGGGTTGCTTACCCTGCATTCCCGTGGAGTGCCTTCTCGGGATGCCCTGTCTGTTTCCGAGATCAGGTCGTGCCAGAGTTAGAAAAGAGTAGAAAGAGACTTCCAGCTTCTTGTTCAGCTGTTTATTGTTTCTTATCTTTTGTGGCGCGCTCTTAAGTGACAAGGTCTTTTCCCTTCAAGAACACGGCTGGAATGGCCCTGAGGGAGTGACCCCCAAGGCCTCATGGAGCCATTTGACCCAATCCAAATCCCAAACGTATGATATTTACAATTCTGTACCAATTATTCTTATTTATCTCTCTAAATGACACTTCTACCTCAAACNCCCTGGGCTCCAACCGTGCCTTGTCTCAGGAGCATTGGTGTTCACACACAGCTCCTCAGCAGCCCAGCCCAGCCAGCCCTGCCTCAGCTGGGCAGAGTGAGAGCTGAAAGGGGCAGAGCCCAGCAGGACAGGGCTGCTTTGGGGCAGGATTTGAGGCTGCTGGTGGAGCTGGGGGAGGAGTTTTTGTTGTATGCTTTGAAGGGTGCTGTGTGGCATTACTGGTGAGAGGTTGGGTGAGGCAGGGGAGTTTGGTGTGAAGGGTCTGGAGAGGTGAATCTGCTGCTGAAGATTTGCCTGAGACTTTGGTGAGGAAGAGGAGGAGCGAGAAAAATCAGGTAAGAAAAGCCAAATTAATGAGAGACTTCAGAACCAGCAAAGTTGGCTTTGGCTGCACCTTGTGTGTGGAGCTCCCAGGCTGGGATGGTTTAATTTTGCCCTCTGGTGTTCAGGATGTGTTGCTGAGGGGACACTGAGGGGACACTGAGGGGACACTGAGGGGACACAGGGTCACACAGCAGTGATGTCCAGCAGGACAAGGGGCAGAGGCTTTGCTGCATGCCTGGGTGCAGCTTTTGACCCAGCAAGTCTTGAGCTCTGCAGGGCCAGGTCAGGCTGTGTCCTGCACCTATCCAGGTCGTGCTGCAGCCTTGTGGGCCCACAGTGCCCCTTTCCTCAGAGGAAAAACTGGATTTCCTTGGCTGTGTGGGGCCACAAGTGCTGCCTGACTTTCGCTGTGTTCATGGAGCACCAGCCCTGCCCAAACCTGACCTGACAGTGCCTGTGGAGCTCGTGGTCTTTTCCCTCCCACAGAGTGATTTCTGCTGCTGCTGCAGTTGGATTTGTCTGATGCTCTGTTGGCACTTAATGATCATTACAATTTTATTTAAAAAAAAGAAGTTATTCACCAATTTCCTTTCCCGTGGAGCTGAAAATAATAGCAAAATCAATCCAAACTACCTAACACTAAGAAAACAAATAGATTATCCAGATGATCAAATTAAGCTGCTCACAGAACTCATGGGGCTTCTGCTCAGTTGCAGCTGTGGGACTCCAAAATAATTATTGCCAGCAGCCAAATGTGTGAGGGGTGGGGTGTTTGTGGGGGCAGAGCTGGGTTTTCAGTGGGGCTGGGAGAAGGGAAGTACAGACAGCCCACAGAATGGAAACCATGAAGGTAACTGCTGGTATCTCATAGGTTTAATAACATTTGGTATTGGCTTTTTTTCCCTACTCAGAAGAAGCACATAGATAATAGCAGTGATGAGAATCTGCATTTCACCTTGGGAAGAAGCAAAGCAAATTCAGTTTGTGCATCAGGTGGTCTGGCAACAACGTGGAGAGTCTCTTCTCTGGCTGTGTGGGACAGCAGGGAACCTACAGAGACCCAGAAAAAACAAACCCCAGCATCCTTTAGAAAGGAAAACAAAGGAAAGGTGAGGAAAAGCATCAGAGTTGTGGTGGTGGGGTTGTTTTTGTTGTTTGGGGTTTTTTTGCTGGCTGTTTCCCTGGTTGTAGCCACGACAGAGGGTGCTGAAGGGATTTTCCTAAATTTTTCTGCCTTTAATGAGGTATTTCTGGTTTCTGGTGCTGAAAACCAAGCTGAGATGCAACAGGAGGTGGCATGCAGCGTGGTGGGCAGTGGATTAGCAGGAGAGAGGATCCTAATCCCAGAAAAAATGTTCCCTTTTGTTTGAAGAGTGACATATCTGGCATAGCTGCAGAATTGCAGCGTCACCTCTGGAGGAAGGCTCCTGCAAAGGAAGAAGCAAAGGTAAAGAGAAGGGAGGAGAGGGGCAGCACAAATGTTCTGAGCAGAGAGCTGCAGACAGGGCAAGAACCAAGGCTGCAGTCCCAAGGGCACCATTTGTGCCTGTGCTGAGCATGGGGACAGGATTCTGTGGATGCCAAGAGACAAAATCCAGCAGCACGGGCTGTACTTTCCTGCCCAAAACACAGCAGCCATCAGCATTTTGACTTCAATTTGCTCAGGGCTTTTTGGGTTGGTTTTTGTTTGGTTGGTTGGTTGTGGTTTTTTTGGTGGTTTTTTTGGGGGGGTTTTTTTTGTTTGTTTGTTTTTTGTTTTTTGTTTTGTTTTGTTTTGTTTTTGCTTTATCTTTTCAAATATTGCATGGCTTTGGTGAGGTTGTACCTGCCCTGGTGTGTGTGCCCAGTGCAGGCTCAGAGCCAGGTGCCCATTCCCAGAAAAAGCTGGAATCTCTGCTGGACAGCAGCAGCTTCAGACTGGGAGCAGCTTTGCCAGATGTGCAGGCACAGCCTCCTGCCCGGATGGCTTGTCCAGATGTTGGCTGCCTCTGCACTGCTTGTGATGCAGCTGGCTGAAAGTCCACCCCATGCTGGGGCATGTCCATTTATTGTGAGCAGGTTGAGGCCCCCTGTCAGCCTTCACCCAGCCATCAGTTTGGAAAAGCAGCTGGGGTTGGAGGTGGGAATGGCTGCTGGTCCCATTCCACATCTGGGATCACTGGAGGACACAAACACCACAGGTGATTGTGGTCACAGTAGGAGCTTGAAGTTGTCTTCAAGGAAAAAAATCCAGGGAAAGCTGAAATGTGGAGGCTTTATTTGCTCACCAACAATTACTCCTAGGCTTACAAATTTTTTTCCTCAGTGAAAACTAAGACACATCTCTCCTTTCACTCTGGCTCTGGCCAAATTTAACGTGGTCCCACCTATGCTTAATTTGGCTTTTTGTTACCCATGTCCTTTTTTAAAGAGAAAGAAATACCTAAATTTAGTAACATCAGTGATTTCTTTGTCTAAAGACACAGCTTGGGGAATTGATGCAAATTTGCTGAAAAACTTCAGCTGAGGAAAGGAAAGAAGAAGTTGAAAACAGCAGATGTGAACACCTGGACACTTCAGTGTGGAGTGGCTCTTTTTATTATTTTTAAATAGGCTTTTTTTTTTAAAGTGGTTAAGAAACTCAGAGAAAAATTATCAGGTAGGAATACTACCCTGAGTGCTGATATTGCAAATTAGTCATCCTGATAATGGGAAGCTGCCCAGCTTTCTCCCTTTGTGATGAATGCAGGTGTCCCCTGCTTTTAATTTTTATAGACTTCACAGCGGAGAGAAAACTGCTTTTGGAAATCATCTGCCTCGTAACAATGAGGCTCCTGGAGTTTGAGGCTGGGTTTGAGGTTATTCTGTGTGATTAAGTGGAGCAAGAGGGGCTTCTGCAAGTGGTGAGGCTCCCTCAAATGTGGAGTGCACTTAAAACAGGCTGAGCCAACAAGCTGATTTAGGGGTTGAGTGAGACAATGCAATCTTCCCAAATCTGGCTTTGCATGTGGAAAAGGAGCTGGAGGAAGAAGGGGCTGAGGGCAGACCTGCCTGGCTGGCAACACCCTCCCTCCCCTGCTGTCCCAGCCTCACCTGGAGGAGGAGCAGGGGGCTTCACTGGGGAGGCATCTGTGATCCTGTGACAAAAGGAAAAAGGGTGTTTATCCATCACTCAGGCTAGAATTCCAGGAGGCTAGAAGGAAGCAGCACTCAGGAATGAAAATGAGATTTAAAGGAGTAATTAAGGGTTCTGCCACTGAACAACGCCGGTGAACTGGCTGGGAATAAATCAGATTTCACTGGGAGGAAGTGACCTGGAAATGCATTATTGCCTGTCCCTTAGCCCAACTTCCTCACCCTGTGGTGTCATTGGATGGAGCCTGAGGTCACCCTGGTTGGAGCTGGGGAGTGAAACCTCCTGGGCAGAGGCTTGGGAGCCTTGAAGGTGGCTTTAGTTCCAGACCATGGAAATCTCAGCTCTGAGTAACCCAGCCCTCATTGGTACAATTTTGCCTCTTGAAAATGCACACAAAATCTTTTATTAAAAACCCTGCAGATGAGTTAACAGCTGGGAGAAGCTGGAATATGATTAATGTCTCGTGAATTAGCCCTGGAGGTACTTTATGGAAATAAGATTTACAACGCTATTACACGCAGTCCTGAATGTGCTTTACATCTTTAAAGGAGGGGAATGAATGTTTCCCTCTGCTCTGCTCCCTTCTCCCTTGGGCCCTTGCAGAGGTGCAGGAAGATGATCCCAGCTGATGTGGGATGGAAGGGTTTGGTGCTCAGGGAGGTATTGGACTGTGCAGTTCATTGAATGATCAAACTGGCCCCAGTGCTTTCTCAAGCAAGGAACCAAAATGTGTCCTGACACGTGGGATGCAATTACAAGTCATTAACGGAGAAATTAGGGATGCCAGGATGGAAAGAAGGGCTCTATCAGGCTGTTTTGTCCATCCTCTCTGCCAAAGCAGCATTGCTCCTGACAGCACATGCTTGGCTGCTTCTGGGATAATTCAGCTCCTGACACCTTTGGGGTGCTGTGGTGCTTTGAGCAGTGCCATTTATTCCAGTGTTTTAAATGTGCTACTTAAGATTCTCCTTGCAGGCCACACAGGCCTTGCTGGAGGGAGGTGGCAGTCCCTGAGGAAGTGGCAGGAGTGAGGGCCCTGCCTGGGCACGTGAGGGGATGCTCTGTGGAGAGGAAAGGTGACTGTCCCCTGGTGGGAGCCCTCTGCAGCTGGCACCAGGTCACCCTGGCTTTGCCCCACTGCAAGAAATGCTCTTAATGACCCAGGTTGGCCACAGAGAAACTTTCCCATTCCTTATGTCTGTCACAGAGGTCTTTTCCAACCACAACTATTCCCTTATCAACCCAGCACCACCCAATCCTCACCTCTAAACCACATCCACGCCTTTTTTGAGCACCCTCAGGGGTGGTGACTCCACCACTTCCCTGGGCAGCCTGTTCCAGTGTTTCCATGGAGGAATTGTTCCTAATACCTCATCTGAATATCACCTTGCATCTGGGGAGAAGCTGAGCTCCTGTGTGACCTGTGTGACCACCTCATACAATACAGAACAAGGGTGCCCCCTCCTAGAGGGAGCAGGGAAGGTGGAAGGGAGGGAGGTTGGAGGGAAGGAAGGTTGGAAAGAAGGTTGGAAGGGAGGGAGGTTGGAAGGTTGGAAGGAAGGTTGGAGGGAAGGAAGGTTGGAGGGAGGTTGGAGGGAAGGGAGGTCAGATGGGAAGTTGGAAGGAATGAAGTTTGGAAGGAAGGAAGGTTGGAAGGAGGTTGGAAGGTTGGAAAGAAGGAAGGTTGGAAGGTCAGAAGGAAGGAAGGTTGGAAGGAAGGGAGGTTGGAGGGAGGTTGGAAGGTCAGAAGGTTGGAAGGTTGGAAAGAAGGAAGGTTGGAAGGTTGGAGGGAAGGGAGGTTGGAGGGAGGTTGGAAGGAAGGTTGGAGGGAAGGAAGGTTGGAAGNGAGGGAGGTTGGAGGGAAGGAAGGTTGGAAAGAAGGTTAGATGGGAGGGAGGTTAGGGGGTTGGAAGGAAGGTTGGAAGGAAGGGAGGTTGGAGGGAGGTTGGAGGGAAGGGAGGTCAGATGGGAAGTTGGAAGGAATGAAGTTTGGAAGGAAGGAAAGTAGGAAGGAGTCCACACTCCCCTCACCAGAAGTGACCACATGAGATGAGGCTGAACTAATTTGGGTAACGCAGGGTAATTAACCTGCTGGAAAGATGATCTTTGGGGGAAGGTGACGAAGCAGGTGCTTCCACTTGCTTGGCTCTACTGAAGCACTGGTTTTAGTGGGGACTAGATGAGGAAAGAAGAGCTCTGAGCTGCCTTTGAGCTCCTGCTGGTTTTATTTACCCCAAATCCAGTATTTTCTGTGAGTACCTGGTGTTTTTAAAAGCTCTGTTTAGGAGGAGACTGTCTTGCTGGGACACCCTTGCCATCCATAGGCATCCCTAAACTTGGCAGTGAGCCTTTCTGCTGAAAGCCAGGCTGTCCCAGGTGATCCTGGACCCCAAAATGATGCCTGTCAGACCTGCCTTGATGTCTGATATAATGTCTGCTCCAGACAAGCTGAAGGATACAATTATCCTCTGATTTACTGAATATTTTTCAGAAGATTTGAGCCATCTGAGATAAATTGGGATCAGAAAGTGAAGATGGTTTATCTGTCCTGTACCCTAAAGGCAGTGGAGGATTGGGATATCTGATCCCCAGGCAAGCTTGTAAGGGACTAATGTGACACCAAGCTTTCCTGTGATGTGTCCAGGAAAAAACTTGTTTTTCTGTCTGAACTGCAGTCAGGGGAGCCCAGCTCTGTTGGGAGCAGGGTGCAGAGCACAGGTAGCTCCTGGGAAGGTGAATCCCTGCAAGGATGTGGAGCAGAGGTGCCTAAAGCTCCAGAGTGGCTCTGCCATCAGGTCCCACTGTGAAAAGGGCTGTTCTGGCACAGCTGGAGAGCCCAGCTGCTGCTGGGTGCTGTGCATTGTGTCACCCTGCTGGGCTGTCAGGGGACCAGTGCCTTTGATGCCTTAGGATTTCAGCTTTTATACTTCTCATATGTTTGTAACCCTGCAACTCTTTAGTGTGTAACTCCACACTCCACACACACTGTGAGCTGCTGCTTCCCCATTTGGGGTCAGACACAACAATTCCTCTCCAGCCTGGCCATCAAGGACCCCTCACTGCCTCAGGCTGAGATGGAAACAAAAGTGACTTGGGGGAGCAAACTGGGGGTGAATGACTTCATTACCTGCAGCTGTAATTGGAAGATGAACCCCCAATGTGCAAATGGACCAAACTGATCAAAGTGCCAAAACCCGTGACCATTGTCCATTTTGGGGGCTTTGTCTGCCCTGAATGTACCTGAAGGCCCTTCAATAAATAGAACTGCTTTTTATTCTCTTAATTTTCTCTGTCCTCTGTTTTTAGGTAGCCAAAAAGGCATCACCTTTCTTCTGGTCTCACAGGCTGTGCCTGGAGCTGGGAAACTCCTGCGGCTCCCCTTGGCAGCAATGCTAAAGCCAAGCCTCTCCTAACCCTTATTTGGGTTTTTATTCCCATCTAGTGGCAGGCCTGGGGAACTGAACGTTCAAATCCAAGTGAAGGCTGCCCCAAAGGTTGCATTATGCAATCTCACAGCCCCTTGCTCTCCCTTTAACGTTTTGCCCCCACCAGTTTTGTCTTTCAGTTGGGATTATATTTCAAATTAGTTGGTCCCACAATGCAGCCCTGAATGTCCGTGTGAAAATGTTCTTGTTTCACAGCCCATGTCTCAGTGTTTCACTCTCCTCAAAGTGTAGCTTCAAGGCAGCAGCATCCTGGCAGTGACAGCAGCTGCACAGGGCACAGGAATGTTCCTTCTTTGTCCCTGCTGAAGGCTCTGTGCTGGTTTGAGTGCAAAGCACTGAGTCTGCAATTAGGAGAGCCAGTAATGAAGTGTAACAGATTACTAACTGCACTGAACTTTGTTGTTATGTTGATTGGCAATCTGGGTAGGTGTCCAAGCATCTCTAAGGTGCAAGTCTTCTCTGTTTTCTGAAGAGTAGTTAAACCCCAAAAGAAACCCTTTTGGATCAAAATAGAGCTGTCCTCAAACACCAGATGCCTTTGGACAGATCACCTGCAGGCTTGCTATGCTGTCACTAACATCAAGTCCATAAATCTTTAATCTGAAACTGCAATCTTCCAGGCATCCCTATCTGAAACAACATGAAAGTCACCAGGCAGAGGCCTGAACTTCTACCACAGAGATAAATAATCCTAGAGTCACACTTTTCTAAACTCTGCATGATCTTCTGTATGTCACTCAGTTCTCTTGGGGAAATGATTCGAGGCAGAAGGGCTGTGTTCCTGCTGCTTGTCCTACAGTAATGGAGAAGAGTGGTTATGACTGTATTCTCAAAATAATTATAAACCCATTCTCTCATGGTTTGGGATCAAAGGCTGGCAGTCTTTTCCTCATGATTGTGGGTACTGTTTGGGGGGTCCTGGTTGTCATGCAAAGGACAGTCTGGGGCTGAACACTCTTCTCCTGTGGCTGACTCAGTTGTCCACCCAAAAAAAAGTGCTGATTGGTGCAATGCAGGTTGATTTATCTGTTAGAGGGTTTGGTTGATGGTTAATACCTTCATAACAAGTAGATGCAGGTAACTGAGGTGGCTGGTCCATGACTGGGCTCTTACAAAAGGCTCCCAGGTAAAGGAGACAGCGATTCCCTGGCAACCCCTGTGAGTAAAAAATTGGGAAGAAACAAGAAACAAAAAAAGGAGGAGGAGGGAATATGATCAGAAAGTGAAAGGTGCAGTCTTGCTGCAGAATAGTAAATCTGTCCTTAACCAGAAACACAAAAAGGAGAAGATTCCAACTCAAACAGGAAAAAAAAGAAACCGGAAATTATCTCAGCTGTTGACAAACTGCTTTTAAAAGAAAATAAAAATCCTATCTTAGATACCAGCCCCTTCTGGCTGTGACCTTTGCTGTTCCTTGTGCTGCAGCACAGCTCTGTTGCTCCCTGCTGAAGGGATGTGTGTGCCACGTGCAGCAGTTTTCCCGTGGGCTGCATCAAGGTTTGCTCCTTGGCTCTGCTTTTCCCGTGTTTCTGTCATGCTCCACTTGGCTCAGGGCTGCCGGGGTGTAATGAATGATCTGGGATTGCATAACTCGGGTTTCAGGAGCAGGAAGGGGATGAATGAAGTGTGGCTGAGGCTGCAGGGGAGCAGGGGGGCTGGCAGAGTCCTGGCACATCTGTTCGAGGAGAGGAATTCAGTGAAGGAAATGGAGGAAGCCTTCTCTCCTGCATCGTTTGAGATTTACAAGGCAGACTGCCCTCCCTAAAGAAGCAGACTCCTTCTTGCCAAAATTCAGCATTTATTGTTTTCTTTCTGAGTATTTAGGCCCAGCTGCCCTCTGTGAACTGGGGAAATAGGAGGAAGTGAATGGAGCTGTGAAAAATAGGGTTTGGAGGGGAGAAGTTCTTGTCGTGTTGCACTCCTCCCCTAAAGCTTTGGCCTTTCTCTTCCCCAGGAGCTGACACTGCAAAGCAAAGTTTTACCAAATGCCAGAGCAAGGGGGGCTCCCTGGGTGTGCTCATGAACTCCTGAAGGAGTGGATGCACGTGAGTTGTGCCATTGCACACTCCTGCTTTGTGCTAAACCACCAGGAGCAACGAACAGCAAACGTTTCTGGGTTAAATGCCCATGTCTAGTGGAATTTTAGCTACAGTTGTGCTGCTGTTTGGAGTCTGGGATGTTCCTGGTTCCCTGGCTGTGGCAGAGATGCTCAAGGCTTTGACTGAAGAGCTGTTAGAGCTGAGGAGGGGTTTGGTGTGCCTGGGATGAATAATGATCATTGCTCTGCCAGCTGGAACAGCTTCAGGAGGTCCCAGAGGGGTTCAGGAGTGAGGGGAGGGAAGTCTGGATTCACCCTGCTGGGTCCTCACCAGTTTTCAGCTTGTTCTTGGGGTCCCATCTGCTGGGGGGCTGCAGGCACCCACACGTGGGCAGGCTCTGGTTCCTTGTTTCACTTCTGATGTGTGCTCAGCTGTCTCCACACAAAATTTTCACCCAAAGCTGCATTCAGAGTCCACTTGTAGAAGATAATTCCTTCAGCCACTGCAGGATGAGATGAATTCAGCTCTGGAAGCTGAGCATAGTTGCCTCTGTTTGTCCCCCCCCCTGCTCAACCTTTGACTTTTTTAGGTCAAACAAAGCCTTTTATCTGCTTGGTGCCTTGAGTCTTTCATGATGATAGATATAAAATATGGTGAAAAAGCTTTCCTGCATTACAATAAAGCATTGCACATCTTCATCCCATTTTCATGCCTCTCATCCTGCCAAAAGGTTAAGGTAATAAATACCCTGTGGGAGATTTTGGCTGTCTCCTGATGATCTTTAACTCCTTGAAATGATTTTGTCAGCCTTAGCCCACATTAACTGCTTGCCTCTATTAACGGCTCAGCAACCACGGGCAAGTTACAGCTGATAGATGAGGCAAAAGCTAAAAAGGGAAGTTTTCTGACATCATAACACATTTCAAAAAGTCCTGTGCAGCTATTCTGGGAACTCAGCTGCCAGGTTGGCACTACATGGGGTGTCACTGTGGCTCGGCAAGCAGCAGTAACAGCACGTGGAGGATCCAGACACACAGCTTTCAGCTCTGTCTCTGCTTTTCCTGCAATAAAACACACCTGAAGGTTGGAAAGAAGCAAAGCCCAGCCAAATGTCTGTGATGAGGGAGGTCATTCCTGGCAGGCTGTGCAGTTTTGTGCTGGCACACACACCACAGCTTAAGGCAGCTTGTCCATCGTGGGATTGCTCAGGTTGGAAAAGACTCCTGAGATCTGCAAGTGCAGCCATCAACCCAGCACCACCACCATGTCCTCAAGTGCCACATCCACGTGGGTTTTGAACATTTCCAGGGGTGGTGACTTCACCATTTCCCTGGGCAGCCTGTGCCAGTGCTTTACAACCCTTTCCATGAAGAAATTTTTGCTCATCTGCACATCTGATCTGCATCCTGACCTCGCAGGGCAGTGCTGGTCGATGGTAGAGATGCACAAAGAATCATGACAAAACTGTGGCCACCCCTTTTCTGGTTCTTTTGGCAGCAGGACTGGACAAATGGGTCCATTGGAGGCTGTCCTGTGTCTCTGGGCTGGTTCTGGAGGAGTGGTTTGGCACAGAAATCTCACCTCATGCCCACCTGAGTGGAAAATGCCACCACCAGCGCCCAGTGGCAGCCAGCAGTGACAGATCATGATGTGGTGAGCAGAGGGAAAAAATGCAGGATTGCCTTTTAAAACTGAGACATGAAAAATGCTCATGGAGCTCCTCTTTCAACAGCTTGCACACCCCAAACATGATGGTGAGGAAAACACCTCCCTGCTGCCCGGTGCTGAGCAGAAATGAGGCATTGCAGGGCTTGCAGGAGCTTCAGATGCTCGCAGTTTGCTGGTTTTCCCAATGCTTTGCCTTGCCTGACCTATCTCCTCAGGGCAGCAATAAAAATAACCAGCTTCAGCCCACTCCTTGGCTGCTAATTGTCCACTTGTAGCTCTCAGCCCCAGCTGGGCCTGCTCCTGCCCAAAGGCAGTGGTGTTCAGCAAAGTGGCTGCTCCCATTTGCAGCAGCTCCACAATAGGAGCAGGTGGCTGCCATTTTCCATGCAAGAAAGCTCTTTGGAGAGAAGGAAAAGGGGCAGATGAGGAGAGGAAAAGAAAAAAACAACCATCCAAATGAAACCAAACAATGCAAAGCAATCGGAGAGAGGAAAGCCTCTGCTCTGCTGTGGTTAAAAAGGATAGAGAGCAAGAGTGCACAGAAATTTAAAAAGAAGCAATATTTCAGGGCAGAGGAGGGAGAAGGGAAATGCTGCTTCTGTCATTTCTCTGCTAACCACTGCATCCAGGGCTGCTCTCCCTGTTTTCCACCTCGATCAGGATGCAGCATCCAAGTATTTCCCAGTGAAGATGCAGCCTGCTCTACAGCTAATTTTAGCCTCCTGATTATGACTTCCTTCAGTGAGCTACCTTGCCTTGACAGCTTACAAGTAGTATGTGTTTTCCCTGGGGTGCTGCAGACCAGAGATGGAAACCTGCAGCGAAGCACAAAGAGAGGGAATGGCAAGAAATCACTTCCCAGCTGCGAGCTTCAGAGCTCTGCTCCCCTGAACAGGTGAGAAAGGAAACTTCTGAAGTGCCTGTCGCAGCCTCTCAGGGCTCACAGGTGTCACCTGCAATGGGGACAGCACAGAGCTTGTCTCTGGGAGGAAACAATAGAGGAGAAGTGCCACAGAAGCTGCTTGTTCTACAGCACCGCTTAGCAGCAGCCAGGTTTTGTGTATCAAAGGGAATTCTGCTATTTTTGAATTGTTTATTCGTGCTGAAAGGTTGTCAACGAAGCCTCTGAATTTTCTTTTCTTTTTTTTTTTTTTTGCCTTGTGACAACTTGGGAGGGAACCCATCAGTCTCTCCAAAGGTTTTATGTTATTGTACTCAATTCCAGGGTCTGTTCTGCTGCACCATTCAGCATCTCCAAAATCTGCCCTCCCTGCCCACATCATGCACACATCACATGGGCAGAGGGGAGGCAGAGGCTGGGCACTCACTGCTGGCCTCTCCCCCAGCACAAACTCTTGGAGCTGTTGAGCTCTAACTTGGGTTTAAAAGGTTTTAAGGAGTTTAGAGTAGCTTTTGGTTAATATAAAGTTGTTCATTACATAAATGTATTTGTTTTAAAGGTATAGAGTTTTAAAAATGTGGTCTTATTAAAAAGGCTTATAAACTGGAGCTCTTAGAGGGGTTAAAGTAACAACTTTAGCTGTTTTCTTTGGCTGATTTGACTGCAGGGCTTTGTAAGCAGTATTTTTAATGTTACTTAATACCACTCTGGGTAAATCCAATTCTTTTTTTTCTTTTATGTGGAGAGCAATTGTTGATGAACTCAGCTTAGAGGGTGCTTTGGCTCAGGCAGAGGCAAGGGCTGCTCCGAGTCAGGAGAGGAAAAGTCCCTTTCCCAGTTTGGGTCTGTAGGGTTTGAAACTGATGAATCTGATTTGTTGTTATTGAGCCACCCACTAAAACTGATGGGAGCAGCTTGGAGGCAAGGAAAAAGCTGTGGCTGCTCCCTCAGCCTGTGGCTGAACTGGAGATCTTCCTGCAAAGGGACATGGTGGGTAGCAGAGGTTTATTGGGATCCAGGGGGGAATGGTCAGAGACATCCCTGAGGTGCTGCTGGAGACAGAGGGATTGCATCTGCTCAGGCCCCAGGAGCTGGAAGGGTTTGAGGTGTTAGAGACAGTCAATATCTCAGTTTTGTTTTGCTCTTTACCTTCCTTGCCTTTGCTTTCAGCTTGTTAGAAGTGACACAGGAACTGATGGACAGATGTGTGACTCATGGTCTCTCAAACTCAGAATGTTATGCCTTCTTACATTTTTTTTTATTCTATACAAGCTCTTTTTTCCACTGTAAAAACTATTTCTATTTGGAAAATGAAAAGCAAGTTCTTGTAAAATTCTTAAACTGGATGTTAGAGCATTAGTAACTGGTTTTCATTCATCTTTTAGGCTAAAATGTCAGGTTTGCATGTTGAGATTGTTCTGTATTTTCACCAGATGTTCTGCCCTCAGGCATACATCAGTTTTGAAGCACAATCATCTTTAGCTCATGAATTTCCCAGAACAATGTTTAACAATGTGAAAAACTCTCCTGGATGCAGGTAAGGCTTTAATGAACTGTAAGAGCTTGTTATTCTCATGTCCAGGTCATCTCATTCCAAAATAACTCCAAGAAGGGAATTCTTCAGAGGGGTCTGGACTGGGAGGCTCAGTGCTCAGGCTGCCACAGGAGGGATTTCTCTTTTTAGTTACAAATATCTTGTGACTCTGGTAGCTTGAGGCTGTAGAGGCAATGAAATCTTCAAAGGGCCAAATCTGTGGCTGATGTTTGGATGTTCTTGCTGTGGGTTTCACCTGGAAAAGGTGTTCCAGCTTTTTCACTGTCTCTGGGCAGAGGTGCTCAACACCACAGAGAGCTGCAGCCTGCTCCTTGCTCCTGAGGAAGAACTGGCTGGGGTGAGCATTGAGGGCTACAGTTCCAAACCTGGATGTGCACTGAGCAAACGAGGGTCTCTGTGCAAACCCCCCAGTGATTCCCTCTCCATGGAGAGCTTTCCTTTGCCAGGAGCCCAAAAATTCATGGAGAAGTCAGAAACTGGCTGGAGAACACATGAAGCCGTGGGAAAAGAGGCTGGAAACCAAGTTCTGGGATCTTTCCAAACCACAGAAGATGAGTTTGTGAGTATTCATGCAGACTCATCTGGAGATACCCACGCAGTGAGCTCCTCCTTGACTCTTTCACTTGGGATGAGGAAAGGATGGATTTTTCTTTGCTTGGATTGGTTGCAGGGATGAGCCAGATTGCCTGGCCTTGGGGTCATGCCTTGGCAAAGATCCTCTGCACTTCCAGAGCATCAGCAACCTCCAGCCTGCTCTGGGCTGAGCTGTGAAATCCCTCAGGAGCGAGGTCTCACTGTGCTGGCAGCCAGAGCACCAGCACAGGGCAGTGACAGCCCCTTCAGACCTTCCCTTCTGAGTGCATGCACAGCAGATGGATGTGTGACAGGCTGGGACAGCACAGCAGGCAGGCCTGGCAGTGCCACTCCTGGAGAACACTGCTCCTGAAGAGCCTGATGAAGGTGACTCAGAAGCATTTCTGCCATTCTGGCCGTGCCCAGCTGCTGTTTGCTTACACAGCAGGGAAAAAACAAGTGTTTCCTTGGTTTGTTATGTTTTTCCTCTTTTATTTCTTTTCTCTGCCAGCTCAGAACTGCTGAAGGCAGTGACGAGTTCCCATCCTTCAAAAAATCCGGTATAACTTGGAAACAATGAGACTTGGGGATCAACAGTGATTGTATTAATATTTGCCTGGCAGATTAGCTCCGAGGAGCTGATCATTCAGGAGCTCTTTGTTCACCACAGTTTAGTGCCCATGGATTCTCTCTCTGGAAGTGTCTTGCTGCAGCATTTCTGTCTTTTGAGGTCAGTGCAATGAGCTGCGTGGGTGTTTTTAGACATGAATCACATGCACAGGCTGATTCTCTTCTTCTTTTCGAATTTTTTTTCCCCCTGACATACTAGGCAGCTTAAAAAAAAAAAAAAAGTAAAAAGAGAAAAAAAACCAGCCTTCCAAATTCCCAGACTTCTTTTTCAGCTGCAAAACAACAGGAAGTTTTATAGCCATGAATTGTTCTCTCTCATCCACTGTGGGGCTGTGCATCACCATGGCAGCAGGGTTTATGCAGACGTGTCCTGGAGGGCAGGGGGGAGCCCTGTGGGGACCTGGTTTTGTGGCACTCAGGTGTTGCTCAGCCTCCCCACGTGTGTGGGCAGCAGAGTGAGTGTTCCTAAAGCCAGGTTTGGGCAGGAGCAGCAAGGAAAAGAGGAGATGAGGAAAATCTTGGGAAGAAGGAAAGATCAGCAGCAAAGGACACGT
>WAAE01024129.1:410703-437895 GCA_013400495.1 Nicator chloris
TGCCCTGCCAAGGCCTTGCTTCAACGAGGGCATGGAATGACTCCCCAGCCCACGACAGGCAGGCAGGACTTTTTATACTACATTCTACATATCTTTTATTTACTATTAATCACCAATGCCTACTGCTAATGTTAAACATGTCACCTCTATCCTACACCAACCCCTGTGAGCCACCACAGCAGAAAAATGGATACCAAGAAGAACAAAAAGAACAAGAACCACACCCAAATCCTCCATGTTTTTCTTTTGACCCCTTTCTAAAAATCCTAATATTCTACATTTGCACCCCATGATTACTTAACTACTACTATTACTACTATTTTTCTTACATTCTCATGACTTGTAATTCATTTCCCAAGCTGAAAGCTTTTCCATGGACTGAGATCCAGGACAGTGTCTGTCTGGGGCTCTGTGCAGGGGGGTCCCTGACCCCCTGCCAGGACCTCAAACCCTCCAGGGCAGTCAGAGGAGTGCCCTGAACTCCGACAATCCTGCACAGGTCACCCCAAGAAGACACAGCCAGATGTGAATCCCTGAGCAGCTGCTGGGGTGTGCTGCTCCCTGCCCTGCACGGCGCTGTCAGCAGCACAGCCTTGTCAGAAAAGGTTAAAAGAAGGCACAAGTTAAATAGGCACTTTTCTGCAAGGGTCGGGGACAGTGTCAGGAACTCCCCGTGTGTTGTACCTTGTGGGTTTAGGGTTTAACCTGGGCTCAGACTGCACCCCATTGAGTACCAGCTGTCCTGCCATGCTGCATCATTGCTGAGGGAAAGGAGGTGGCTCTGAGGTCTTTCACTTTTCCCTTTTCCAGTAGCAAAGTGTCGAGGCAGGGAAAGGTGTGAAGAGGCAATTTCTGGACACTTTCTAACACACAAAGAACTCCTTCAGCTGCCATGGAGCCACGAGGTATAAATGCTTGCCTTTCTTAGGCTGCCCCTCAGTTCTGACAGGTGAAGGAAGCTGCTGCTGGCATCCAGCTCAGGTGTTTTGTGCTGCAGGCTGGCTGGGTACTGCCAGGGAGATATTGGGAAGCTTTCTGTAGGACTGTCCTGTACCCTGAGTGTAAACACACACTGCAAGGTGCAGAAAGGACCAAACCACTGCTCCAGGCCAGGCTCTGTCTGGATGGTGGATTAGGGGATGGTGGATTAGGGGATGGTGGATGCCATCTGTTTAAAGATTTACCATATTACCCAAACACTGCTGTCCTGGAGGTCTGGGTCTGAGCAATAAATGCCTGTGTGTGGGCAAGGGACCTGTCTTTGGGAGATCTGGCTCAAGGGTTGTGTCCTTCTGACAGCAGATCTGGGTTCCTCACAAGGCGCCAACACGAGAGGTGCTGTGTCAATAAGGACAGAAAGGATTCAAGCCTTGGTGAGAGGCACAGGACCACCCCAGACAGGGATGGTCAGAAGGTGGAGAAGTGCTGCTTTTCCCTCAAGTCCTTGTTGAGAAGATCCCACAGCTGTGCTGCCAGTGCTCAGGGGCAGCAGTGCCTGTCACATTCATCTCCCAGCTGCATCACTCCTCCTTTCAGTGCACCACAGCTGGGAAAGGAAATGTCCTCCTGCCTTGTCCTTCCCTTCCTCCCTCCCTCTTTACAAATGGTCTTCTTGGACCACCGTGCTCTCCCCTTCTTTTCACAAAAGTGATGAGGGTATAACTTGTATAACTTCAGCTCCTTGTGGGCATACCTTTTATTTGCAAGACCGTAAACCAGTCACAAATTAATGGAGTTGCACTCCTTTAATGGAAATAAATATTGAAAATTTAAGGGTCTCTGCTTTCTGTTCCTTTGTAGGATGGAGGGGGTTTGCAGATACCTTACAATATCTCTGGATAACATGATTTAACCTACTCGGGTGCACTCTTAGGCATTTCATCCATGTATACCCCATCACACACCTAAGGGTTTGTTCCCAGTGCTTTCACACATACTCCTGTTCACACTCCAGTCATTCCCACCCTGATGCTGCTGGAAAGAACCACAAGATTGAGAACAGCTCTGCCTTTTTTGCTCTGCATCTCCCAGTCACTTTCCTTGGCCTCTAATAAATGCTCAGTAACAATCCCAGAGGGGATTCAGCTTTGCTAGGCAGGGCACAGCAGAATCATGGAACGATTTCTGTTGGAACAGACCTTAAACATGATCCAGTGCCACCTCCTGCCATGGCAGGGACACCCCCCACTGTCCCAGGCTTCTCCAAGCCCTGTCCAGCCTGGCCTTGGGCACTGCCAGGGATCCAGGGGCAGCCACAGCTCCCCTGGGCACCTGTGCCAGGGCCTGCCCACCCTCACAGGGAAGAATTTCTTCCCAAAATCCAATCTAAACCTGACTCTTTCAGTTTAAGGCCATTCCCCCTTGTCCTGTCACTCCAGGCTCTTGTCAGAAGTCCCTCTCCAGCTCTCTTGGAGCCCCTTTAGGCACCAGAACTCTGCAAAAAGGTCGTCCTAGAGCCTTCTTTCCTCTGGGCTGACCAACCCAAACTCCCTCAGACTTCTCCCACAGCAGAGGTGTTCCCTACATTTCCATCTTCATGGCTTCCTTTGGATTTGCACCAACAGGGCCATGTCCTCCTTTTGCTGAGGACCCCAGAGCAGGACAGGGGTTGGGGTGGCTGAAAACAGCACCTGCTTCTCTCCAGCAGCACCTGAGGCTGGCTGTGCCCTGCACCCCAGACTCTGTGGGGACAAGGCTCCCAGACTCCTCCACCCCAAGCTGAAGGGGTCATTTCCAGGATTCCTCTGTGCTGGCGAGGAGTGGGAGCTGCCCTGATGCCTAAAGGGGGGAAACGATGCCTTCAGGTTTAGTTTTCATGTTTTTCACATTCTGTGCTGCCCAGGGGTGCAGCTCTGGGCTCACATTAAGTGCCAGTGAGCTCTCTGCACAGAGCAGGGAGACAAAAATCCTTCTCCTGCTGGAGACCAAGGACAATGAGTACAAGTTTCAGGCCCAAAAGCACAAACAAGGGTGGGCTGAAGAGAGAAAACAAGGAGGATGGGATTTCATAACCTGAAGCTGTAACTGGACAATTAAACCCCAATATGCAAATGGACCAAAACTTATCAAAGTGTGAGACCTCGTGACTGGTCACCCATTTTGTGACAATTTTGGGTCCATTTTGTGTCCATTTTGTGACCATTTGGGGTCCACCTTGGGTGCAGCCCTGGCCAGGCTCTTGTCCTGCCCAAGGAGTCCCCTAAAGGCCTTTCAATAAATATCTGCTCTATTCTGTAGCTCTGCCCAGTCTCTGTTCCAGCTCAGCCTTCCCAAGGCATCAGCCCCAGTCCTGTCAATCCCTTTTCCTGCGGGAGGACTGAGGTGAGGGAGGACGCTGGCAGCCAACCCTCGGTGGCAGACCTTGAGCTCATGCAGCTGTCACTGCTGAGGGGACCCAGCCCTGCCCCGCACGCTGGACACAGCCCAGCATCCCTCTGGCAGCCACACGATGGCAGGAGAACCAAGGACCACTGCACAGCTTCTGAAACTCCCTGCTGCGAGCAGGAAAAGCAGCAGGCGCCTGTCTCTGGATGTGCTGCCACAGAGCCCAGCCGGGATTCAGCCTGGCCGGGAGGCAGCTGAGGGGGCTGTTCCTGCCAGCCCCTCGGGGGCTGCTCCACAGGGAGGTGACAGCTCCATCCCCCCGCGCAGGAGGTCCCACACCCAACATCACACAGCCCAAACAGCACCCCTGGCACCTCCACACAGCCCAGGGCCCACCAGGGCCTGAGCAGAGAGTTCCAGCGTTTCAAAACACCAGCAGCTGGAAATTCTGCAGCACAGGGCCCTGAGCCACCTGTCAGAGCTGGACCTGCTTTGTGCAGGCAGTGGGAGAGGTGACATCCAGATATCCCTTCCAATCTGAATTGGAATTTAATTTTTTTTTGCCATTCACCATTTTAAAAAAGAATATTAGCACCCTCAATAGGTAAAAAAATTAAGATTTTCTTCTGATTAATAGTGGTGATTAACTGCTGGTGTGATCCACTAAAGGCTAAGGTTGCAAGATATCATTTTAGTACACATTTTTGAATTATGGAACTGGACCACAGTTTTGAATTTTGTGAGTATTACAGACGTCTGAAAGTGTGCTGCTTCTAAAAAGTAAAAAAAAAAATACAACTAAAACTTCCTCTAAGTTTGAAAACTCAAAACAGGAGAGGACTCACATGCAATTCCTAGACAAACAGTAGCAATCCCATCAGTGCTTCTCCTGCAGCACCCTGAACAGCAGTGGCAGCTGAGGAGGGCATTACCTCAGCTCTAGCCTGGAAAAATCTGGACATGGGGGTGAATTAAAGTATTGCAGGTGGTTACTGCCAGCTCCCAAAGCATCCAGCTGGGTGTGGAACCTGCCCTAAAACACCCAGCAGAGTGTGGAACCTGCCCTAAAACACCCAGCTCAGTGTGGAACCTGCCCTAACACACCCAGCTCCGTGTGGAACCTGCCCTAAAACACCCAGCTCCGTGTGGAACCTGCCCTAAAACACCCAGCTCTGTTCAGTACCACTCCCAGAGCAACCTGCTNCCAGAGCAACCAGCTCCGTGTGGAACCTGCCCTAAAACACCCAGCTCTGTTCAGTACCACTCCCAGAGCAACCTGCTCCTTGTGGAACCTGCCCTAAAACACCGAGCTCCGTGTGGAACCTGCCCTAAAACCCCCAGCTCATTCTGGAACCTGCTCTAAAACCCCCAGCTCGGGGTGGAACCCGCTCTAGAACACCCAGCTCGGGGTGGAACCTGCTCCCAGAGCACCCTGCTCGCTGTGGCAGCTGCAGCCCCTGCCCTCGGTCCCTCTCCACTGTCCCTGCCCTTGTTCCCTGCCCTCGGTCCCTGCCCGCAATCCCTGCCCTCGGTCCCTGCCCCCGTTCCCTGCCCTCGGTCCCTGCCCCCGTTCCCTGCCCTCGGTCCTGCCCTCGGTCCTGCCCTTGTTCCCTGCCCTCGGTCCCTGCCCGCAATCCCTGCCCTCGATCCTGCCCTCGGTCCCTGCCCTCGGTCCCTCTCCACTGTCCCTGCCCGCAATCCCTGCCCTCGGTCCCTCCGTGCCGCAGGGCCCGGCTGTGGCCGCGCTGCCTCCCCCGCAGGGCAGAGCCCGCACTGTTCTCCCGTTCCCCCGGGAGCCGCAAAGCCCATCCAGCTCGCAGCTGGGAGGAATAAAGGCAGGATTAGCCCTGGGCTTTGGACACCTCGAGCCGCTCGCTGAGCCAAGTGAGAAGGGTAACTCGAGGCATTTGTGCTCTGAAAAGCCCGGAGGTTTGGCAAAGGCAGCCGCTCACTCAGCTGTGCAGCCTCCTGTAAACTGAAATGCCCTCTTAATGCTGCTGAAAGGAGAAAATAATGATTGCGCCGGAGAATAAATAAAAACCGAGGCTAAACATGAGATCATTGTGCTGACATTGGCAATTATCATCCCGAACACCTCTGCAGGCACTCAGCACCGGGAATAGGTGATCTCTCATAGCAGAAACCTTTTGCTGACTTTCTTAGGTGTGGAGTGGAGTAATTTCTTTAGTTGAATCACTTCCCAGATAACAAACAACAAAAAAAAAAGTAGCAGAAATTTGCTGTCCTTTGGTGAGGGATGGGCAATTCACACATGAGACTTACCAAGAGAAATCACAGGTCATTGCATTCAAATACATCAAGCTGAGTTTTCAGCACTTTCCCAACTGGCACAGAAGTTTGGTTTCTGAGGGCTAAGATGGGCAGCATTAGGATCATCTTGTCTGACCTCCTGCATAAACAGGTTACAACGTTTTTGCCAGAGTTGAACAAATTTTATCTTGGAGATGTATTCCAAGCAAAGATTATGAGCCCATCCAAACAAGACCTTTCAGTGTACAATCCTCTTATTATTAAGAAATCACACCTTCACTGGAGGTAGGAAAGTCCTGCTTGTAGCTGGGCCACGTGTGTTTATAAACCTCTTTCCAGACCTCCTGATTTATATGGAACTAACTCAACAGTCATGCTACCTCTCGACTATTTTTTTTTTAATAAACAAAAAAAGCAGTTTCTTAAATTCAATCTTAAAGATTTTGTTTTTCTTTGAACTCTCTGAAGATACTCCACATTTACTACAGAAATCTACAGCTGGCCCACTGCAGGGCTGAAGCTGCTGCTCTGCCTTTCCATCACCCACACCACGTTTGTTCCTCAGACCTCACAGGCTCCAGCACGGTGGGTCTGCTACACCATAAAGAAAAAGACATTCAAAGCAAAGATATGAAGAGAAATGGACATTTCCTGGCACTGAGGAAGAAGGGGAGAAGAATTGGTGTGTGAGAAGGGAGCAGGCAACACTTGTGAGAGTGATTAGATTATTTGTGCCACTGGTGCTGTTCGTGTTCATCCCCCTGGTGCTGAGCCAGTTGTGGGGTCTTCCCAGCATTAATGAAGAACAAACTCAGCAATAAATTATGCCCTCAGTCAGTCACATCTGGAGAAATCCCAGCACGTATTCACTTACAAAAAGTGACCTGCCTGGGCCAGAAAATGGATCTGAAGCTGAGAAGTCTCTACATTTGAAAATAATTAATTTGGCAACACTGGGGCAGCCTTGCACTGGGAGAATTATTATGAGATGCTCCCATCAGACCCAAAACAGGCCCTACCCACCCTTTAGGACTGAGACTGCTGGGCAGTACTTTGTGTGTGTCCTTTTCAAGCACGCACTTTTCATTAAGTAACTTTTTTGTAGACAAAGAACTTTTCACAGGAGGATGAGAGGATCTGCCTGATGAAATATTGACTCTCCCAATTCATATTAGATTCTCAAGCATCATTCAACAGCTCTGAATTGACTAATGGCCATCACAGCAAATGGATTTCCACCTTAATCTTTAGTTCTTGTCTGAATGATATTAATACACATTGTTTATCACTAATGAGCTCTAGAATATGATGTTAACAGAAGCAATTAAGGCCCAGAATAACTGTCTGCAGCACTGTGCTGGAGCTGAATGCAGGGGTAATGAATCACTTCCATGGCTCAGCTGCACTTTCCTCACTGCAAATCGTACATCAGATCTTACTGAGCTCATCTTAGTGTCCAGGCTGTGCCTTTATTTTTAGCTTGTGTCTATGCAAGACGTGGCTTATTTAATAAAGAAGAAGATAGGTCTTTTGAAGATGCAGCCTTGTGGGTTTTATTTATTGGTGAGAGATAGCAGCTACCTCTAAAGAGAGGTGTTGTATTTACATTACTTTGTTCCTGTACCTGTAGATTTAAACTTCTCAGGTCTTTAAGTCTGGGAGAACAAAGCTTGATTCAGAGCACTGTGTAGCCAGCACTGCCAGGCCCTGACTTCTTGTGCAGATGATCACAACAAAGTGGTCAGGAACATCAAGGAGGTTTTTGCCTGCTCAAGGCAAGAGTGTCTCAAAAACCTTTGGTGGACTGCTGTCTGCAGGGAACCATTTACTTGTCACTGGTGGCCACGTGTCCTGGTTTGGGACAAATTTGGAAGGGAAATTCCAAAGGGATGATTCCCTAAAGGTCAAAATTCAGCAGCTCTTCCCCCCACCTGTTCGGGAGATAAACCTCCTTCGAGAAAAGTGGAAAAAACTGTTTATTTAATGAGCAAAGTACTCAGACACATGAAAAAATGAATAATATTAAACAATGGAACCTCTTGCTGTTCTGAAGAGATGGCAAATTCAGAGAGAGAGCCCTTTTGGTGGGTGTTTCTCAGCTCACTGGGTGTCTCAGTCCCTCCAGCACTGAAATCCCACATCCTGGGCCCTGGTGGGCCACAGGTGTGAGCTCCCGGTGTTTTTCTGGGATTTTGGTCCAGAGCAGGCTGATCAGTTCCAGGAAAAGAAAAGCCATAGTCTGGGGAACTCCTCTGCCCCAGCTGGCTAGAAAAAACTATCTAAAAGCAAGAGAGAGCTCTGTCCCACTGTCCGTGCTGCAGGCAACACACACCGAGAGAAAACTGAAGCTCTTCTCTCTTTGTTTTGAATACAGCTGCAAAAAAGGTCCAGCACTTCTCCTTCTCCCCCTCCCTTTGCTCTCAGATCTAGTTTTAAAGGCACAAAACTCATTTCTGGGCTAAACCAGTGGGGATACAATTCAGCATCATAAAGTCACCCCAGGACACCACAACAATTTAAAAGCTGAGGTCCAGAAGAAAGGCAGAGTCTGATGCTACCCAGCTGATTTTTATTTTGCACTGTTGCCCTGTCCCAGCAGGGGCTGAACACACCTGTCTTTAGTGAACTGTATTAAACACTGAATCTTTGAGGGCTTTTGGAGCCAACCCAGTCCTGAAAAGGAAACAGAAGCTGCAACTTGACAGCAAAGTGAGGATGAGAATTGCTGTAAGCCTCCAGTACAAGACTTGGTCCTACTCTTGAAGCCAGAGCAAAGTTACTATTGACATCAGTAGGAACCTGTTGCAAATAAAGCTCAGCTTGGACCAACTAAGCTTTTCTATGCTCTGATACACTGAAGAATACACTCATCTAGTCTCAAAGGAGAGTTAAGGAAACCAGAAGTATCAGGCAACAGGATCATTTGTTCTCATACTGCAAGAAGCTGTTGAAACAAGTCAACACCAGCGTGAATTTAGTTTTGCCATGTATTTTGGCAGCAGCCTCAAAATCTGCCTGAAGCTGCTCTGTCAGTCCAAACTGAGAAAATGTCAACAGCCATGAAACCATTTCAGTTCAGACACTCAGCTCCTTGCTTCACTGCAACAGAGCATCCTCCATCTGGGATCTTTTCCTTAAATAAGCTCAAAGCAAACAGTTTTGGACAAAACTCACCTGGACTGTGCTGCATTGCTGTTTCTCTCAGCCCCAGCTCTGGCTGATGTTTATAAAACACCCAAATGAAATGCAAGTTGAAATGGAGCTGTTCAGCCAGCAAAGTGGAACACTCAACTGCTGCAGCTGAACCGGGTGATTTTTATCTGTCTTCACCTACAGATGTTACCACCACTCCCACAAGCAGGCTCTGCACGTGGTCATTCTTGATCTCTGGCTGATACTTAGTACCAAATTAGTCAGCAGTTCCTCTTTTTTCTTATTTCCAAGGAGTTATCTATCTAAGGACCAACATCAAAGCAGCAGGAGCATCATTTCATTGTGCTGGCTTGAATTGCAGTGTCACTTTAATTTGCAGCCGCTGGAGCAGAACCTCACCAAGTGCAAAGGAAATACTGGAGCAATTAGCCTGCACTCAGCTCAGGGCTGCAGGAGCCACACCACGGAGCCCTGGCAGGTCCTCAGCACCCAGCCAAACCTGCAGCTCTGGAACACGGAGCCCTGGCACTGCTGAGGAGAAAGGGAGACTCCCTGGGACACCCTAGAACAAAATAATCTGGGAGGGAGCTTTAAGAAGTCAAGCTTGTGCTGTTATTTTTTGTTTGCATGTTTATTTTTGATATATGCAAAGGGGAATTGAAAGCAGCTTATTTTATGCAAATTTTAACATCAGTAAAGGCAAGGGTATTAAGCAAATTTAGAGCTGCCATTCTTTGAGAAGACAGTGTATTTCCAGCAGAGGAGATTAGAAGTCATGTGCTCTAAAGAGTTGGGAAAATCCAGCAGTAACAGCCATTTGCACACCTCTTGTAGCATCTTGTGAGGGATGAGCTCCCTCCTCCCCGTGTTCAGCCTCCTTGTGCAGTTCCCTGTCACACCAGGCTCCATGGCTGTCCTCTGGATTCTCCAAACCTGACCCAATCCTGCAGATCTGAAGGGGCCAGGGCGAGGCAGAACACGGCGTGTTCACAGTTCAGACCTGGACAGCAGCACCAGTGTCACCTTTATCACTGCCTCAGCAGCTCTTCTGTGCCATCCACGTGCTTGCTGTCACTGATTTAAGGCAGGAATTTCCTCCTGTACAAGCACACAGACACGTCCCCATCTCCCAAAATTTACAGTTCCTATCGGCAAGGAAAGAAGAGGAAAACCTTCACTCTGTTTCACATGGAGGCCAGCTGAGACACCAAGTGACAAAGCAGTTTATTCCAGGTCTGCAGAAAAGCTGGAATGATTCTAGATTCTAAGGTTCCAGGCCAGACCTTCACTGCCCAAGACCAAGCGAGCAGTCAGCTCCTCTCGGGGCCACCAGCACTGCACAGCTGGGTGCCCACTGTCCCTTGTGCCAGACAGACACAGGTAATTCAGAGCAGACAGGTCCCCAAGGCTTCTCTGATGTTGGGAAGAGAGTTTGAGCTCCTTCCCAGCTCCCTGGGCAGGAGCAGCCGCTGTCTCTGCAGTTCCTGACCCCTCAGAAGTGGGGTCTTCCCACTCAACATCCATCTCAACACCCACTTTTCCAGAAGCCAAGCACCAAACCCTGTCGTTGCAGGACACGAAAAAAGGATGAGAGACTCTAAATATTTCAGAAGGCAAAGAGCATGGAAAAAACCTAAAAATCTATTGTCTAATTCTTACTACTTTTTTATAAGGTGTTCTGATACAGCCTTAACATGGTTGGTGAGTAGGAACAACACCTCTCTGATCCCATTGGTTAAACCAGAGAAACAGCACAAATGTTTTGAGAACTAGAAAAGCAAAACAGCACCTGGAGAAAGATTGTTTTGAGAAAGGAGAGTTGTTTGCTAGGATTTGTTTTGAGAAGAAACTTTCATGATAAATTTCTCCTTGAGGAAAAGTTAACAACAGCTGACAAGCTGAAATCTTTCGGACTCAGAAACAGCGAGCCCACCAAACCCGCTGCCTGCTGGGTTTGCCAAGGGGGATGGAAGAGGCCGCCCTGCAGCAGGGACACCCCCAAAGGAGCCAGAGGCCGGGGAGCCCCGGGCTGGCCCGTGGCCCCAGCCCATCTGCCCGGCCGGGCCCTTTGTGGGGCCGTTCCCAGGGCGGCCATGGGTGCTGTGTGAGGCACCTGCGGGCTCACAATGGGCCTGGGTGCTCGGGGGACAGACAGATTGATGCATTGTGTGTGGGGGAGGAGGGCTGTCACTGGAATCCATGTGAACCCAGGCTTTCGGGGCAGGGGAGATTGACAGCTTTTGTAGGGCACAGCTCTCTTTCAAAGCTCTGCTTTATAGACAGTAGGTTAGGGGGGCCCGGGCTTTCACTCCCATAATTCGAACAGGGCAATCATCAGCATTGAGAATCTCTTCCCTCTCTCTCTCTCTCTCTCTTTTTTTTTTTTTTTTCCTTTTCCACCCCCAGGTTATGCATTAAATGATTCCAGTGCAGGAATGTGCAGCATTAATTAGAATTGGTTAGCAGATACCGAGGGGAAAAGTTTCTTCACAACAACTAAAGGAGGTGTCAGTGCCACAAAGGAGGTTTTGTTTTCTCTCTCCCCCACATTATCAGTGCAATATGTAAGGTAGCGATTCTTTTCATTTAAATTAAGTGGAAAGCTACTAAATCTTGTTTTATTCTCCAAAAAAAAAAAAAAAAAAAGGAAAAAAGGAAAAGGTCCTTAACACTTATCTTTTAACTTCTTTTATTTTGCAAGGTTAGTGTTTACTTTTGCTTTCAGTCCTCCCCATTAATCGGCCTGCAAAGATGTGAATCCAGTTTTGTATATGATTTAGCTCTTACAATTATAAGCCAGTAGCACTAATATATAAGGATTGTCTCCTGCTTAAAGCAACAACTTCACCATTTAAAATAAAAGGCACTCGTCTAGAAGGACACATTGAAATTCAGAAGTGTGGCTGGCTGTTCTCTGCAGGGATTTCCTCGTTTCTTTCAACTTTTTAAAGAGAAGTTAAGCTAAAAGATGGGCTTGAGCATATAAAGTAAGAGCTTAGAAGAAATGCTCATTAATATATCTTACGTACTTTTTATTTCATTCCTTAAAAACTTTTCCCATCGACAACACACAAACAAATATTAGCCCTGATAGTGTTTCAATATTTTCTTCCATCAAAAGTACTCAACTTGTTTATAAAAGATCATTAGAAAAATAAAATCTAAAAAAAAAAAAAAATCCTAACAAAAGACACTGTTCTAAGTGCCACACCACAGGGTCATATCACATTCCTTGTTTTCTGTTAAGGGTTTAAAAATTACCAAATTATTACCACCATAAAGCAGCATCTCTTAAGACATGTAAAGCCAACTGCTGTCTCTAGAAGTGAATTACCCAGGCTCCACGCCATGCAGAGTCCCTTCCCACAAATTCCTCTGGAATGTGAAGATGTTTACACTTTGCCCACAGCACCAGCATCATTCTTTTCACCAGGAAAAGTATCATTCCTGCTTGTTCCCCCCAGGGAGGGCTGGAAAGTGCAGCCCTGGGCAGGGCTGGCAGGAAGAGCAGGTATTCCTGCAGAGGAACTGGTTCTTCTCCTGCAGGGCAGATCCCAGACCCTCATTTTCTGTCTGACATATCCAGGCATTACATAGCCAAAAACACAGCTTAGAAAATAGGCTTTGCTATTCAGCATCTAGACCTTAACAAGGTTGATTCTATCTCCACCTTACTGATAAATCAGGAGTTGCCAGTGGGGGACGTGATGTTAGATCTTCTTTTAAACACAGCTCAGCATTGCCACAGCAACTTCAAGAGCTGGGCGAAGATGAGCAGCACAGAGCCTGTGCAGAGAAAGAGAGGAGCAGCTTCTACTAAGAGCCAGGTGCAGGTTCCTAAGTAGAAATTTAGCAATATAAAACACCAGCTAAATATTTCACCCCCTGGCTGGAGGCTTTTCACCACCATTGCTGGAAAACCCCTTTTTCTGACCCAGAGATGGGGCTCCTGAGAGGCGTCTTAGATGATTTTATTCGATTTTCAATCTCATGAGAAGGGTGAGACAGGACAGATGTTACAATTCGCGCCATCAAAATCAGAAGCCAAACTATTTCCTAATTACATTATAAGCATTTTTTTTGGCCTATCAGATTTGCCACACAACGCTGATAATGCTTCTAATCCAATCATCTATTAAAATACCCTACGTAGGTCTTGCTACAGTACATCTTTCATAGTTCTAGTTCTCAAAAATATCTAGTCTGTTTGCAAGGTGAAACTTTTTTCTAGTTCAATTTCTCGCTCAGCGATGTCTGTCCTGTTCCATGGCCTTTCTAAGTCAGAATACTTCATCTCAAAGTTTGCACACAGATGCACAAGACTAGGTGAGCCTTCTGTCAGGCTGGGAGAGTTCTCCACAAACCCATTTCCCACAACCATGAGCAAGCTTACTAAAATTCTGACATGGTCTTGCAAGAAAAAAAAAAAAAAATCCACTGGGTGTGAGGAGTTATTTTCCACGGTGCAAAGGAAGGGGGGAAGGGGGTCTTTTCCCTTCCACCACCCCAAAACTGCCGGTCCAGCTTCGGCAGGCGGGGCGTGAGCCCTGCAGCCCGCACCTGAACGCCGTGCCAGCCACAATTAATTAATGAGTTAATCAATCGGGTGTCCCTGCTCGGGCAGACGGAGCATCCCTGTGCGGGCAGACACAGCATCCCGCCTCGGGCAGACGCAGCATCCCTGCTCGGGGAGACATGGCATCCCTGCTCGGGCAACCACAGCATCCCTGCTCGGGGAGACATGGCATCCCTGCTCGGGCAACCACAGCATCCCTGCTCGGGGAGACATGGCATCCCTGCTCGGGCAACCACAGCATCCCTGCTCGGGCAAACACAGCATCCCTGCTCGGGGAGCGGCTCCGGGGTCAGGCGAGGCAGCCGGAGCATCCTCCCCTTCCCCGAGCCGCAGCCCCGGCTCCTTCCAGACACCCAAAGCCTCCCCTGGCCAAGATTTCCCGTGTCTCCTTCATCCCGGCCGCCCGAGGGCCGGCTCCTCTCTTTTCTATTTCATTTTTTTCCCCCCCGAGCACAGCACCTCTCCCAGAGTTACGCGGACCCCCATGCATGTAAATGAGACGGCTCCAATTACACGCGAGGGAGAAAGGGTTTAATGAATCGTGAAGAAGCAAGGGCTGCTTAGAAAAAGCTCGATCCCAGCGCCTCCTGGTCCCCCCCGCTCGGAAACGTGCGTTCCTGGGGTGTGAGAGGGGTGAGGGAGTGCGGGGGGTGAACGGGAGGAGAAGCCGGCAGCTGAATGAAAGCGGCGTCTGTTTGTGTTTGTTCCAGCCCGCACTCGGAACCCGGGACGGGAGCTCTGACAGGCAGAGCGCAGGAGCTGCTCCTCTCTGCACCGCACTAACAAATGCAACACATGATTGCAGATAACTCCGTGTTCCAGCTCTCCCACATGCAGACGTTTCTCTTCCCGCTCTCCTGTCCTCTGTGTGCTCTGATGTGAGTTTAAAGGACAAAAAAAACAGAAGCGAGTTGTTATTTATGAGGTGCTGTGCACCACAGCCACAGGGTAGGCTCTGTGACCAACTCCCACACCTGGCTGACCCTGAAGTGGGTTGGTTATCACAGCCTGGCCCAGCTGAATGTGACCTGGACAGCTCAGGGTACAATGAACACCTTAAAGCAAACCTCTCCAAAGCAATATTACTGATGCCAAGTATGATTTCCTCATGGTTACAGTCAGAACAGACATGAAGGCAAATTGATTTGTAAATATTCTGAGATGCTTCAGAGGTCTTTTCCTTCTGTTGGTTTTTTTTTCTCTTTAGCAGGATTATTAGTCACTAATTATTTCTAAAATTATTTCCATATCTTAGATTACGGTGTTAAAAAGTCCCCAGTGCCCTCAGTGGGAATTGCACAACACTGAGCTGTGAAGAGGAAAAGAAACAGACATAAACATTTCAGTTTGAGGATGGTCTCCCTTTTCCATATCCGTGAGGGAATCAGGGTGTTTGTAAATGCTCCAACCAAACTCTAGCAGAGCTATTGTCTGTTCAATACCTTTAAAATTTGTCCTCAAGCTTTCCTGCTTTATTTGATCACAGAAATACCTGTGGAATTGCACCTGGCAGTGGTTTCTCATGCAGGTGGGATGCAGCTGGGAAGAAGAATGGCTTCCAGGACAGCAGCAATAGGACAGCTCCAGGTCTGCACAGATTCCCACAGCATCAGGAGTAACTTATCCCCCAAGCTTGCCCCAATTTTACTGACTTCATCTAGAACCCTGCAGGCAAAATGCATAACTTTTTGCAGTTATGAATTAATATTTCTCATTAGAAGCACATGGAATAAAAAGAGAGACCTACTGCTTTGGCGTTGCACTTCCTTAGTCCTCAACTATTGGCCAGACAAAAAAAAGAGTGGTGGAATTCCCTGGTCTGACTGAAAATGAATGAAGATTTATAGGAAGTCAGACAAACTAAATTGCTACTTCTGGACATAACAAAGTAAATTTTTCAGTCTATACAATTAATTTCATCCACAGAGGGCACAGAAATTATCTTAAAGAGTATATATGTTACAGACAAAATTTTCATATAAAGCACTTGCCCTTTAAATTTGGCCAAGAGATTGACTCAGCCACGTGACTCAAACCTTGCTCAGAAAATAACATTTAGAGAAGCACAGAGGGAAAAAAAACACCATCTGAGTCAAAGAACAACATCTTATACAATGGGAGTTAAGGAAAAGACACATTCTGGAGCTCACAATTCCCATATTTCATCATGGAAGTTGGATAAACAAAGAACATTCAGCTACAAATGTCACTGCTAGGCAGCAGACATGCTCTTAACACATTCTCATGAAGGACCAAACACTGCTTGGCTTGAAGGGCATCTTTCTTAGATTTGTTTTCCAAATCATCATTTTAAGTTATTTAAGGGTGATGCCTTCTTAACGCTCTTTGGGATTTTCTTTTTTTTTTTGTAATGCAATGCAGAAGAACAAATCTTTAATGTGGTGTAAAAGACAAATACCAGAATAAAATACCAAGCTGCTCATGAGATATCCTTTTTCATATTTAACTTGACAAACCAGGACTAGTTAAAAGGCACTAAAATCTCCATTCCTGTATCAATGGGACACACCACCCCCCAAAGGACCATCCTCTGCATCCAATCCTAAGCCTGAAACTTCTCTTTCCCCTCAGTTTCCTCCATGTGACTGCTTCTCTGGTGCTTTTACCACATTACCTTTCCTGCCCTGCCCACGCACAGCAGATATTTGGGGTGCTGGATATTCGGTGATATTTGGGTTGGGACACCTTTCCTGGATCAGCAATCCCAATTCCACCTCCTGAAAAAGGGGTGGAATTTGTACAGGTCTCCCCTCAGCAGTGAGGCAGGAGGAGACCCACGGGGCCAAGGTCTTTGTGCTGAAGTGCACACGAACGTTTTGCACACTCCCAGACCCCCTAACCCAGCCTTTTCTGCCCCATTGCTGCCCTAATTCAGTGGTAAGGACATGCACACCTTGCCTTGCTCTTCAAAGCTCCTGCTTTGTTCTACATTGGCTGCTGCCAGCAAGGGCACAGGTGAGCCCACGGGGTATGGCACAAGGAGCAGACACCAGCCAGGGAAACAGCAAAGCCCTGCCTGTCTTGATCCACCACCTCTGGCACATCTGCCTTTGGGATTTAACTGCAGGCTGGCTATGTTTTCATTAATCAGTTCTGATTTTCACAAGCCAAGGTCTGACTGTCTGCACAAAGGCCTTTGCTTTCCTTTCAACAGCAAACATACTAAAATACACTTTCAAGTGGTTGCAGATTTTTTTTTTTTTAATGGGGAATCATTAGGTAATTAAGGAAATCATGCACCATGCCATGTGGAGGCCTCCTAACAAATACAACTTTGGTGGCCATGACCCTGGCCAGAGGAAGAAGGCTGTGATGTCACCTCATCCCCAAGTCCCAGTTTCACGGATAGTATCTCTGAAAGGAATTGTCTAAAGGAGATTGTTCCTTATGAAAAGTTCACATGATGGAGTCTGAAGGGCTTGTTTCACTTGAAGCCCAGCAGGACAGAGCTGTTTGGAAAGGAGCATTCAGTGTGTTCTGTTTTGCTGAAAGCTGTCACAGTGAACAAGTACTTAGCAAACAGCATGAACAAGGATATGAACTAAAAAACTAGCAGGGCCCTGACAACATTGTAATAGTGGGCTGGTCTGTTCAGAGCCTCTGCAGCGAGGCATGGGGGCAGGAGAAGGGAAACAGGAGCACTGGACTCCTGCATCTTTCCTTTTTGTTAAAGGTGGCACTATATATCACTGCTGCCAAGCTGTCTGTGTTACCGTGGTCACTCCTGGCCCCGGGGCAGGGAGCAGCCTCCTGGCCAGAAGGGCTGCAGGGCAGAGGCACAGCACATCCCAAGGGGGGAGCTGCCTGCTTCACTGAAAAGCAACCAGTTTTCTTCCTCTTGTCCTGCTCTGGGTTATCTTTGCTGTTGTTATGAGGGGCTGCCCGAGCTGGAACTCCTCACACGTCTAATCCCTGTTTAGCAGGGAGTAAAAGCTGCCTGAATCCCAGTCTGGGACAGGATCTGCCATCCCACACCTGTGAAGAGAGGCCACTTTCACTCCCAGTGAGTTGATGACACCATGTAGGTACAAACTAGCATCCATTAAAGGCCCTCTCTCCCTCCACCCCACCAGAATATTGGAGGCAGCACAACTTTAGGGGACATCAAATGAGTAGGGGATAAGAATAAAAGACACAAAATACCCCTTTGGTTTCTATATAGTGCATCTAGGTCCTTGTTTCTCCAGCAAGCCCCAAAACCACACTAACCACACCTTTCCACCATCACTCTGGCTGTTGCCCAGCTCAGGACAAGCTGAGCTCCAAAAGCTGTGAGAAATCGTTTTTATTTATCACTTCTAACAGGTTGTGCATTTTCCTAGATAGAGGAAGTCCCTAGCTGTGCCTTCTCCAGATAATCTTCTACTCAGCAATTTACACAAAATCCCTTTTCCCTCATTCCCTTTGCAAGGACAGAAGACCTGGAATGTTTCAGTGCCCAGCAGAGCATCCACCTCTTGCCTTATAGACCTCCACTGGCTCAGGATGGAAAGAGCTTTTCTAGCCTATAGGAAATCCTGATTTTAGCAGGTCCTGGGAAATGTTCCTGGTAATCTCACTCGTTCCCTTCATGCTCTGCCATGGCTGAAAACCTCTTCTAATGGTTTGTGGAAAGAGCAGAGGTGAAGGGAGGAGGAATAGAGAAGCACCAGCTCCTACACTGAGATGGATCAGAGGCACTGCTGCACTGCTGATCTCTGCCTGCCTGCACTTCCTTCCTCCCTTCATGGCCAGGAACACAGCTATTGCTTTTGCCTGAAAATTCTTAATTTATAAGGCAAATATACACTGCTTTTCAAGGGTTATAAACAGAATTTTGTCTGGCCTCCTGCCTCAATACAGCCCATTTGGCATCTGAGGAACACCTGTCCTTAATCTGAGGCTTCTAAACCCTTTGGCACTAAAGACAGGAATGTTTTTTAGTAATCCACAACATTTCTGGGTGAGTTCTCCACCAAGTCCCTCCACAGCACTGATAAATATTCAGCTTTAGGATGAGCTGTGTTCCAGGGAAATCCAGAGCTGTGGCCACCAAAGTGACAAGCTTTGTCTGGATCTGAGGCACTCGTTTTATCACTTTTATGATAATTCAAGTGTGTTGTTCTCTAGTTCACATGTAAACTGGGTATCAGGTGATCTCTGACTCAAAATACCTCGTGGGATTGAATTTACTGAAAAGATAGCCAAAGTTACTCTCTCCCTCTAATAACCACATCCCTCACATCCTGGGAATTCTATTACAAGTTTCTTATCACTATGAGGATAACAGAGGTTTTTCAGCAAAGCAAGTGTCTTTTGTAAGGAGACCAATTATGATAAGGCTTTTCTTCCACTGATTTTTTTCAGCTGCTCCCTGAACCAGATAGCATGTTTTCATTAGGAAAAAAAGTGATTTCCCCCTCTTTTTCTGCTTTTTCCAGCCCGAATCTCCTTTCATTCCAAGTGCAGAAGTTGAAAGAGAAAGGATTCATTAGGCTTTATCAATAATACCAGCATTTTTTATTATATAGGGACCTGTATCATAAACATTTTTAACAAGACAGCTTGGATTAGCCAGGAAAATTTGGTCTGTAGCAAGAAAACATTTCCATGATGGCCTCACCACAGGACTGAGAGTGAGCACCCATGCAGAGGTGATGTCCAGGTAGAAACAGGGACACTTCCAGCTGGCATTGCTGGCTGCAGAAGGTGCCATCACCAATTCTGGCCAGCTGCAGAGGGACAGGATGTGATTCTATGCCCCACCTCTGTCCCTCTACCTCTATAAAATATCCACTGTCACTTTTATGATTTACACCTCTGCCTTTTGTCTCTAAATTTGCACAAGTGCTTTGCCTCACCTGCGCTGCTCCTTGCAGCATCTGGAGCTCCACAGATCTGCAGACACAGATCTGCTGCTAAAGCTGTCACTGCCTCATCTGCAGCAGGATTATTTATTTTTTTTTGTCCTTGCATAGCAAGGGAAAAAGCCATTCTTTCTCCCATTTCCCTGCCCACAGATATCCCATATTCCTGGTCTGTAAGCTGTTCCATTCCCAGGCTAGCCTATCTTTAACCTGTGAGCTGTTTGGAACTGTGAAACACAGAGCCCCTTTCATGCAGGGCGGGATGTGTTCCTGCCAGACCCCAGTGTTCTAGGGAATTTGCCAGATCCCTCAATAACCTGATCCTCTGCCTTTTGGCTCCAGTGCTCAGAGCTGGCTCTTTGGGCCGAGTTCTCCCAGAACAGGATCTCCATCCCCTCCTGCATCGTGCTTTCCCCACTGCCTGGTAACCGAGTGGAGGCTCCAGCCCAGCTGAGCATTCCCTCCCCAGCAGAGCAGCCTGGGGGAGCAGCAGCTCCAGACAACACAGGCACATGGGAGAACGGAGGATTTCTAATTGCAGTGTCCCATTCCAGCTTTCTGGTGCAATAAATGCACTGGGTTTGATTCCTGCAGCACAAAACCCAGTGCTTGAGAGGGCTGCAGCAATCCAGCAGAGTGCCAGGAACAAGGAGAAGGAAAGTGATGTATAAGATGGCCCAAACAGGGCCTGAAAAGGGACCAGGGACAGCTGAGCTGCTTTACTGTCTATGCTGAGTCCCCAGACACTGTTAGGGACACTCTCCCCTGGCTGAGGAACTCAGCTGTGCACGCCAGGCCAGGTGAGATGTCCCTCACCCTCCGGGGCTGCCAATAATCACTGAGCACATGCTGAGGAAAGAGCCCGTGCCAGCAAGCCTGCAGCAGTGCCAGCCCGAGAAAAAAGGGAGGTGTCACCCTGTGTAGCTGTTCTGTCACCACCCAGAGCCGGGGCTGCAGGGTATTGCTGCTCCAGACATCGCCTGACTGACTTCCCTCCCGAGCTCTTGTTCCCTCTCCTACCCAAAATGAACAGATCTTGCAGAAAAGGAATGTAATTTTAAAAGTTCTGAGTTAATCAAATGCTTTAAAAACACCGTGCCTGTGGTACAATGGATCAACTTTGTGCTGGGTGTCAGGCCATTCACTGCAGCAAGCTCACCCCAGGGATGAATTTGCTCTGGTGCCTTTGTCAATAAAATTCTCGATTAAAAGAGACCCTATATAGAGCTGGTCCCAGAGGTAATTGCTAGTTAATCAGCCAATTAACTGACCCAACGAGTAGGAAAAGGGGAAGGGGGAGGACGGGGGGAGACAAATCAGTCAAGGTAGGGTAGAACGTAATTCCTTGGGAGTTAATGTTAGAAACCTTTTCAAAGGGATTGCAGCCTACCTTGACTCGCTCCCTTTCTTCTGTCCTTGTTCTCCTCTTCCCAATTTGTAATTGTTGGTTCCCCTAATTGGCTGATTAAGTGCTTATTACAGACAGACCTGGAGGTATGTGGGATCCCCTTAGCCACGCTGATTGCATCGAGGGAAGCAAGGCTGAATGCAGCAGAGCATCTCTGGGCTGGCTTTTCCCTACCCAGCCTGATGGCTTCGAGTCAAGCAGCATTCCGTTTGAGAAGACCCTTTTCTGAAGTAGTTTCTCTTTTATTTATGTAATACTACAGAGAAAAGGGTTGATTTTTTAACACTCTGTTATGCAGACAGAATGATTTTTAGCAGCAAAGTCTGTACACCCCAAACCAGGCTATTTCCTATTCACTGATCCACTACCAGGATATTTGAATGGATGAGCTGTTACAGCTGCCTGATGTTAAAATAATGGGTAATGACAATAGAATTAACCTCTACTTTCCTTTGATAGTGTCACCAGGCTGCTGGCTACCAGCAGCAGTGCTGGCAGATGAGTCCTAAAGGTGAAAAGGGCAAGCTGAGAGAGTTCCCCTCATTTCCACTCCTTGGCTTTCCGTGGGGGAAGAGAGCAGAGCTCACCCTTGCTGGCTGTTTGTTGGCTTCACAGGAGATTTATGGTAGGTCAGAAGGGAGGTTCCAGCCAGCTCTGAAACCACACGGCCAAGGAGGAGCCCAAATTGCTCTCTGAAGCTTCAAGGAGGAGTTTTGCTGTAGTTCAGCATAAAGGAAATCTTCCAGCACTGCTTTAACACACCTGGGTCAGCAAAGTGAGGCAGGGATGTGGCTGCCACACGTGAAACTGTGACATCAGGGCTCCAGGGCTCTGACCTCTCCCAAACAGCACCTGTCAGTGCACACAGGCAGGTTATTTCCTAAAGCTGGTGGATTGCTTTGGTCTCTCACCCTCCTCTGTCGAAAATAAATAATATTCTTTTTTTCTCTCCTCACTTCTTGAGGTGCAAAGCAGCAACTTCTCCAGGGAGATGGGCAGAGAATGGAGTTCTCCTGACAGAGCCTCTACTGCATAAACCTCTTCTTCAAATTCCACTTTTCTCCTTCACCTGCAGAAGAGAGCTCGGGATTTTAATTCTACTTAGTATTTGTGATTATTGAGTGCTCCTACCCCTCTTTTCTCCCTCGGCAAAAGGGCAGGCTGAACCCGGGCAGCCCATCCTCGACTGCATGTAAATCACAATCTGATTAGGCAGTGATATATTCATCTCCAGCTCCTGTATAAAAGTTATTCAAGTATTTTGACAAAATAAGTGCTGTTTACTTTATACATTTTCTGCTAATTCTAAAGATTTCTGCAAACCTAAAGGATCTCATGGAATTTACAGGCTTGTGGCTTTGCCATTGAAAGTATAAAAGCATGCTAAATTAAGTTGATTTGCCTGTGAAAGAAACACGTCCATTATTCATGTCAGGGCCCTGTCACATCAAATTGAGGGAGTGAAGAAAACCCTTTTTTATCAACGTTTAGAAGCAAGGGAAAAACCGACCATTCAGGAACTGAATTTCAATTGGGAGAAAGTCAGCCTGAAAGCAAGGTTTAAAAAAAAAAAAGAGAGCTGGGGACACGTCTAATGTTGGAAATCAGCTAAGGGTGGGTTGATTTAACTTTGGCTGGGATCTTTCAAACAGAAAGCCTGGACGAAACTCAAAGTAGCAAGTAGAGAACAGTCTCGATGTCTCTCATGTGTAAACTTGTCACAAGTAGTTAAGCTAATTCAGATTTAAAACTTTTCAGACCCTGTTCTTCTTGGATGCTTCGAAATAATGATAAAAAATTGTTAAATAAAGCATTGTGTTTGTGCTCAGCTAATTTATCCACTGGCTATTACATGATTTAATTCTTATTAGTAGACAGCATGTAGGGGGTTTAAAGCTTGATGAGCTGGGAGAAATTGAAAAAAAAGGTTGGTTTAGAGATGGTTTTTCTTCAGCTGGGGGCTGAGAGAATCAAAAATAGTCAGGACTGTTTCCTGTCTACTATAAGAGATTTAGAAATAGATAGATCTAAATATAGATATAATATACAACAATGCAGCCAGATAATCTCCAGTTTTATATGACCTACCTTGTGGTAGGTGCAGACAAAATAAATGGCACCTGCCATCTTTTAAATAAAAACATTGATTTGCAGTCTCCTAAGCCATCTCCAATACACACAGAGTTAAAGGAGAAACTGTGAGGGGAATTCTGTACATTGAAATTCTTCTCGTCTGACCATAATTTCTCATAAGTGTGTCCTGCTTTTTCAGCAAGCAAAAAGCTTACAGTTCCTTCTGCCTGCAGTTGGTTTTTATAAGCTTAAAGCAGCATGTTAAGTGGCATTTCAGAGTCTTCTGCTTCAAGCCTGATCGGTGTAGGCTGGACACTTCAGGACATTGTTTAAAAGCAGCCCAGTTTTCATGTCGCTGACATTATTGTACTGTACAAAGGGGAACTCAGCCACTCAAATCATTTTCTGGCTACCAGGCCTGCACCTCATTTCTGCATCAGATTGGTTTCCCTACCTTTTGTTTTTGCCCAGCCCCAGAGCCTGGGGGTTAACATGTTTTCTGCTTTAAAGCTCTTCTGTGAAAGACATTTTGCCACCTCATCCAGGCTCTCTCTCCAGCTTCCCAACTTCAAAGCCTCGAGCTGGGAAAGCAAATCCTAAGTCCCAAATGCTGGACTCTATAGGACCCTCCAGTGGAGTTAAGTTCTTGTCTTTAATTGAAAATTGCAGCCAGTGTAAATAGGAGATAGTTTGCAGCAAGCTGGTCACAAAGGGAATTACCTCGTGGAGTGGCTGCACTGGGGTAAACAGAGGGGATAAGAAAGGGGAAGAAAAAGAGGGAGAAAAAAAGCCAGGAGTAAAAGAGAGAGGCATTGTGCTGTGGAGGTAGCATCAAGACAAGGATTAATGGCTGGAGGAATTGCATTTTCCGTGCTTTCAGAGACTTCAATCTCCCAAAAGTAAGTGTTACTAATAAGTGGGCTGGTAAAGAGAGGTCAGGGCATCAAGGGAAATGGAAAAATCAGGACCTGAAAATAACAGGAGCCTTTTATTCTGTAAAAACCAAGCAAAATGGTGCTGATCTGTTTATTTTTAGTACTTACATTTGGGTCAGCTAGTGAAGTTTATCATTTCTAAGAGCTGACAAGCAATAGGAAGTGATACACACATACCATAAATGCCATTTTCTGCCACGTGAACTTATTTCCCTGTGCCCACAGGTTATTTATTTCCCAGTGAAATCCATTTCACTGTCATGGATTACACAGACCTAGGAGTGAGATCCAGCTGTGCTGGAGGGGTGCCAGGGGCTGCCAGGGCAGAACCAGGGCAGTGCTGGGAGGCAGGGCAGGATCCCTTTCCATTCTCAAACCTGCTGCCCTGGGATTCTGGTGTTGGGGCAGGCTCACAAAGCTTCCTCACAGCTCTGCAGCCACTCAGAAAGGCACAGCAGGAGAGAGTGAGGGGAGCCCCGTGGCCTTGTCCTGTCTCCCAGTCCCAGGAGTGGGGCTGAGTTGGGATTTTGGCTCCTTGGGCCCCCTGCCCTGGCTCAGTGAATCTCCTCTTTCAGTGACTCTCCTTCTCCAGCAGGACCTGCAGTTTTCATCATGGAACAGCACCTCACACTCACTGATTTCAGGCTCAGTTTAGGTCTTTTACCAACTCCCTGAATCAGCCTGGATTTGTCTCTTGTGACAGAATTTTCTGCCTGCCAAACGGGAGGCAGAACTCTTCCTTCTTTTCCAGCTTCCTGGGCCTTTCCATACAGCCCTGAGCACAGAATGGACACTCTGCTTCTGGGAACCCATTGAGCAGCTGGGATACATTTTTGTATTAAAATTATTACTATTGAAATGATTGTTTAAGCAAACACACTGACCTCTATTCTGTGTTGAATAGCTCACTTATGCCAGGTCACACGGCTCCATAAGAGCAGAACCAGCTGGAATCTGGATATCCTGAGAAGTAACAGGATGGATATTACCAGGCAAAAAGACTTTCCACTGCTATCAGTGCACTTACTGCTGGCTTTGTTTGGATTTGTGTTTTCAATTCATAGCTCAGCATATTCAAAATGCAGGTTTGAATGGAAGCTGCTGGAGCCAGAGTCTAAAAATCTCAGAATTATAATTGAGTCTGTTCATGCATAATGCAGAATTACAGCAAACTGTGATGGGATTCACAAAAAATATACTCCACGATGTTTTTTCGTGTTACATAACCTATTTTCAATAAAATATAGAATCTGTGAGTTTAAGAGCACTGCTGACACAAAGCAGAATCCCACCATTACAGAGCAGGGAATTGCATTTGTTTCCACTCACTTTTCTGTGAATTACAGGTTGCATTAATTAAAAACTCTCTCAGAAGTTCTGCAGCGTGGATCCATTGGATGCACCTGTGAGAAACAGAACTGATTAAAAATTCAGAATAGATCCTAACTGCCCAAATAAACTAACTTAAAATTGGCATTTATTTTGAGTTCAAGAAATGACTCAGTTAGCCAAGAATTCATAAAGTCCTCTTTCAGCTTCTCCTCTTCCACTTGAATATTTGCATACTTTTTAGATTCTTGGTTTTAATAGAATTTTTCTCTTTTTTTTTTACTGCCATGGGAAATAATTTAATTGTGCACGGTGTGAGACACTCCCTGTGTGTACACAAAAACAAACTCCATGCCTTTTCAACTGGGATCTAAACAAAGCCAGAGGGATGAAAACCCTCAGCTTGAGCCATTGCCCATTATTATTCTGCTTACAGTACCCACTTGGGAAGTTTTGTTGTTCATAACTCACTGTCTGCAGAGCACTGCACCTCCCAAAGATAGGCAAGTTCATCCCAGCCTTTATCTGCTCTTTTCTCCTCAGGAGTTCAACTGTTCTTCCGCCTGATGGTTAGGATGAATTGGAGATTTTGAACTCATCCATCAGATTTGGAAATGATCCCTGAATTGATGGGAGTGTTTAACAGTTAATTGAACATTTCTGTTGTGAACTTTCCTTGTTTCAAAGTGCAAAAACGCCTCATCCAGGGATGTGGGTAAAGAAAAGAGGATCCAAGGCACGTCTTTGCCCCACAAATATTTTCATCCTCTAGAGTGCAGCAGACTTTTAAATAACAGGGGCACCACAAGTGAACAGTGATCTGAAAAGAGTTTTCACAGAATCTGAGACCTCCCGTGTTCTGCTGCAGGAAATAACTCATCATTTTCCCAAAAAGATACACATGAAACATACAACAAGGCTTTCCAAAGGGACCTGATGATGCCTGTGAGCATTTAGCTGGTTTTTAATCTCACTGTAATCTTTGCACACCACTGTCTTAGTGGACTCTGAAAATTCACACCTGTAATCAAGGGGGGAAAAAAAGAACCTGGATTTTTTCTCATGCTTTGACAGTCATGAAGAAAAAAAGCTTCCAGACTTTCTGCTCCATTACAGCACTTCAGCTAAAGAGAAATGACTGTTCCCCACTCTAAAACTCCACCAGATTGCTCACTTGTAGTTCACTTTTCCCCTTTTCACTGAGGTTTGTACAATTCTTTTAGAACATGACTTCAATTTCTTCACTGTAGCCTTGTGGAAGATGTCCCTGCTCATGGCAGGGGGTTGGAAGGAGATGATCTTTAAGGTCCCTTCCCACCAAACCATCCTGTGACTGATCTATGGCAAGGTGGCACTGCCTCCTGTCACCTCTGGCACCCGGCAGGACCTTGGTGGCATGTCCCAAATGCTGGCACACCTCCACCAAACTCTTCACAAGGACCTTGGGAAGACTCCTCCTGCTCCTTGCAGCCCGTGGTGCTTTTCCACTGCAGAGCTGCCTGCTCTGCTCCACTGAGCAGCCCAATTCCCTCAGTCCTCTGCACCAGCTCCCTTTATTTAGTAGCTTTCTTTTTCCAGCACCCAGATCATTCCTCCGGGCTGGATGGTTAATTAACTCTCCTCCCGGGTTTTCCAGGCTCCTGTGGTGTGAGAGGGCTTGGCCCTGCAGCTCTGGCTAAGTAGTCACGTCCCCCAGCCCCCCGAGGTGGAGGTCTGGGCTCAATTTCCCTTGGAAGATTTCAAAACAAAAACAGTCCTTTCTGAACTATTTTTCTCCCCCACTGTGGAAAACTGCTGAACACGGATTTTATACTTCCAGGGATGACAACCAATTCTTTTTTTTAGCATCAATTCTAATTCAGAAGAAGCTTTGCTCAGCACCAGCTTGGTAAAAGGCACTTTTTGGCCCAGGATTGAGAGTCACATCCCTCTCTCCATCCTGGTTTTCCTGTTCCTCCTGTGCTGTGCCACAACAGCTCAGGCAAGTGTGCAGTTCTGTGATTAGCCGAGCTGGGAAATTGCTCCAGCTGAAAGAAGATCATTTCCTTATCTTATAAATGTCAATTTTAAGTTAGTTTATTTGGACAGTTAGGATCTATTCTGAATTTTTAATCAGTTCTGTTTCTCACAGGTGGATCCGATGGATTCACGCTGCAGGAACTTAGGAGAGAGTTTTTAATTAATGCAACCTGTAATTCACAGAAAAGTGAGTGGAAACAAATGCAATTCCCTGCTCTGTAATGGTGGGATTCTGTT
>WAAE01024129.1:438015-509026 GCA_013400495.1 Nicator chloris
AATCAGCAGCCGGACATCAGCAGCCGGACATCAGCAGCTGGGAATCAGCAGCTGGACATCAGCAGCTGGATATCAGCAGCCGGACATCAGCAGCTGGAGATCAGCAGCCGGACATCAGCAGCCGGACATCAGCAGCTGGGACGAAGGGCTGCCTCTGTGCAAGAATCAGCCCTGAATCCCGGCAAAGGAGACGGTTCCTGAAGGATCAGGGACAGCCAGGCATCCTCACTCCTGAGTCTTCACCTGCTCCCAGACACCAGTTACAGCAGACACATCACCGGAGCGCCGCTGGCCATCTGAAACTCATCCACACGCAGCCCCAAGCGTCCCCATCCCCCGCAGTCCCTGCCGCTGCCATGGGGAAATGGGGATCAATATCCCGGTGCAAGGCACACACAGCGGGCACAGCCCCTCACCAGGAGAAGTACAGCCCCGGGGAAGTGCAGACCCACTCACTGAGGCATGTCCCTGCTTTTGCTCAGGACAGACAGTGTCCCGATAATTTCCGATTCGTTCCCAGTGCCAACGGACCCGAACAGGCAGGGATGGCGTGCAGGGGATTGGGTTCTGGGGTACAGCGATTTTCTGTGAGTTTGAAACACGAGCGCTCTTTTTACCGGACTGCAGACAGCCCCGTGTGGTTAGCTGCGGTTCTCCCTATGCCTCAGGCGTTGTACAAAGCGCATTAAAGCTTTAATTTCCTGATTTTGCCCGTTTTCCATCATTTTCCTCTCCCCGAGCCGCCGACGGGCCGGGCCCTCCTGCGCCCTCTGCTGTTCGAGAGGAGGAATTGCACGTCCCGGCCCGCCCCTGTCCTTGCTGCTGTCCCTGCTCCTGTCCTTGCTCCTGTCCCCACTTCTGGCTCCTGGTCCTGTCACTGAGCCTGTCTCCTGCTTCTGTCTCCTCTCCTGGCTCTTGCTCCTGTCACTGACCCAGTCCTTGATCCTGTCACTGATCCTGCTCCTGTCCCCTGCTCCTGTCCCGGCTCCTGTCCTCACTCCTGTCTCCTGGTCCTGTCCCTGATCCTGCCCCTGATCCTGTCCCTGCTCCTGCTCCTGCTCCTGTCACTGATCCTGTCCCTGCTCCTGCTCCTCTCCTGTCCTGCTCCTGTCCCTGCTCCTGTCCTTGCTCCTGTCCCCACTTCTGTCTCCTGGTCCTGTCACTGATCCTGTCTCCTGCTTCTGTCTCCTCTCCTGTCTCTTGCTCCTGTCACTGACCCAGTCCTTGATCCTGTCACTGATCCTGCTCCTGTCCCCTGCTCCTGTCCCCAGCCCTGCCCCTTCCATTCCCTGCCATCCCATCTTTCTGTGCTTGTGCTTCCCCACAGAAATATTTGAGGGGCAGTTCCTCCAGGGTTTTATAAAATCACTACAATTTTCAGCTCACGCCAGGCATAGACGAGTCCAGAGGAGGTCAGAGGAGGTCTGAGATGGTCCGAGGAGTGGAGCAGCTCTTGAGCAAGGAAAGGCTGAGAGAAGTGGGATTGTTCAGCCTGGAAAAGAGAAGGCTTTGGAGTGACCTCATTGTGGCCTTCCAGTGCCTGAAGGGAGCCTGCAAGAAAGATGGAGAGGGACTTTTTAGAAGAGCATGGAGTAACAAACAGGAATGGATTTAAAGTAAAAATAGAGAAAGTTTAGAGTAGATGTTAGGAGGAAGTTCTTCCCTCTGAGAGGGGTGAGGCTCTGGCAGAGACACCCAGAGCAGCTGTGGCTGCCCCTGGATCCCTGGCAGTGCCCGAGGCCAGGTTGGACATTGGAGTTTGGAGCACCCTGGGATGGTGGAAGGTGTCCCTGCCCATGGCAGGGGGTGGGATGAGATGGGCTTTAAGGTCCCTCCCAACCCAAACCATTCCATGATACTCTAAGTCCCTGCTTTGACACAAGCAGCACAGAGAGCTTTACTCTAATCCAGACTGTTGGCTAAACGTGTTATCCATGGGGAAAGGAACTTTTTACCTACACTGTTGTGGAGACCTCTGGGAATCTCAGTTCCAGCTCCAGCAGGGTGAAGAGGAGCACTTTGCAAAGTCTGTGCCCAGGTCAGTGTGACTGACCAATGTCCCCAGGCTGAGCCTTGCTGCTCCACGCCCACGCTGGGAACTCCTCAGAGCTGAGGGTTCCCCCAGGCTCTCATCACTCCAGGCCTTTAAATCAGAGTCCTGTCTTCTGTAGCACCAACAGCAAATACAGTGAGCCAGCCCTAAGGAGGGAGCAAAGGCAGAGAGGGCAAGATCCTCAGATGGAAGAGGGAGAAAGGGAAAGACAGGCAGGGAGGGAGTTTCTGATAAATGGCAGGCCAACAAAGAGCTTCATCCCAGCTTGCAATGAAACAAAAGCAAAAAGCCACAATTCCTCTCCACTTACAGTTTCACAAATAATGACAAACAGGTAAAGTCCAAGATGATGTTTCACTTATGGCATTGGCAGGATTGACATTCAAATATAACCAATTCCAGTATGAGACCAGTCTAAAATTAACCATTTCAAGGACTCTTTATAGAAATCACAAAGTTTGTATTCTTTTTTTTTTGCATCTTCTTATTTAAAATACCAATGTGTATTTTGGTCACAGGACCCTGCTTCTCTTTGAAGCTGTGAATTACTTTTTTAAAATCTCCATATTATAGAAACACAAGGTTCTTGAGATTCCATAAGCCAGTTTACTCCTTCAAATTAACAGTATTCTTCCCCAAATTAAAATTCAGTCCTTTATACTATTCTTGATCTGGATACAATTTGTCAGTTAGTGATACCAAAATGCACATAGTAAGAAAACCAGTGCAATAATCAAAATGATGTTGTCATATTCAGACTGAGGGATGTTAGATGCTTTTAGCTCCAACAGGATTCCTGCCAGCAGGTCTGGAGCTGTGTGGGGAGAATATAGGAGGTAGTTTCACAAATAATAACAAACAGCTAAAATCCAAGATGACGTTTCACTTATGGCATTGGCAGGATTGATATTCAAATATAACAAACCCCAGCCTGAGGACAGCCTAAAATTAACCCTTTCGATGTCTGTTTATAGAAATCATCACGTTTATATTGGGTTTTTTAAGTTTTTTAAATTGCTGCTGGCTGGTAGTGAGGCAGTGGATGTGGGAATAAAGGATCCCTGCACACATCCAGCAGCTCCTGGAATGATGCAGCTCCAGGCTGCAAATATTGGTGCAACCCCCAGGGTTTCACCAGCCTGCTAAAGGCCCTGGTTACAGCACAGAACACTCCAGGCACCCTTGAGATTCATACCCTGGCAAGAGGAGGTGCTGAGGGGAGGGAGGGCAGATTTTGGGGTGAAGCTCTGCCCTGTGGGGCCTCGGGATGATGCGAAAGCTGGGAGTGCCTTTACAGACGAGCCCCAGCAGGTTTCTGCACCACCGAATATCTCCAGACCTTGGCGTTATCAGTTTGTGGGGCAGGTCTGGGCATCACCCGGCGTGACCCCGGGGGAGGCAGCCCCCAGGCACCGGAATGCTCAGCCCTGCTGGATCTCCATAGAGGGGGCCCGGAATGCGCAGGGAACAATGCCCGGGGCTGCGCCGAGCAAAGGATGAAGGGCAGCAGAGTTTGATAACCGCATTAAAGCACTGCCAACATCTGTTCACGGCAAAGACAACACTATCTCCAGGAATTAACCTCCTGAACCACTTAATCATTAACCTCAGCAGAGGGAAAGTTGGACAACAAGAGCCTATTTGTCAGCAGCCCCTCGGAGGGATGCGGCCGGCAATATTTTACTGAGAACAGCGTGAGAAGGGCTTGCCCAGCTTTATACATTTTAAACACGGAATATATTTGTGTGGGAAACAAGGAGACAATGGGTGTAAATAAACAGATGATCCTACCTTGAAGCCTTCATCCGTTTATCCTGTTTAAAGTGGCTTGAACTGTTTTGTCCTGCATTGTGTAACAGCATTTCCTCCAAACAAGCAGAGATGCTCCAGTTCTCACTCAGAAATATTCCTGGCCATGGAAAGAATTACAAATGGAGGGGATGTCACAATTTCAAACTTGCATCCTTTATCCCAAAATTCCCTACCGAAAAACAAATCAGGGATTATTGCTTTGCAAGAGGAAGCGGGGCTAGAGAAGTGAAGTGATTTTGTTTAATAATTATTTGTTTATACAGGCTGTTTCCCATGTGAGGTCACCCAGTCAGTCATCCTGCTGAAAGCCAGCCAAATGCCTTCCCTCCACGTGCTGACAGTGGGTAGAGATTTTTTTATTTCTTCTGGATTTGATTTTCTTTTCCAAAGGAGGAAAGGATTTGATTCCTTCAAACTTCAGGGCTCCGAATTTGTGGCAGAACAAACGTGGTGCGCTGAGGCTGACAGCGCATTTCATTTCTCTGGACCTCAGGTAATCATTTACCCAGGGGGTGTAAAACACTGCCACAGAAGAATGATGCTGTTTAACACCCACTTTGCACCAGCCCCAGTGGCCACACAAGGTGTGAATAATCAGGGCCCAGATGTCTGCTGAGATATTGCCACACTTGGAGGGGGCAGAAAGAAGAAAGAAAACAAAACAAAACAAAAAAAGCTTGGGAAGACGACTGACTGAAAGGCTGCAAACATGACCTGCTGCAATCCAGGAGCTGTGTAATAAAAAAAAATGGGTTATGCCAGAAATGGCCCAAGGTCTCCACCCAAAAATACCACACTCAATTAAAATATATTTTCCAGACTATTCCCTGCTGTCCACATGTGGGGCTCCTGTCTGTTAACACTTAAACTTCCCTACTTAAAAGAGAATTTAGGATGTCTCTGGTGGGAGGAAAAGGGATGGTTTCACACCAAGGAGGAGGAAGAGGAAAGATCTCAGCCACTCTTTTTTCTGGGTTAGTTTTCTGTTGGTCAGCAAGCTGAATGGACTCAGCAGAGAGCCTCACGTGTGTCAAAGCCAGGACCAGGGCAGCATCACACAACCAGGGACTCAGATTCTCTCTTTCACACAGCAGCAAGACCTTAGATCAGCTGAAACCACAGTGTCCAGCTGCGTTGTTCCTCATTTCATCATAAAACAGGTTGGTAACTTGAACAAAAAGGAAAAATAAGGGGTAATTTTTTCAATAAATGGTACAATATTTACACCCTTGGTACAAAAATCATCATTGGATGGACATAGAAACTGCATTATCCGCTCAGATGAGGGTTCAGACTGGACAAAGTGTGGATTTTACCTGGTCTGGAGGCAGCAGCCCTGTGTGTCCTCCCTTACCTGTGCCTGTCAGACATGAGGCAGAGACACTGCAGCCCAACACTACTCTACATGTTATTTTAGCCATGAATTATGCCCCCAGCTTGCCTGACCTTAGTGCTTGCAGTGTGATTAGTGGTGTGCTGACAAAAATTTAAAAATAATCATAATAATTACCCATTTTTAAATCACCAGAAGGTAAACAGCATTATCCCCCCAAAGATGGTCGTGTTTACCAGCAGGCTGGGAAGATGCTCCTCTGGTCAAGACATCCTGAAGAAATGTTCCTCAGACAATTAATTTCTCCAGCAGGATGATCCATCATAGTCTGCACTCCCACAAATTGATTTCTGGAGGTTTATCATGGTAATTTCATCCTGGCTGCTGTCTCTTGCTGCTCTTCAGAGGCTGAGCTGCACCACTGGCTTTTAAACTGCAGTTTGTGGAGGAAAACTAAATTGGAGCAGCAGACAAGGCCCTCTCCTTTCACTTGGGTCGCCGAGCTCATTAACGTGGATAATTAATTGGAACTTTGCAGCCCTCCCTTTGTACAACCACGGGCAAGGCACAGGGTGCCCTCTCACCTGAGCTCTCTAGCACAGACACCTGCTGCTCATAATTAAGATCCATTGCCCGAATTTGCATATCCTGATTTCTATCACTCAGCTCCCAGAGACAAAGGACAGCATTTACTGCAGGGCAACAGCAGCTGAAATGAAATTCTGCTCCTGGGCAGCTGCTCCTGCTGAAGGGCCCTGGCACCAACCAGCAGAGTTTCTATGTAAAAATGATATGTTTGGGTTGGATTTGAAGGAAAGCACGTGGTGATTTCGCCCTCAGGGGGGTAACAGGCTTTGGCTTAGAGGACAAGTGTCAGAAGATGCCATAAACTTCAGGGCAGGCTTTGTTTAAGGCTGGCAGAGCTCAGCACTGAACCTGAGGTGTGGCCCCTTCCCTCCCCTGCTGCATGGGCTGGTCAAGGTGTGCCCCTGGTTTGGGGAGAGCAGACAGCTCCCAAACTGTCTTGGGCTGCAAAGCAAGATGTCACCAGCAGTGTGTGTTCTATTGCCACCTGCTGAAACTGGCTGGGGAGGAGTTGTCTTCATCTCTTCCAGGACTGTTGTATCCCTCTAGGGGGAATGGGCTTGCCCAGAACCCCTGTGGCAGATAGCCACATGGTCCTTTCCCCCCATGGTCCTTTTCCCTCAAACCTTGCATTGGCTGAGAGCCAACCTTATCTGTCCAGAGAGCCCATAAAACCCTAGAGACTTCCTGCCTCTTCCTCTTTGCCACTCTCTTGACCACTGGCTCTCTTTACCACCGGCCTCTCTTACCATCCTGCCCTGGCCACTCGCCCCTGTTCTCCTGCCTCGACTGTTACCCCCAAGGAGGCCTGAATAAAACCATCTCTGCGAATCACCATCTGTGGTAAGAGCCTGTTCTAATACCCTTGTCCTGTCACCTATGAAATAGTTTCCCCCCAAGATCTCCCTAATACCTGAGCTAGCCAAGGATCCCTGGGGGGTCTGTGGGGGGAGGTTATTTCACAGGACCTATCCTCTCTCCAGGGGGATCTTCTGTCCATGGGCTTACATTTAAGAGGAAACAGAAAACAAACTAATTTCTGATGGAATTAACTGCTACTGAACTTCATTTAAAAAAAAAAAATTAAGACACGTCAGAACTAGACATGCAAATGGTCCATAATTCCTTATCTGTGACACAACTTCAGAATACACCCCTGGCAGTACCTGTTCAGCAGCCTGTGGCAAATGAAACAGACAAAGAAAAACATTGCACTGGGAGTCATTAATTGAATTAATTAACCTAGTGACATTGTCATAGGAAGAATTTATCTGGCAACCAGCAGGAGCAGATCTCCAATCATTTCACCATGGCTAACAGATTAACACTCACAGGAGCCCCTGGCAGCTGGCTGTGAACACTGCAAATTATCAGAAATTAATTAGCCAAATGCTGTGCACCCATGTGGATATTTTTGGGTGTAAGTAAAGATTATGAAGCCAATAGCTCATCTGATGATTTATTGAGAGGAAACATCTTTGTTTGAACAAATAGGTTGCAGCATGGCTTTCTAATGGGAAAAAGGGGGGGGAATAAAGGGGGGGAAACTTACAGCAAAACCATAGTTACAAAAGCCAAACACTTGTAAACAGGAATTAAACAAGCCCCTCTGAAGAAAGGGATATATAAAAATTAATTCCAAAAGTTCTATTATTTTTTGAGAATAGAAATAATTCTTTTTGCTTGCTTTACAGAATAATCAAGTTTCCTCCTTCAATCTCTTAAGCTGGGATCCAAATATTCAGAAGTACTTCTCCAAGACAGCTTTGTTTATCCAGATACCAATGGCTGTATCACACATGAAAAACAGAATTTTAAGGAAACTGGGAGAGCAACATGAAGTTTAACCTTATTTTTTTCTGCAACGTCTTGTCAGAGTAACAGGCAACATAACCAAAGCACTTGGGAAAGGCTCTTTTTGATACTTCTTAGGAGGAGCCAAGGATTTGTCTAAAATAAAGTCTTCATCTCCATGTGATTTAACCAAAAGTAAAACAGATCCATTCTCACACATGGGTTTCAACTGTCCCCTTCAAAATCTCTATGACTTCCACCTTAGAGTTTGATTTGTATTTAAGTGGGCTTGGAAAACTCCAGGAAGAAGTTTTTAAACATGCAAAACCGACCCTTAACCATCAGCTGGGAAGTGCAATGTACCTATATTTGAGAACCTCAATAATCCATGTTTTTGGAAGAGTGGGTTTTACAGAATACAAACAAGATTAGCCCCGGGGTTTACAGAATACAAACAATGCAGAGCTGCTGTGAGGGGGAAAGGGGAGCAGGGGGAAAAGGAAAGGAGACCAGAAGGATTCGAGTGGAAGAGGTCGGGAAACACAGAGGGGAGGCTGCTGACACTCAGTCCTGAGGCTCTGGGAAGGCGATGCCAGGTTTGAAACAAAATCTTGTGAGAGAGCCCCGGGGAAACACGGCTGGCCAGGTCACCGCTCCGGGCTAACGTGGTGCTCTGTTCCAGGCTCACCTGTGGGCTCAGGTTTCCAGTCCCCCGGGGGACAGGAGGCTGAGAGGGCCCTGCTGAGGACAAGGCAGCCCCGGGAGCAGGGAAGGGCAGCGAGGTGGGTGTGGAGCTGTCCAAACACATCCGGGCAGGGCAAGGGGAAGGGTGAGGGAAGCTCTCCCCGCTCTCAGTGAGAGAAAAATTATCCCCAAACTGAAGAGCACCAGCCCCACCCGGGCCAGGTTACCCCCACCAAGCTCCTAACCACAGGTGTGGAATCCTGGAGCTGCTCAGGTTGGAAAAGACTTCAGAGATCCCCAAGTCCATCAGCCCAGCACCAGCACCGTGCTCACCACTAAACTCAACTGTTCATCACTAAACTCAACTATTCACCACTAAACTCAACTGTTCACCACCAAACCACATCCTCAGGTGCCACATCCACACCTTCTTTGAACACTTCCAGGGCTGGTGACTCCACTGAACTCCCGTCAATGCTTGGCAACCCTTCCCACAAAGAAATTGTTCCTAATTTTCAACTCCAGCATCCCCTGGCACGACTTGAGGCCGTTTCCTCCTGCTGTCTCTCATGACCAGTGAGAAGAGACTGACACTCACAGGCACCAACTCAGCACACCCATTTATGCTTGGCTGAGTATAAAAACTCCTCTGCACAGGAAATTGGAGGCTCCCAATGCCACATTCTGCATGGGAGCAACGCTCCCATCACAGAAACTCCTCTAGAGCAGAATGCTCTGTGCCAATTCCTGCCCCAAATTAGGGCTGCTCTGCCAATTTTGCCTATTCCTCGTTTGCCCAGCTCCCTGGCAGGTTACAGAAAATGTGCAGGCAGCTGAGGAGCCCTGCCTGGAAGAACAGGTCACCCCTAGAAACCTGAAGCTCTCAGACACCAACAGTTTTCAGTGCAGCTAAAGCAGCTTTAAAAGCCTGTTATTTTCCTGTGTATTCCCATGCCTCTGCTAGGGGATGCACAGGCACTTGTTAACATGTGTGCTGTTCCAATTTGAAGCAGCTGCTTCTCCTCCTGTGCTTGGCAGGAGTCTTAGGGGATAAATAGTGCAGAATTAAAATAAAAGGCAACTTCTTGAAAGCTGATACCTCCGTTTCTTGCTTCTTGAGAAGCCACTTTATCACAGCATGGATCTGGCTGGTAGTGGCACAAAACAACTCAGGGGCTAACAATTAAACTCCTACATCTACATTCATNGGGCTGTTAGTGGCACAAAACACCAACTCAAGGGCTAACAATTAAACTCCTACATCTACATTCATGCAACCAAAAAAAAAAAAGGCAAATGTCTTCATCTTTTGGAATGTTGATTTCTCATTGCCTGTCTGTAGAAACCTGAACTTTATACCATTATATGTACACATACATCACACCTTCATATTTTCCTGCATATAAGTTGTTGCCTGCTTGACTGCACCGAGAAAGAATGAGAAAAGGCTACAAAGAATAAGATGGCTAAATAGAAAAACATAGAGAAGTTAATTATGGGATCATTTTCTTAGGGCCTGAACATTCTTCAGCTAGTTTTTACTATTATATCTCACCTTGTTTGAATTCTCACAGACCTCTTTCAATCATTTCTCCTACAGGACTGTCATAATGTCCACACTATATATATAAATCAATTTTTAAGTAAAGACATCAATTATTTAAAAAAAAAAAAAAAAGTAAAAAAGAGAAAACAGCATTGCAAAACCAAGCTGCAGCTGAACTCTTCTTTGCATAAACTTGTTGAACATTTCTAATGATATAGCACTCCAAGGGAAGTGAAAACATCCCTGCTCTAAGCAGGTGTATCAGCATTTACAAGAAGGCTGGGGCTCATCCTGAGGATAACTTTGGAATCCCTGTGAAAATTCTGTGTCTCATGTCCTGAGCATGGCACTGAGCCAGAAGTAAAGAGAACAACCCAGCTGCAAGAGGAGTCTTTCTCTTTAGGTGTGTGAAACCCAGGGGTTTGTGTTTTTCAGTATTTTTTTTTTTTTTGCCAGAACTGCCCTTTCAAACAGCAGAAATCTGCAGCATGTACGACATAAAGTCACACAGGTGTGTGATTCCTTTTGTGGATCCTGCCTGAAGCCCTCCTGTGTGCAATGTTTGCTCCTACATCACAAATGCATCCTTGCTGTCCCTTCAGCTCCTCACACCCAAACAGAAATAACCTTCCCAAGGGCTTCCCCCATGAAAAGACTGCAAAAAAACCACTTTCTGCCCAAGTTTTACTGTGCCCATGTGACAATAGCGTGTGTTTTTCTACATAAGGAAACCTTTTCATGTGTTTTCCCTCCCCCTGCCCATTATCAGACACACGGCATAAAACAAAACCTGGGGAAAAGCAGCCACTTTGAGCAGAAATTTTCAGGAAAAAAAATATGGTTTTTGTTCTGCTGCACTTTCCTGGGTGACTTGTCACGTCAAATAGTGTCAGTCACATCTGATGAGGGGGACATGAGGCTCCAGGGAGTGACTGCTGCCAGAGGAGCCACCCGCTGGGAAACTCCCAACAATGCACTTCCCAAAAAGCTTAACCCTTCCTGCTCAGAGCCAGCTGCACCCTCGTGTGCCACCACAGGGTCAGCACCCACTCCAAGGGGAAAAAAGCAGCATTGGCTTTCTGGAAATGGGTGTTTGACTCAGTGTTGATGCACCTGACAGCAGCTTAGCACCTGTTAGAAAAGCCATTTTCATTAAATTCTTCATTTTCCTATAAACACTCTCTATAAACTGGAGTTTATAGAAGTTTGGTCTATAGTTTCAGAAACTATAGTCTGTGGGCCTGATATTTCTGGGTCTGGGAGATTTCAGCCTGCTGGCCTGCTCACTTTCTCCCAAGGGAGAAATTCTTAAGAAAGCTTCTTCTCAAAACAAATCCTAGCAAACAACTCTCCTTTCTCAAACCAATCTTTCTCCAGGTGGTGTTTTGCTTTTCTAGTTCTCAAAACATTTGAGCTGTTTCTCTGATTTAACCAATGGGATTGGAGAGGTGTCGTTCCTATTCACCAATCATGGTGTGTATCAGAACACCCTATAAAAGTAGTAAGAATTAAGACAATAAAGTTTTTTCTATGCTCTTTACCTTCTGAAATATTTGGAGTCTCTTATCCTTTTTTCCTGACCTACAACAACAATAGTCTTCCTGGAGTTTTCCACTTTCTATAAACTCTAGAATATTTTGCTTGAAATTCCCACGGAACAGACAGGGCAGGTTCTTTATTTGGATCATTTATCCAGTTTTCCAGCTTGCAAAGTTGAGTGTACAGGTGATAGATTGCATTTTCTGTTGAGGAGTTGTTGGCAATGCTCACCTGCATCTGCAGCTACTGAGGCTCCATAACTGAAACAGCAGCAGGCAGTTCATGGAAAAACAACTCACCATGCTTTTACCAAAGCATTTTTTCTGCCTAAATATGATGCTTTAGTAAAATATTAGTTGGATGAGGCTGAATTTTGGAGCAGGCCACATTAGGGTTATTTCCCCCTTTTATTTAAACACATTGATGAGACAGAGCTGCTCTGAGATGTACTTTTTGAGGAGAAACTTTTCCCATCAGATTTTGAAGGTAATTTACTGCTTATTATATTCAGACAATATACACGTGGTATTATTCCTCACAGATTTCTGCTTTCTTGAACAAAGGCTACTCCAGATACCTGCTTAGATACAACCTAACAACACAGAAATAATTGTGCTGCATTACACTAATGCAAGTGTTGTACCCATAGTCATTAACACATTTCAACATTAGCTGTTACCATATCACAGAGTAATATTATTTTCTTGCTTTGCATGATGATTAGAGCTCAGAAAGACCCCAAACCACACACTGTTTATCCGTACAATCTTCATTTTAGCTATTTTACCTATTTAAAGGTAACCCATCAGTAAAGAAAATGGATATTTTCTTGGTTTTAATGGTGTTATTTTCAGAGTTTCATTAGCCATGTGTGGAAATATGAAATCAGGAGGTGCTTTAAAAAACAAGTAGGAAATACTCCCAGAAGAGACAAACAACACATTCCCAACTAAAGTCAGACAGAAGAACAAGGAAGGCATCAGCCCAAAGGTTTGTCTACAACTTGCACTGTCAGACCAGCTCAAAATCAACAGTTTTATGGCCTGTTGTTGATGAAAAGTGTTTGTATGTCTGTGATGTTTACAGGTGACGTTTTGATTAATAAACCAGACCAGTAAACACTCAAATTGTGTCACTGGGTGGATTAAATGCTGCTTAAATAATTCATTTCCACTTGCAACTAAACAGAAATCATGTTTAGCAGCTGGTTCAAGTGCAGTCCCTAAGGGTCTGTTCTCTGCTGCTTCATATTTCTATCAATGACTCAGGGAAAAAAGCAAACATAAAAAGATCACTGATAAGGAATAGAGAGTAGGGGAACGTTAACTAAAAAAGACTGGACCAGCAATACAAAGTTGGATGGCTTGGTAAATTATGCACAGATATGAGCAAAAACACATCTCAGTAGAGCCAAATGTAAAATGACAGAGCTGGGAATGAAGCGTGCAGGCCACAAGAGCAGGCTGAGGAATGTGTCTGGGGGACTGGAAGCTTTGAAATAAACCTGTGGGGTTGTGGATGAAAATTCGTGTCCTGCACAATAAAGGAGCAAGGGGCCAGTGTAAACTTGGGGCACACAAGCAGCAGAATCTGCAGGAGTTTTACCCTTATACCCAGAACTGGAGCTCCTCCTCCTGAAACCTGACATTTGCAACACAAAAATGAGACCAGAGAATCCAAGGGTCAAGAGAAAAGGCACGTGAATGAGCAAAAGGCACTCTTAAAGATGATATTCTCCTGACACACTGACCTTGCAGCAGCAGCTCACAGGGGAGTGCACTGCTTAGGCAATTCAGGAAGTTAAGTTAGATGCCCACAATCATCCCCACTGCCTTTCAAACCCATGGCATCCACTGAAGAGTGGGCCCCAAGTCTGGGAGAAAAAATAATGCTCATGTTCCAGATAACTGGACAAAACCTCCACTCTCAGAACAATCCATGTGCAATGTGATCATGAACTTCAGTTTGTCCTTTACAGCCACGAGCTGGCAAAAAGTCACAGAATAACAGAATAATTTGGGTTGGCAAAGGCCTTCAGGATCATCAAGGCCAACCTGTGACCAGCCCTCACCTTTGTCACCCAGCCCAGGGCACTGAGTGCCACACCCAGGTGTTCCTTGGACACCTGCAGGGGTGGGGACCCCAAACCTCCCTGGGCAGCCCCTGCCAGAGCTTAACAGCATTTCTGTGAAGAAATTCCTCCTGGTGTCCGAGAAATGCTACGAAAATGCTAAGAAAAAGACTGAGAGAGCATCTCCAGCTCTACCAGAGCTGCTCCAAAGGCTCGGAGCAGTTGTTCCCAGTGGGAAGGGGAATTGTGGAACAAGGGAATCTGGTAGCCTTGCGCTATCGAGCAGCTGCACTCAGCAAGGAGAGCAGTAAACTCTGAGGGACCACTGCCATCACTGCCAGCCCAGGTGGCACAGGTGTACAAGAGAACAGAAAGAAGAGGAGAAGGTTTACAAATCTCTTTGCTGAAAAGAAGTTGCATTCCCTTGTTAAAATCCAATCCAGTTTTTTACAGCTGTGGAATTTATTCAGCTCTGCTGGGAAGACAGGATTGAAAACCACCCACTGCAAGGCTTTACTTGCATTTATTTTGCTATTCTGGCATGAGAGGAGCCCGGGAGTTACCCCAGCACTGAGCCATCTGAAGCAAAACCTGCTGCAGCCTCCTGAGGTTTGAAAGGAGATGCTGACTGACCAACAGTTCATTCCTCCACTGGGTCATCCCCTGATTTGCTTGCATTCCTCAGCCAGGACTGAGGTGCTGTGAGCAGGCAGCCTCCTCTGCATCTGCAACCTGAGAGGAAAAAGAGCCTGCGTGATAAATTCCCACCTGCATCAAACACTCTTATCTTCTTCCCATTTCTTGTGCCCTCTCCCACTCACCTGGAACTGAACACTTCCCCTCTGTGTTATCTTATCTGGGAAACAAGGAAATGCCACGAGTTACATGTCAATATGACCTCTGTGAACTAGGAAAAAGCTGTCTAATGCAATGCCTTGTGGCTCCATTAAACCAGTTAAAGATGCAGCTTGAGTTCTAGCAGTGCTGGGAAAAGAAAATATGCTTTAGGCTGTGAGTTTAAAAAACGTAGGTAGGTTTGGGATAAAGACATCCTGCAGAAGATTAGCTTACATAGAAGTTGCCCATGATTAGCTTTCAACTCTTCTTTTTCCCCCATTAATTGAATATTTTCACTTTGCATTTATTTCATGGATTAAATTGAAAATGTAAGGTTAACTGAGGAAACTGAAGTGACCTCTAAGAAAATGGTCAGGAATTTTCTTTCCGTAGTTTAGCAATCAGTGAAGCAATAAGCAAGACGAGACATTTGTATTTTTGAGATTTTCTTTGCTTTGCCAATGTGCAAATTCCTTCCCCCATGGGGACTGAGTTTTCCTTTCACCTCTTCTCTTATACTGCCAGATCAGACTACACTTTTTGACCAGGAAAAGCTGAGCTGCATTCATACTTTAATACACATGAATGCATTCATAAATCCTCTTCTAAGCCAGAGCACCCAGTCCCATTCTGGGTCCCCACACTGGCCATGTGTTTAGCAGGGCAGGTCTGTGCTGGAGGAGCAGGGCAGGAGGCTGATTCTCCCCAAGGACATGAGAAATGGTGGTGCAGCCCCTGGATTGTGCAGAATAAAATTATGAAGGGGCTAACCTGGAAAGTTCTGCTCTCCTGCAGTCGGTTCTTGTCGGAGTTCAGGGCATTCCTCTGACTGCCCTGGAAGGTTTGAGATCCTGGCAGGGGGTCAGAGACCCCCCTGCACAGAGCCCTGAGAGACAGCAGGGGGTCAGAGACCCCCCTGCACAGAGCCCCAGAGAGACACTGTCCTGGATCTCAGTCCATGGGAGAGCTTTCAGCTTGTGAAATTAATTACAAGTCACGAGAATGTAAGAAAAATAGCAGTAATAGTAGTAGTTAAGTAATCACAGGGTGCAAATGTAGAATATTAGGATTTTTAGAAAGGGGTCAAAAGAAAAATATGGTGGACTTGGGTGTGGTTCTTGTTCTTTTTGTTCTTCTTGGTATCCATTTTTCTGCTGTAGTGTCTCACGGGGATTGGTGTAGGATAAAGGTGACATGTTTAACATTAGCAGTAGGTATTGGTGATTAAAGGTAAATAAAAGATACGTAGAAAGTAGTATAAAAATTTTGCCCGCCTGTCGTGGGCTGGGGAGTTGTTTCATGCCTTTGCTGTGAGACCTTTGCAAGGCACAGAAAGAATTTGTAGATAAGAAATAATAAACAACTTAAAGAGAAGACCAGAGATGGCAGCGTTTGACTCTTCTTTTGCTTCAACACGGGGCATTCAGGGAAAAAAGACTCTCATCTGTCATATCTTGGGAAACAAAAACCCGAGAGGTTCTCACCTGGCAGTGGCACCAGCACCAGACCAGGGCTGCCTGAGGCCAAGGCTGAGCATCAGAGGAACTTTCTGATTCAGAGCCCTATCCACCAGAAAGGACATGACTTTCCTGGTGCTGTGGAGGTAGAAAAAGTCACTTTTCATTACAACATTAAACTAAGCAAACAGACCTTAAAAACCTCTTAAGATCTTCGGAGACTGGAAGAAGACAATGTTCCTGCATGAATCTTGTCTTACTGATGTTCAGACCTGTCTGCAGACAGATTCATTTTGATATTGGATATCATCATCCATACAGTCAAAAGGGCTGCCAAAAGCACGACAAAATGAAGGCAGGAATTTGTCCAGGCAATTTCCAGACTATTACAAGGTTTGCCATCTGCATAGATGGAGGACATCAGGCTCCTCATTGCCTTCCAGGCTGATATTGTCATGAGAGCAACAGAAGAACTAGAACAGGGAAAAAAGGTTTTTCTGCACTTTTGAAAGTCAAGGAATGTTTAACACCTCTGGTGTGGTTGGATTCCCCTGTCAGTGAGCTGTACCACAAGGAATTACAAAAGATAATCCCTTCAAATCAGGGTTCTAAGTCTGCATCTGATAAATGAATAAATTTATCTCAGGTTTAGCTCAGGTTTTCTGATATTCAGAGAAGGCAGATCCTCCTGTGATTGTAATGAGAATTCAGTGATTTTAAAAACAGTTTCATTCCTTCATATTTGGACTCAGCACTCTGGGTATGGGCAGATATTGTCTGAATTAATTATTTCTGAATAGGGGACCAAGGCAGATTTTGCTCTCAAATGTGATCAAGGTTGACCTCTTAGGAATTCACAGGTTGTGCTGTGTGATTTCCTGACTTGTCTGGGCTCTGGTTTGAGCTGGGCCCTGTGAATACTCTCCTCAGGAATACCCACATCCAGAAAATGTGAGGGGAGACCTTTCAGTTCTGTGGTGAGATACTCCTGACTAAGCAGAAATCTGAAGACAGATTCATTCATATTATGCCAAGCACATAAATGCATTTTCACTGTCCAGATTACCACAGAGACCTTTTCCACACACAACCTCTGCATTATTTTGGTGGGGGATGTCATCTCACCAAATAGATAAGCTGGTATGAACTTTTGTACAGGCACCTGTATAAAGATCTCACACATCAGAGCAGTTTTTTGCCTTTCCTATAAAGGAAAAGCTGCAGTGGGTGCTTCCAGTGACCTGTTTGGTCCCTGCCAGCACCAGTGTGCAGTGCTGGTGTTTGGGAGAACAGGGTGATTTCTGGGTGCAGGTACTGAGCAGTGTCAGCAAGGCTTGACAGATTGATTTGACAGATTTGATTGCCTTTGATTTCAGTCTGACTCATACAGGAAAATAATGAGCAAAAAGTGCATAATGCAACGGAGATATTTACAGATTACCTGAAAATGGTTTGTATTTCTTATTTCCACTCCACCAGTGGGGTCAAGAAGCCAGTTCCCCGTGGGCCTGTCTGAGTGCAGAGAGGACCTGCAGCCACTGCTCGGCCACAGCTGGAGATACCTGATCCTGCATCAAAAGAATTGGTGAATTTGATGAATGCTTTGCTGAGCTGAGACCTGGAAGCCCTCAGGTGTGGCAACAAGATGCAGTGGCAGATATCCCAGAGAAATACAGATCCTGCTCCATCAGATGACATTAAACTGGATTTATATTTCACCAGCTTCATTTTAAGTCCAAGGGGAAAGTAACACATTTACCACTCAGTGCAGAGGGACAGCACTCACAAATCCCCCTGCTCACCCTCCCAACGTGAGGTAACTTTCCCAAGAGTGGAAGACAGTCCTGTTTCTACAGCCAGCATCCTGCAGCTGCTAGCAAGGGAAAGAAATTTCTCCCTGCAAGACAGGTGGAGTGAAAAGCACCAGCTGGTAAATGAACTCAGAGTGGAACAGTAAGAAAAGGCAGAGAACTGAAAACAACCCACCCAGCAGAGACTCTGGTAGCAAAGGGCTGCTGTGTGACATTGCACCTGCCTGGGACACCTTCTCTGAACAATACAAGGTGATAAATCACAGCCAGCCCCTTGGAAGAGAGGAGTTTAACTTCTGCCCAAGCCACTGAGCCTTATCTGTGAGCAGATAAGGGAGATCACTGACTTTAGGGACAGGACTCAGGGAGAGGAGGAGCAGAAGATGCCAGCTTTCCTCTCCCTCTAGGTTAACACAGCAGCAAGGGCATAGGGGCAACAAATTTGACACAAACCTTTTACTGAAAGAAAAAGATACTCAACTCAGATTCTCAAAGACAGAGTGTATATTGTGCCAGTTGTATAAAAAGTAATTGATGTAGAGGACTGCATCCAGAGCAAAATACTGTGGGCAAGAAGGAATGAGCACACCAAAAGTCTTTCTGTATCCCCTCACTGTTTAAAGGTAAATTTAACTACTTTTTACACTACAGAGATGGCTCTGATTAATCTTAGTTCTGTCCTCTGAAACAAAACACATGGATTACATTTTCTAAAAGTTTATTTTATGAAGCATCCTCGGTCTGGGAAAATAGCTAAATGTTTTTGTAATATCAGTGGAAACAGCAAGACTAATTATTCTGTATTAAAACTTTTCATATGTTCCAAAAATCTTCTGAAATGGGAGAATACTTACCAGCCTCTATTTTAACAGGAAATTTTCGGGGAATATGAAAGGCATTTAGCTGCTCTGCAGAATGAGTAATTTGAAAAGCATTTACTCTGGAAGAAAATGCAGGTATTCCTTCTTGCTTCTCCCCCACACCACGCACACACAGAAGGAAATGTTTTGAGAAAATGACTTTAATATTGCTGTTCTTCTTGTAATGGAGGCCTTGTTACCAAGGCAGAGCTCAGAGCAGGGTGGCACCTTTCTGGGGCTGGGAGCTGAGGGCAGATTGATGTTTAACTTTGCAGAGTGCTTTGTAAACTGGGAGAAAAGAATTGTGAACCAAAGCAAGGAAAGGGAGTTGTTGGTCATAGGGAAAGGTGCTGGGGTGTTGGAACTCTGGAGGCTGAAAATTTCAGGTTTTCTGAGCTGAGGGGAGCTGACCCTCAGGCAAGCACCAGATTTGACTTGAGGCCTTGGAGAAGGCTCCTGAGATTGGGGGATGGCACAGAGGTTGTGGGTGTGTAGTTTGAATGGTATTGTGTGATCTCACAGGGTGAAAAACTCAGATTTGGGATTTTGGTATATAGCAACATATGGGAGCCAAGATGGAGACTTTTAGGTGTGGGTCAGTTGTCTTTTTGCACCTTTTTCCTTCTTCTTCATGGATTTGAGTGGTTTTCTGTGATTGGGTGGAAAAAGTATGCAGTGTGGACCAAGGGTGGTGGGCCACTGGGTTAAAAGTATAAATAATGTAGGTGTCATCTCCTCATTGGATAAGTAGTGCTTAAAAGACCTTGGAAAGAGTTAGAGAGTGGACATTTTTCTACCTTGCTAGTTGGGGCTCATGCCTTGTAAGTCTGTAAATAGATAAGAGACAATAAACAACCAGTTAAGAACACAAGGATTACCTTTCTCATGTGTTATTCATCCTGACCTGGGAGAACTAAGAAACCAAAACGCCCACAAATGGTGCATTGTGTGAGCATGTGTGATGGGAACAGCCACGAGTAAGGGATGCTGCAGGAGCTTGGCAATTCAGGTCCAGTCTGAGGGGGGAAAGAGGCACAGAATCCCCTGAGCTGCAGTGGGATGTGGGCCTGATATTTCTGGGTCTGAGAGATTTTAGCCTGCTAGCAGCTGCTAACTTTCTCCCAAGGGAGAAATTCTTAAGAAAGGTTCTTCTCAAAACAAGTCCTAGCAAACAGCTATCCTTTCTCAAAACAATCTTTCTCCAGGTGGTGTTTTGCTTTTCTAGTTCTCAAAACATTTTAGCTTTTCTCTGGTTTAACCAATGGGATCAGAGAGCTGTCATTCCTATTTACCAGTCATATTAAGTCTTCTTATAATGAAGTAGTAAGAACTAAGACAATAAAGTTTTTTCTATGCTCTTTGCCTTCTGAAATATTTGGAGTCTCTGATCCTTTTTTCATGACCTACAAGGACAGTGGGAAGGGTGGAAAGGAGATTCTGTGGCAGTTCTGCAGCAGGACAGCCAGAACAGCAGGGCTTTGGCACAGCTCAGTGGGGAAGGGCAGGAGAGGAGCAAAGTGTTTGTCCAGCTGGGAGGAGAGTAAGGTGGCAGCTCCAAGGAATTCTGCAGGTGTCGTTTGAGTGTTGTAACTCATCATTTCCACTGGGCTTTTTTCAGTATGTCTGGGATCTACAACCATGCTTGCCTGTACATTCCCTCATTATATGCACTTCTGGGGTAGTTCTTGCTTTGAATTTAAGGAATTGAAATAAATATAACCTGGGACATGCTGCTTAGAAGATTGTCCCCTGGATAAGTGGCACGATTGTGCCACCAGAATGGAAACTGAGCCGAGCTGACAGGCACATCCCTCCATAAATCATGAATTTTAATGGATTTTCATGAATCTAGAGCCTATGGCTGGTCTTAAAAGTGCTCAGTAAAACTCCACCAATGCTTCCTTTGCTTATAAATTATTGGCATTTATTTCAGCAGGGAAAAACATTGAAGCAGCATCTTTTTAATCAAGACTTCATCTTGTTCTCTTACTACTTTCTGCCCATGCAATTAACTCAAGTAAATTTTGTAGGATTTTATTAATGTATAGGAGAAACAACCCTTCCTCTATTTCACAGTTTAAGAGGATCCTTTCTGGCTCACCCAGTGCAAAATTAAAGTCACAGGGAAAGGAATTAAAGATTGGGCACTTTGAACTTGTTACTGTTCAAAAAAAAAAATCTCTGAAGCAAACATAATGTGAAGTTCCAGTAAGTGATAAATTTGGTCTTTGGCTGATGTCATTCAGCCTTTTCTCCTTGCTGCTTAGTCAGGAGTATCTCACCACAGAACTGAAAGGTCTCCCCTCACATTTTCTGGATGTGGGTATTCCTGAGGAGAGTATTCACAGGGCCCAGCTCAAACCAGAGCCCAGACATGTCAGGAAATCACACAGCACAACCTGTGAATTCCTAAGAGGTCAACCTTGATCACGTTTGAGAGCAAAATTAATTAAGACAATATTTGCCCATACCCAGAGTGCTGAGTCCAAATATGAAGGAATGAAACTGTTTTTAAAATCACTGAATTCTCATTACAATCACAGGAGGATCTGCCTTCTCTGAATATCAGAAAACCTGAGCTAAACCTGAGATAAATTTATTCATTTATCAGATGCAGACTTAGAACCCTGATTTGAAGGGATTATCTTCTGTAATTCCTTGTGGTACAGCTCACTGACAGGGGAATCCAAGCACACCAGAGGGGTTAAACATTCCTTGACTTTCAAAAGTGCAGAAAAACCTTTTTTCCCTGTTCTAGTTCTTCTGTTGCTCTCATGACAATATCAGCCTGGAAGGCAATGAGGAGCCTGATTTCCTCCATCTATGCAGATGGCAAACCTTGTAATAGTCTGGAAATTGCCTGGACAAATTCCTGCCTTCATTTTGTCGTGCTTTTGGCAGCCCTTTTGACTGTATGGATGATGATATCCGACATCCAAATATTCTTTTATTTTACAACACATACTGCAAATGCTAAAATGCAATGCCTACACCAGCTCAGTGCTGAGGCAGCTGCTTTTTGACAGACAAAATTGTAAGAGCAGCTCATAAAGCTGAGGTTTTTTATGTTTGCAGTGTCATTCAAGCTGCAGAGATAAGGACAAACCAGCTCATCATTCCTGTGGTGAATCTGGATCCACAATTAGACCTAGAGAGACAAAAATGTGTCCTTTCTCTTAGGCCACTTTTTTCCAGTTGAAACTTCTTAACATATTGTGATTCACATTGTGAACACGTTCTTGTATGCACCCAGCAGAGAAAATCCTGAGTCACAAACAGGATTTCTGATAGCTAAAATAATCATAAACATGTGGTAATAAAGCCACATAAAAGCATCCTAATAACTGGGCCTGGAGCAAGACATCAGCATCCCACTGAATATTAATCACTAGGAAATGTGTGCTCATCTCTGCCTTAAACCTTTCCTTGTTTAAAACAATTACTCTTCCCACTCTGCCCGTGTCAAGCATTGCTTCACTTCCTTATTTTTGTCACTTCTGAAAGAAACCCTTCTGCCTGAGGACGTGCCCTAAACCAAAACTGCTGTTCAGAAGTGAATCCCACCTCCATTAGAAAGGGCAGAGCTGTGATATCACACAAATGTATCTTCCAGATCAAGCAAATATTTCCACAAAAGGGAATATGTAACTTTAAAAAAAAATAATAAAAGAGAAATCTACAAATCGAGGGAAAATATTTTTGTTGACATTCACAAAGCTGGCTCGCATTTACATTTTGCTTGTCCTGAATCACTAAAAGGATTAGGAGGGCAGTCAATCAACGAGGAGGAAAAGCCAAGTTTCTGCAGAGCCTATTTTTAGATTTGCAGGCCCCATCACGAGGAGCTCCCAGCCCTGGGCACAGCCAGGAAAGCAAACGAGCCACGATCCACACACAGCTTTTTTTTCCAGGGTGGCTGTTTCTCCCCAGCTTTGTGGGGAAAATCAATATCTTGTTTTCAGATGTGTAAATGCAGTGGTCTCTCCAAAGTGCCCCGGTCAGTTTACCACACGTTCAGCAGCTGCTTCTTTCCAGGCTATCCCACGATTCCCAGCCTATGAGGATTGACAAGGCAATGATAAACTAATGTGCCCCCTCAGCTCTGTGCTCAGCCCATTGTTCCAGCAGCTGAGACCCTCTGCTTCTATTTGCTTTCTCCCACATACATTATTCAACAGCCCAGGAAAAGGCCAAGAACCTCTTTCATTCAGGAATTCTGTATTAAAATAATCAATTTCCAACTGAAGCGGGGAAGGGAGGCTTGCTACAGGCCAGGCCTGTTAAATAAACCACCAGCCCCTGCCATTTGCATTGGAATCATGCTAGCATCAGGCAACATATTATTATTATTATTTATAATTATTATTATTGTATTTCTGATCCAGAGGAGGAAGAAGAAACCTCAGAATATTTTTCTATCTTTCTCCACAAAAGCACTGGTTATAGCAGCACCTTCCTGGTGGCCTATTTTGGCATTATTTCCATTTATCAGGGTCTATATAATAGGCTGCATAGGCCACAACTTGATTCAGGAATTCTTAAGGAGGGAAGGGGATTCATAGTTCCGTAGCAGACAGAGAAGCTGGATGTTAAAATCAAATTATAACACTTCTTTTTTTAATGTTCCAAGAGAGGGTCAAAGGCCCATTGTCCCGTGAAATGTTTTCCTGGCATTAGAACGTTTGGCTGTGCCAGAAGATGCCCAGCTCTCCTAAGTCATCAACCACAAGACTCCCAAGTGCAGCATTTCTCCTACCAGAAAAGGAACACAGGGATAAAGGCAGGGCAAGTCATCATTGTTGCATGTCATGGGGGATTTTTTTACTATTATTTAGGGAAAATAAGACCACCAGCTTCAGCAAAAGGCAAATGTGTCACTTCTACAGCCAAAGGGCAGCAACCTCCTGCAAAAACCCCTGAAGAGGGGCACTGCTCCTCATGGAACTGATCTGGTCTGTTTGTCAGGGCCAGTTCTGCTCCCTCACCTCTTCCTACTGCACTGCTGAGCTCTCAGCTGACTTTTCCTCTCACGTGTCTGCAGTCATGCACATTATTGCCAAAAGCACTTCTGATTTCCTCGCCCTTGCCATCCTGCAGGTCAATAACATGAGAGAAACACTGATGTCAACAGATGAGAAAGTATGAAAACCCCAGGCCCGTGGCTGGGGGAGTTCATGGGGCTTCTCTGACTGCCTAAAAATGCTGCTGATCGTTGATCCCTTCTGTGTTTCCCCTCCTGTTCTATCTGAGATATCACGATAGCTCCTTGTCATGAACGTGCCACCCACTCCTTGACATTTCTGCTAACCAAGGATTGTCACTGTTGTTGGAAAATGATTGATGGTTAGACTTTAGTGAGTAAAAATCTTTGGTGAGTAGATTCTGTATCTACTTTACCAGTAGCATCATCAGCCTGGTAAGCACAGGGGTGGTGAGTAACTAATTAAAGCTGGTGGTGAACAAGATCTGCTCAACTTCAGTAAAGGGGAAAAGATGCACAAAAAGTCCCCAAAAGTTTCTGCCCCGTGTCTTGGCTGTGAAATCAAACAAAATATAAAAGTTTTGATGCTGTTTTCAAAAGCCTGAACTTGCATCTCAGTGGGGGATAGAAAACAAAGCTATTTGCCCCATTCTGATATCAGTCAGAGGATTTTCTACCATCTGGTCTGATGCTGGCACCAAACCTACACATTTAGAAGTTGCTATTCTGATAGGAAATTCCAACGAATGTTTGATGCTGGAAACACACAACCTAAAGTGAAAAAGGCTAAATGTGCTGGGATTTGTGCTCATGAGTCACTTCCACAGCTCCGAATGCTCAGTGAGTGAATAAAACATTCCAGAAAGTGCCATGTACAGCATGAGGCACCCAGCCCCGATGAGCTGGTGGGTTTTTGCCAGCCGATGAGCAGGGCCACAGAACTATTCAGACTTTTGTTCTGCACTCCGGAGAGTTTGGTTTCATAACCCTGCAAGAGACGTGCATCAGACTCACCTAGAGATGAGCCAGTAAAGCATTTCATTGTGTCCAGATTTTCCATGGGCTGAGCATGCCAGGCCCTCCCATTTGCACTGTGCAAAACAAATCAATCCCTGCTGTTGGCACCAGCAGTTTTGAGGGTAGGAAATCGTCGATGGGACAGTGGGGAGTAAGAGAGGAGAACTTAGACCTCACACCTTTGCACAAACTGTTCCCTTGGCAGAGCTGAGAGCAGCTCAGAAGGACAAAGAAGAACCAGTTTAGGACAAGATAAAGAATATTTCAGTCCTTTCTCCTGCCAGGCCATGGTTTCAGTGAGAAGGAAATTTGGAAGAGGCAGCAGCAAGGCTTGTGGCAAACTGACCCAAACTGGGAAGGTCAAGAGCTTCAATCCTGGGAGTTTCACACTCTTGTTACAAAGCTCTACTTCTGGGCATAGTCACCCATCACCATGAAATCCCTGAAATTAATTCAGATTATCTAGAATATAAAAGCAACCCCAAACCTTTCTAACATAAACAGCACAGCTGGTCCCAAGATGCACAAGCAGTTCCTAACAAAAGCAAGCATGCAATTCTTCCATACTGAGTTTGCAGGCTAGAAAGCCTCCAAATTAAACCAACCAGGGTAATAACATAATTGGGGGTAGAAAAAATGTTAGGAAGTGAGATTTTCTTGTACAACTCAGTGTTTAAAAGAGTGATATATCTCCTAACGTGGCAAAATCTTATGGCCACTGTAAACCAAACTCTATCTTTCATTCTCTTCTAATGAACTGATTCAAAATGCACATTGATGCAAAAAAGAATGGAGTTCAAGAATCTATACAGGCAAACTACAGAGTTCTTTTCTGTGGTTATGTTTACCTTTTATAAGTGTCTCACTAAGCTAAATGCTTTAGCAACTGTGGGCAGCTTCAGTTCCTCATTATTAGATCTTTGAAGTAATTCTTCTCCGGTGTTCAGCACGTGAATTTATTCTGCAATTTGCACTCAATGCCTGCAGTAAGCCCAACTTGTACAAAGACAAAATGCTGTCAACATTTATCTGCTGCTTTACACATGCCTGGAGCAGAGCAAAGGGAAAGTGGCAAGCATTTCTATTCCTGGACTCAAAACAAGCTGCATTCACTTAGTGCAGGATAAAAGGCAGAGTGCAGAGATGAAAAAGTAAAGGGGAAGGGAAAGCATAAGGAAAAAAATGAGACAAATAAAACCTATGGGAAAAAGAAAGCTATTCAAAAGAGAAAGGAGGATAAAATCAAATACATGATCAAAGAGAGAAAGAAATCTATTTTTAAAAATAAACTTAGACTTGTGACAGGCTTCCAGGAGCAAGCAGAGCTCCCCATGGCTGCTCAGAGGAGCCCAGGGGCAGCAAGATCTGACCTCTGCCAGCCTGGGTGACAACAATGAGGGTGTCACCACCAGTGCCACACCAGTGCCAGCAGGCAGGAATTCAGCAAACCCAGCAGGAACCTCAGCTCCATCCTGAGCATCCAAGCAGGAGTAAGAAAGGACTGTCTGCAAATGGGCAGGAACAAACTTACACAGAGAAAGAAATGTCATACTCAAACCTCTGAAAACTCACCAAATTGCAGAGAAAATGTCCTAATATCTCTGCAGGATAATGAAAAACATTATTCTGGTGCAGTTAGGAGAGAGAACCTCCCAGAATGAGTAATTCAAAGATAAGCCATATGGGTCCTGTGCAATTATGGCTGCTTCAGAGCACACTTTTTTCTTGAAAATTGATGTCTATACTAAAAGTCCTAATGGGGATGTACAAGTTCCTTTTGTTTTTCTGGTAAGATTGTCAAAACATGCTATTTCTATAAGGTAAAAGCAAACATGCATTTTCAGAAAATCTCATCATTCCAAATTCCAGGACGGTAACTTCTGTTACGTGCCGTGACAAAGGCTTTGGACTCTCAGAATTTTTGCACTAGCAGGAAATCCATTTTTATTGCAATCCTATTCCCTCCTTCCTTTCCTCAGCAGGTTTTGAAGAAAGAGAGGCAGAGGAATCAACCCTGCTATGCCCTGTGCTTGCAGATGAGCTGAATGGTTCATTCCATCTCGCAGGGCAGAGCTGGGAGGTGCCAAGGGAGCACCAGGACAGGATGGTGCCCAGCACTCTGTTGGGGAGATCCTTGGCAGGACCGACAGGAGCTGTGCTGTGAGACCCCAGAGCTGCTCCAGAGAAGGGCTGAGCATCCTCACTGCTGATTCCTTCCCCTGGGGAACCGAGAGCCCTTGGCAGGGTGCAGCCTCAGAGCTGCCTGGCACCCCATGCCCTTTTCAGGGTGAGTTATTTCTGGGGCTGCACCCCCAGAGCACGGGCAGAGGGGACACAGGGCAGGGCTGCTGTCCCTGCCATCCCACCCACGGCCCCACGGGCACATCTGAGCCCCCATCACCATTGGGGGATGGAGCCTGGACGTGGTTTCTGTGCTAATCTGAGAGCTGGCCCAAATCCCAGCACTTGGGTCACTTGTACACAGGGTTCTCATTGTGAGCTGGGGGGAAAGTGGCAGCCTCGCAGTTGGGCTTTGAAACTATGCATTTTTTAAAACTTGTGTATGCATAAGCCTCTTATTTAATGAATGACTCCCTTTGTATTTACATGTTCCACCATCCACAGGACAAATAGGGTTTAGTGGTTTGAGAATGAAAACTTCTCGTCCTCAAGGGAGGGGGGGGGAAAGAAATAGCTTCAGCTATTTTTTGCAAGTGGTAAAAAATCAATTAGCCTCTTAATTATAGCTCTTATCTCCAAGGCATTCTGTGGACATAAACATATTCTTTCTTAAGCTACGTATTATTTTTTATGTTACACATTCCACAGCTTCGATCAGAAAAAAAATTCTGATATAAATCTAACTGAAATGCATTGGTTTCAATGCAGCTGAATTCAGATCAAAAAGTAGTCAGAAAAGTTATTTTAGGCTGCTCCAGATCATTATTCTAAATTAGAAGGGTCTTACCAGACCTGAAGCCTTCTTAATCTTACACCTTTTTTTTGGTCTTCCCGTTAAATTCAGCTGATAAATGGAATAATAAATAAATATAAAATATATGGCAGAAATAATTTCAAAGGATTCAGCAGCTAAGATAGGAATGCACAGAAAGCAGCATTTTAAGTTGTCTTGATTTCCAAAAGGAAATAGTTATAAATTAGTTCTAGGGCACTCTGATTCATTTGTAAGTGTGGTTCAAGAAACTCTTCAATATTAATTAGTAGCCTGTGAATTCAGCCTATGCAATTATGATGAGACAGTTCTTTGGGTATGAAAGAGCTAACTTATCATATTTTTGAATTCGCCATCTCTAAGCTTGAATATTTTTGTATTTCCATATTTCTCAAGTAGCACTTAATTTAATCTTATCCCCATTTCTTTCAATAAACCATTGTTGCGTCTCTTAAGCAGCACAGCTTCCTCCTCTAACTCATCTCCCCGTGAAATTGGTTTAATGAAGCAGAAAGGTATGAAGCATTAACAACACTGGAATTCATGTGGTAGCACTTCATTTTTCAGAGGCACTCACATTTCCTACCTAATTTATAAAATCAGCACACAAATGATTTTTATCACAGCCATTACATCAGTATAAATTACTGCCTTTTCTATAACACGGCAGTTAGTCAAACTGTTCAAATTATGTCTATTAGTCATAGAGAGGAGGAGGGAGAAAGAAAAACTTGTAGGAAAGGTTTAGTGTAAAATAAGGACCGATAGCAGCCTTATTGAAACACTAATATTAATTTACCAAATGAGCCCAAAGTGTGGCTATTTTGCGAAGGAAAATTAAAAATACACAAAGTGAAGCAAATGGGTCAATTTGTAAGGAGCCAAAAAGGGAACTGGGCAAACAACCCACGCTGTGTCAGAGGCACTCAGAAATGCAATTAGGGAGAAGTTCCTCACGTGCAAGAAGGTAACACATGCCTCACCTGCAGGCATTGCCCCACGTTCCTCCCAAGCTTTCCCATTCACCCCCTTGCTCTGGCACTGGTGTTGTGCTTTTGTGCACAAAAATCATCCTTATGTTCCTCACTTCTTCCACTGTCACCTACTTCAGTGCTGGCTGTTCCTTTCCAGACTAGTGGGAATCACCCCCCAGCACCCAATTTTTGCCACACAGCAAAAATATAATAATTCCTGCTGATAAAACCTTTGTGTCCTCTCTTTCCCTGGGGAGTATGACCTGCTCCTCCAGGACCCAATTTCCAAAATTCAGCCTGTAAGAAAACAGCTGCTCAGTCTGCAGAGGCATTACACTTGAAAAGCCTTCCATTTGCCCTGCTCTGTAAACAACACCTGTCTCCACAGATCTGCTCCTGAGATTTCAAGTGGGTCCTGGGTTTCCCTTCCTGTTTGCTGTTCCCTGAGCACGGCTCCTTCCAGAGCTGCTCTGTAAATTCGCTGTCACCTGCCCTGTCTGACCTCTGCCTGTGTGGAGCTGCCACCTGAGAGGGGCAGGGCAAAATCTCACCAGGAAATACTCCTTCTCATTCAGGAAGATGCTCTCCCAGTAACTTTTATTTTGCTCTCCCTTTTCCAATTATTTCCCCTTGATGTGCTTCCTGCCTGGGATCCGACGGGAAGCCTCGGAGGCAGGGGCCCACGCCTTCTGATTTGTGCTCTCCCAGCAGCCAGCAGAAAGGGACACAGGGCTGCTGGACACTGCTTGATGCCACTGTCGTTAGGGGCAAGAAGGATTAAAGCCAGTTTAACAAAAAAACCCAAAATCTGAGCTGGTGAGATCATCAGTGCAGCAGCAAAAAAACCTGCAAGGGACACAGGGGTCCAGCTGCCTGTCCTTGGTGTGTTTTCTTTGTGTTTTGATCTCCTTCTGCTTATGGTTTTTATTAATTAGCTTTTCCCTCTCCATAGCATCAGGGTGTTTTTGCCTGGGTTTCTCTGTCTCCAGCCCCCGGAATGCTGGTGTAGAAGTGTCTGCTGATGGCACCTTGTGGCTAACCCAGAGAAGTGCTTGGAATAGGAACCAGCATGAAGTAAGCCAGGAAAAATACCAAGAAAAGGAGAGCAAATCCCTCCCGTCACAGTGAGGGCTGCAAAAAGTGGTGCAACTCTGCAAACACTTCCTTGCCAAGGAGGGCACAACCTCTGCCTGCTGCCCCTCCAGCCCCTCAGAGAGTCCTGGGATGCAAACAGGAGTCCTGGCCCTAAACCTCCTCCCAGCAGGAGGCAGGAGAAGGGGACAGGGGCTGCAAATCCATCTAATCCCCTGTGAGAGGGGCAGGAAGGAGCCACGCTTGACCTGCTACCAGGAGCCCCTGAGAATAGCCCAGCTCTGCTGGGTGCTGTCCTTGCACACAGAGGAGAAGGTCATCCTGAGCCCAGGGGGCAGTCCTGGTCTGCAGTGGTCACTAAAAGCACTGTAAAAGTGGTCAGTAAAAGCACTGAGCTCCACTGCAGCCCCTCCCAGAGGCCCTGCTCTCACAGGCTGGGATGAGCCTGCTCTGCAGAGCTGATGGTGTTGGGGACACCCCAAATGGCTGCTGCCCACTGCTCCTGGACACGTGCTGGGGTCGCTGCACACTCTGCCCTGCTGCAGCAGCCCTCTCATTAGAGGGTCAAAATGAGCAGAGGCACAGACTTCTTGTTAACACAGCATGAAAAGGGTCCTGGTTTATTCCTCTTCATGGCTTGGTTATCTTAACTCCAACCATTCCCTGACCCTGGCTGCAGCAGCTCCTGCTGTGGGTTTCTCTTGCAGCCTCTGACTGCAGGGATTGGTTTGCAGACTGTGACTGCAGCTTTTACCCAGCCAGGCTGTGACTGCAGGGATTGGTTTGCAGACTGTGACTGCAGCTTTTACCCAGCCAGACTGTGGCTGCAGGGATTGGTTTGCAGGCTGTGACTGCAGCTTTTACCCAGCCAGGCTGTGACTGCAGGGATTGGTTTGCGCACTGTGACTGCAGCTTTTACCCAGCCAGGCTCCGACTGCAGACCCACACTGACCTTCCAGCAGTGAGTCTCTCTCCCCAGGATCCTGCCTCATGATTCTCTCCTTCATACACCTCAAAGTCCCTCCCTCACGATGATCCTCCCCTCACCAGCTCACCCCCTCTTTTATCTCTCTCATCCTTATTGGACTGTGACTCATCAGGGGCAGGGCTGTATTAGTTAATTAACAGAGCAGTTATTATCAGGGGTGAGGGCACCTGTATTCCCTTCTCCTACACTCCCCTTGGAGCCCAAGTGTGGGTGGCAGGTCCTGAATAGCCCCAGACTTGCCAGGTCCCTGCTGGTTTGCAGTGGTGGCCAGGCCTTGGCGTGGTGTCACTGCGGGGAGGTGGCCGGGTCACCTCCTTGCCCAGGACAGCCACCAGGGAGGCACAGCCACAGCTCAGCATGGACCAGGGCTGATGAAATCATGTCCCCACAGACAGAATTCCCTGACAGGACCCCACAATGCTGGGATTAAGAGGCAACAAAGGGCACGGACCCAACCTGCAGGTAAAGGACATTTGGCACCAAGCAGAGCACGTGAGATGGGTCCTGGCTAGGGAGCCACAGACACAGGGGGTACCTAGGCCAGCCCAAGGTCTCCTCAGAAATTCTGTGATCACATCAAGAAGGCAGGACTTTGTCCTGAACATTAAGCAATAAACAAAGCAGTTTTAAAAGAGGGTTGCCTCTCATTTAATGTGTTTTCTCAACTTTGGTCCAGCCATTTATCACCAAGTACCTGTCCTGCATGTATTCCTAGGTCTCACTCTGGTTTGTATCATCTTAAATATATCATTAGCAGAATTCCCAAGAGCTTTAAAGTTCTTTTAAGAGCTGGCTCCAAGTTTCTGCCCCCAACAATGTTCAGTATAAGTAAGAAGCACACTTGGAAAGGAAAACGGGAGTCCAAAATCACCCAGAGACAGGAACACAAGATTAGGAGATGTGAATACAAGTTCTGACTCTAGAGGAAAACCTCTATGATGGAAAACCAGGGAGGTTCATTTCCAGTGTGGAGGACTGGAAACAAACCATGCTAAAGCTGGATATATGAAATCACAAAAGAATCAGAGAAAAAAAGAGATTTACCTATATAGATCCTCAGCAGACTAACATCTGCAGAGCTAATCAAGTATCATGTCCAATAAACAGCTCTACAAACCTCACCCAAACACCCAGGGCAGAAGAAATCACCCTCACTGTCCTTCCAGGCTAGGTGCATCCTTATTAAAAGGCAAATGAGTCTCTCAACAATCAGTGTTCCCAAGATTTCCCAATACAAAATCAAGGGAGAACCTCTCTGTGCCAGATCTCACCTGCAGCCCTGTGCAGACATTGTGCCCCTTTTTCATGGCCTATACCCAGTAATTCTCACAGCTCTGTGCACACAGGGTTTGCACACAACCATACAAAGCTTTCCTGTGAGGAACATTTTGTGCTTCCCAGTCCAGCAGAGATAGAAGAATCTTCTTTTAGTGATTAAAAACAAATAATAGCTGAAGGAAAAAAAAAACAACAAACCATGCTGTGATATGAAAAACAAAATCACAGACTAAGAGAGGAGGTTCAGCAGTAGGTGAAAATTGAGGAGTTTTTGGAAAACCTTTTTTTTTTCCCCTTTCCTATAAAAGCACCTTATGCCATAAATTCACTCTTGCAACTTTAGTGTCACTTTTTGTCCTAACTCTGCTTCTACCTAGAAGAAAATTACCACAAACAGATAAAGAATAAAAGCCTCACTTTAAGGACAACCCTCATTGGAAAAGAAGAGTGAGTGAGGCATTCAGTGAAGCCCACAAAAGCCTTCACTATTCCATATTACCTGGAAGATGATCAGATACCACTGTGATAAGCAGCCTTACAAAAACTTGGGAAAGGTTGATGGCTGAAATTGGAATAATTTCTTTTTTTTTCCCCAAAGGAGATGTTTTACTGCTTTTTTGAAACAGTAAAGCTAAAGGCTCGTCTTTACCTTTCTGTGTAAATAACTTCCTTTCCCTGGGGTGTTCATCATCGGCTTGACCTTAAAATGCATGGCAGTGTTCTTAGCAATATTCAATCAATGGCAGGATTAAAGGTGAAATCAGTTACACAGAGGAAGCCTACTGCTGTTTCACCAGTGTGCTGGCTCTAATCTCCCTCTGAGAGACTAAAGATCATAACTGATTTACTTCTCCTCCCTGGGGAACAATTTTCTGTAGCCTGAAGCAATCAGGAAACAGACTGAATTGGCTTGAATACCCATCTGGCCTTGGGGGGGGGAGGCTGGGAAAAGCTACCAGGTTGTTTCTTCTTCATACTTGTAATTAAATAAACTCTGACAAATTTGACAGGCAGAATTTCTAGCAGCACCAGTTGTCTTCCAGCTCCCTACTCGGTGTGTAATTGATATATAGCAGCTATTCCCAAGCAGTGCTGGGGACTGTTTAAACATTAAAATCAGTGATCTTCACCCCATTCCATGATTTAACCTATTGGCAACATACCTCTAATTTTCACACCTGTCAAGACTGTGGGACATGTTTAAGCACAAGGAAACAGGGCTTACTTTGATTTTTTGGGGGGTTTTTTGTTTGTTTGTTTTTGGTTTGGTTTGGTTTGGTTTGGTTTGGTTTGGTTTGGTTTAGTTTGTTTTTTTTTCCTTAACTGTGATCTTCCTATTAGTTCCAGAATGCCAGGCACATAAATGAGCTGGTATTGATACAAGAGAGAAACAAACCTTAGAAGTGGTACCAAAGAGGGAAAATCTGGGAACATTAAAGGGTTTTCATATAGATTGATAACAAAGTACACGTCACTAACACCTTAAGCAATAAACTTCTGTTAGTGCTCCTTTTCAAAACAATGCCAGAGGCAAGCAAGATGGAAAACTGTTTCCCTGAAAAACTTCCTGCAATTCAAAACATTTTCTAGGGTTGTCATAAAATAATAATAATAATAATAATAATAATAATAATAATAATAATAATAATAATAATAACAACAACAACAACAACAACAACAACAATAACATTTTCTAAAAAAGCCCAAGGTTTTTACTTGTATAGAAAGCACAGAAGAGATACCAGGGTTGGTGTAAGTTCAGTAATTTCAAATATGCTGATATCTGCCTTCCTCATCTGTATGCCCCAGCATGAGACAGGTTTAAAGACCCCACAGGGAAGGGAACTCCTGATTTTTCAGTTTTCAGGGTTAGCACCAGAGACACGTTTTTTCACATAAGCTCAGCTGAGGCAATTTAAAGCCACAGGCAATTCCAGTTTTTTCATAATTATTTAACTAATTTTAGGGTCGTTCATATGTTACTACAGGAGAGTTTAAATTCTTTATTTCTTAAGAATTTAAGAAATGCATTGGTTTCTCTGCCCAGAGCTGTTGCCAGCTGAGGCCTGACATCCTGGCATAGAATCCCAGAATGGTTTGGGTGGGAAGGGACCTTAAATCTCATCTCATCCCACCCCCTGCCACAGCAGGGACACCTTCCACTGTCCCAGATTGCTCCAAACCCTGTCCAACCTGTCTTGGACACTTCCAGGCATGGGGGATCCACAATCTGGGGGCAACCTGAGCACCCAGAGGTGAAAGAAATGCTGCTGCACCTGCAAAGTGTTTGCAAAGCCCAGCAGAGCAGAGCACAGCATTGCTCACCCCTGTTTCCCAGGGGAAACACGGGCATGGAAATACAGCAGGGGGTTTTGCAAAACTCACATTGAGGTTTTTTTGCCCAGCTTGAGGTAACTCAGCCTCCCAACAACTGTCCACAACCTGGTCATGACACCTTGGAAAAAAAAGCCCTACCAGCTGAGCCACGCTTGCCAAAACCAGCATTCCTGGGGAGTTTGCATATGGAAACGTTTTAATCGTTCCTGGGGCTGCTGATGAGAAGCTGAATTATCTTTATCAGTGTCAGAGGGCCTTAAAGGATTGCCAGGACCCCTCTGGGCCACGCTGCCTGCTGGGTGCTGCATCAGGGAGTACAGGGATGGCTGTGATGATCAACTCCCCAAAGCAGATTTACAGCAGTTGGGCAGTCACCTACCACAACAAACCCACCCGAGTCTGCTCACAGGTCTGAAGTCAGAATTGCTCTCTCTGAGGATACACAGACTGCTGCTCCTAAGTAGATTTTTTAAAAAATCAGTCAAAATGCAATTACAGACTCTCAACAGCAACTTACACAGCTATCTGGAATTTTGTGCTGCAACACAGGACAGATGCTGCAAAAGAATCTTTTGTGCTTCTCTCGGGCCTGAAAAGCTGTGCAGACATCTGAGGGGCACCACTCCTGTGTCTGTAATTAATTCCCAGTGCTACTCTGCACAGTTCTTCCCAGCAAGGAAATAAAGAGTCTTAAATAAAACAAACAGCAAACAGGAATTGAGTGAGAAGCTGAACATATGAAGCCAAGCACCTGAAGGATTTTTACTTTGCCAAATCGATAGCAGGGAGAATTGGTGAATGCATTTCCATGCTCAACTCTGTACTTAGTTTTAATACTGCTCTTCAACAGCAAATTATGATTTAGAACATGGCAAGTGTTTAAACTGGGTATTGTTTCTTATCGTTTGGTTCAAAGAACATAAATATTTAACATAAAAGCACCTAAGAGAGGTGAGTCATTTTCCTAAGAGCTAAATATTTACCTGTGTGGGATTAAGGGTGATACAAACACCCAAGGGTGACTGCTAAAAATCGACTTCATGCTGAGATTGTTGATAAAGTAAATTACGCTGCGGACAAAATCTGTTTTGTCAGTCTTGTGCTGAGATCTGAAGAATTCAAACATAACCCAAGTCTTACAGTTAGTTAAAAAAAAATTTTAAAAAGAGTGTTAATATATATACATAAAATGGAATTTTTAAAAACCTTCCCATTCCCCCTATTTCTCCTCTGCACCTGCTTTTTATTGCAATAGCCACAGGCTGTAATGAGACAGCAGCGTGACTTCAAGCGCCGACACAAAGGAAGCTCTGTCTGAGCCAGTTACTCATCCCCATGACATGATAGCTCCCATTTCCTCCTCAGCGCTGCTTTCCCAGAGCACTGACAGAAGCCACATTGCAGAACCGTCAAGATCCTAAAACCTGATTGCTGAATGTCAATTACCTTGATTAGGTTTCCTAAAAACAAAACCAAAAAAAACCCCAAAACACAACAATGAAAAAAAAGAACCCACAAAAAAAAGAGGGTGATGTGAGAGATGTGAACCAAAGATTTACCTGCTCTGCTCCAACTCGGTAAACTGGAACTCAAACACATCTTGTCTGCCCACAGCTCTGTAGATCTGCCCTAAAAACAACACTGATTCTCTCCACAAGGAAAACAAACACTTAAAATGAACTTTCCTGATCTTTTAAACAGCGGCTTGAAACTCATATTTCTCTTCAAAGGATTATCCATAGGAGTAGAGGTAAAGATGTCTAGAGGTATTCAATAATTTCCCAAGGAAGGAGCAGCAACACCATCTGAGGGAGAGATTTAAAATCAGTCTAAACTCGGCCAAAAGAAGAGGCAGACAATGATGAGGCTGTTGGGTGTCTGAAGCTCACAGGAACAGGGGATGCTCAGCATTTAGGAAGACCAAACACAAGTTTTTATCACAGAATCAGAAATTCAGCTGGCAGCCCAAGGTAGCTGTGCCATTGGGTAAACAACTGTGGCATGTACTCCAAACAACAAATTCAGCTGTGACACTTCTTAAATTATACTGCACAGAGAGTGCACATTATCCTGTCTTTCACATCAATTTGCCTCTCCTGACTCTCTGTTTCTTCCTCTTCTTTTAATTCATCAGCTTTAAATCATGTCCCCCTCATCCACCTGTGCACAATGCCATGAATGAGCCAGAACTTTTTACTCTTGCAAAAAAAAAAAAGGAACATTCATAATTTTTATTTAGCTCCGTTATGTGGCTCATCATTGAGCACAAAAAAAAATCATTTTCTACAAAGTGGTTTCTGGCTCTTCAACTGAGAATTATCCAATTATTTTTCCTTCAATTTCATTTAAAATATTAATTTTAAGAGGCCTTGCAGCCACTTTATCACCCACACAGCCCCAGCTGTGTCAGAAGGTGGCAGGCCAACAGCTGGAGATTTCTGTACCCACTGCCAACCTGCTCCAGCACAGAAAACCACCTGAGTGGATGAAGTTTGCTGCAAAAAACACACACAAATACTTTCACACCAGGTCAAGGCTTCTCCCATCCTCACAGACCCCCCAGGAATGACACCTGGATATTGCAAGATCCCAGAGATAGCTCAGGCTGGGAAAATCTCCAGTTGATCTGATCAGGGATCTTGCTGAGGAGCTGCTTTGGTGCTCCCAACCTGCAGCCTTTGGAGCAGGAGTGTCAGAAATGTGGAGCTGAACCCTGAGCAGGGACCTGCCATCGAGGGCTGTGTGGCTCAGCCATTGTCTCACCTGAACTCCCGGGGTTATTCAGTGTAACAAAGACTTCTGCAGGGCTTGAAAAAGGGAAAAATCTTGCAGAAGGTGAGAATCAACAAAAGTTAGAGTTTAAACTCCTTTTCCTTCTCAAAAAAAAGCTGTCAAAAATGCCAGAGTAACTTTTAAACAGATATTTATGGATTTGAATATGAGGATTCATAGCTTTTCACTGGAGAGAACAAGCTTCTAAACTGCAGCTCTGTGCTGTGGGGAAAAATGTTTCATTTTGCTACCCTTAAAATCCTGAAAACATCATTCAGTCAATGCTGTGTCTCTTTGTAAATGGCTAAGGTTACAAAACCTCAGATATTTTCCCCAGCTCCTGCCACCTCTGGCAGATAAAACAGGGAGATAAGGAAGTTGTGATGTTCTTTTGACCTTCTGCCAAAGGTAAGGACCACCTGTCGACCTGAATTTCCCTTGCAAATCTGCTGGAGCTGCACTACTGAAACTGCACTGCTGGTGCCTGCTTTATCTCTGATTAGCCATCATTTGGGACAAGTGTTCAGCTGAGGGAGCAAATGACTGCCCTGAGCTGGCATTTCCTACCTCCCCACACACTCCTGGTTAGAATAATATCTCACTGCAGCTGAAAAGCAGGTTTTATTTCTCCTCTCTCATCCCAGCTCAGAAGAATGAGAAAAAAGCTTTATGCAGAGACTTCTTTGGATCCTGTTGGAGGAGGATATTGGATGTTCTGATGAGCAATGCCAGGATTAGGGGAGTCTCAAAGAGGACTTTGTGGCTCGGGACACACCAGCAATGCTCAGAGGGGATGTTTCTCTCCAAAAGGCTGCCCAGGAATATCATTTAAGTGGCAGGATCTCTCAGGGGTTTCCTGAGCAGCTGCCAAACCCAGCCCCAGTGCTGGGGTGTCTGAAATGTCCCCTGGCATTCCCCAGTTCTCCCCAAACTGTGTTTTCCCTGGTGGGCACAGCAATCCACGCCTGGTGCTGCCACTCTGCTCCATCCCTGGGCTCAGGTTACTGCACTGATTACAGGAATTCCTCATCATCCTCTCTCTCTTTATTTCCTTCTTTCACCAGAAAATGGTGGCTGAAAATGGACCAGATGTTTTATTTACTGCCCAAGTAAATATTATTTTATTCCGTGTCCAAGCCTCACTGTGTCAGTGCTTCCACAGGTCTGGCTCTTCTGCTGCCCCCACTGAGGTCACATTTTCCTTTCTGCCACAAATTCCTTCACTTCCCTGCCCACCTTCCTTGCTGGGAAAGCAGTTGGAAGTCTGGGGTGCTTAGAATTAATTATCTGGGCCTGTTCTGTCAGTGCAGGCCAGCTGGCCAGTGTGGGAAGGTGTGCAGAGAACTTGGAGTGACCTGGGGCAGAGAGAAGGCAAGGGCTGAGCCAGGGGGTCAGAAACCTGGGTACAGCACTGCTTCCCTTTCCTCCCTGAGCAGATGTAGAACTATGGGCAAGGATGCCATAAAACAGCCAAATGTCATTTAATAAGATTGGCTGCTACCAGTGCCTGTGTTTCATAGAGACATTAGTTTAGCAAAGGTTTCTCCTGCTGATTCTCATCCATTATTAGAAATATTCTCATCACATTAGAAAGATGCAGGAGATTATTTTGTTTACCACATTCATGGTATTCAAATCTGCCTGAGACTTCCATTCATTTAGATTAAAATAAAAGATTTTCTTCTTAAAACATGATATATCACACAAACCAACTATGGAAAAGGGTTTTGGGGCGAAAAAAACCCAAAGCATTTCTGTTGTTTTAAACAGAAATGTTTGAGGAAGCTGCTGATGATTATTTAAAGCTAAGTTAACACAAATACAAAGGAGCAGCTCTTCAGCATTGTCAAAATTGCTGCAGCACCACAGGGAGAGGATGATGTGGCTTTCAAACATTTTTGGAAGGGAGAAAGTGCAGTTCTTTGACCCATGTCTGCACAACCCTGTTTCATTTCTAGATGACCATAACTGGTCAGTCTGAAACACAATATTAAGGAAGACATTAAGGGGGAAAAAGTGCCAGAGAATTCCCCAAAACTTAGGTGACTGTTCCACATCAGACATGGCCCATAAATGGTGAAATATAGTGAAATTATGGAAGGTAAATTGATTCCCTCTGAGGCTGCAGAGATTGATCACATTTCCACCAGACTTCTGAAAGAAAGAGAGGAGAGTCACTCTCTGCCACGTTTTCCCCTGATTTCAACAGTTAAAACTTTTTTAGCTCTGTTCTCACAGCTCATCACAGATGATGGTGAATTTCTCTCATCTTTTTCTTCTCTAAAGAGCAAAAAGCCACTGAACTGTGGGCCACAGTTAACAAGTGGCACCAGGATGGGACTGAAGGGCTTCACACATGGTGTCTGTGGATGACACGTGATATTTTAATTAATATAGCCCGTTACATAAACATAGAAATTACCAGTGCAATTCTCTAATCATTATCTTATACTCTTCGGTAATTTTAGATCATTTGGAAATATCCTCTTCCATTTCATCCAACAAAATTCAAGCAAGCAATGCTAGGCACCAATTCTTTTCTTCTAGAAGATGGCATCAAGCAGCTAAAATCACTGTTGTGTTTATGTTACTTTTCCTTCTGCAAGAACTCCTGGAACTCTTTCTATGTTCTGATCTTAACTTTTTTTTCCCCCCCTAGAACTGGTCTATAATAATGTTTGAATGAGGAATTAATTCCCAAATAAAATTGGGATTCAGATCAGTTCAAAGCCAAGCTTTGATCTCAGAAGATCTCTTGCTTAGTCACGTGGGATTTGGGGTAATTTTTTATTGCCTTGTCACGGTCTGCAGAGCTGAAGGTTGCTTTCCAGGCTGGGTATTGTCCAAAAGGGCTGGTTGGAGCATTTCAATTTATGGATGTAGCTTCATTCCCATCTCAGACTCAGCACTTAAACTTTGGGCTTCTTGAGATCTCCTTAGGTACTTTTATTGCACTCAGATGCTTTAGAAACACCTGCAGACTGACACAAAGGCATCATTTTTTCTTTAATACCACGAATATCTGGGGCAGATTTTAATTTGCTTTCACCATGTCTATGTGTATATGAGCAAGAGAGAGAGGCCAAGAAGAAACACTCAGGAAAATCAATTTACACACAACAGGATCTGAACCTGCCTCGCTCCCACAACCCTGAGACTCCCACCCAGGATTCTCTGTCACCTCCCATTCTACCAGCAGAGCTGTCCCCGAGGAATGACCAAGCCAAGGGCTTGGTTCAGGCAGACTCCTTGAGCTGCACTTTGCATTCAGCGCTGGTGCCCAGAGCAGGCTGATGTGCTGATGGTTGCTAAGCCAGGGGAGCTGATGGCTGCCTTTTGTGCTGGACTTTTCGGGATGTGTGGCCTGGCTGAATGGTCGGGAGGTCAGGAATGCATAGGTCACCCTGGGCAGAGGCAGCCTGAGTGAATGGGCACCTCTGCAGCAGATGGGAAGGGGAAATCTGTGGAATCTGCGGCACCTGCAGCACCTGCAGCACCCACAGCACCTGCAGCACCCACAGCACCTGCAGCATCCACAGCACCCACAGCACCTGCAGCATCCACAGCACCTGCAGCACCCACAGCACCTGCAGCACCCGCAGCACCTGCAGCACCCACAGCACTTGCAGCACCCACAGCACCTGCAGCATCCACAGCACCTGCAGCACCCACAGCACCTGCAGCATCCACAGCACCTGCAGCACCCACAGCACCTGCAGCACCCACAGCACCTGCAGCACCTGCAGCACCCACAGCACCCACAGCACCCACAGCACCTGCAGCACCCACAGCAGCCGGGGATTCAAACAGAGCACAGGGCCCCAGTCCCACACTTCCCCACCTTAACCTCACATTTACCTCTCCAAAGTCTTCAGCAGAGCTGATGCCTTATAAAGGTTTATCTTTCATGTTTTTCACATTCTGTGCTGCCCAGGGGTGCAGCTCTGAGCCTCACATTAAGTGCCAGTGAGCTCTCTGCACAGAGCAGGGAGACAAAAATCCTTCTCCTGCTGGAGACCAAGGACAAAGGATACAAGTGTTCAGCCCAAAAGCACAAACAAGGGTGGGCTGAAGAGAGAAAACAAGAAGGATGGGACTTCATAACCTGAAGCAGGAATTGGACAATTCAACCCCAATATGCAAATGAACAAAACTTAGACCTCGTGACCAGGTGTCCATTCTGTGACCATTTTGTGTCCATTTTGTGTCCATTTTGTGACCATTTTGGGTCTACCTCGGGTGCAGCCCTGGCCAGGCTCTTGTCCTGCCCAAGGTGTACCCTAAAGGCCTTTTAATAAATATCTACTCTATTCTCTAGCTCTACCCAGTCTCTGTTCCAGGTCAGCCTTCCCATGGCCTGGCTTACCCCAGCCTCAGCCTTGCCAAAGTAGATGTAGCACAAGGGCAGCCAAGAAATCCTGCTGAGAATGGGTGACACAGTGGAGGCAGTAAATTCATGCAGCTCGTGAGTTGCTGGCTCTTTGTCTTTATTTATTTCACCAACTCTCCCACTCTCCTCACACTTGACAGAAAAGTGATTGTGCAGAAGACAGCCAAAGATGGCTGAGCCTATCTGAGACCTACTGGTCCTGTATCCCAAAATCCCTGTTCCTACTCTCTCACAGCCAGCCCCCATCATCTGTGCTCGTTATTATGCTGGTGTTCAGAAAACAGTTAATGCAGTAACCCCCTGCCTTTTGGTGCATTACTTTTGTACCCACTCTGGGTCAGTAAGTGCCAGGACTGCAGAGCTGCAAGCACAGAATGAAAATCAACACCTCTTCCACGGAGGCTGGGAGTTTAAACAGTGCTTGTGCCCTCAGAAAATGCTCAGCTCTGAGCATCAGTCTGAGCTGGAAGGGCTGGCCCTGCTCAGCCTCAGAAGGGAGGACTGACCCACTTCAGGACGTTTCCCTGATGCTGGGAAATAGGGCAGGCAGGCACAGGGATCAATAACAGCCAAGTGCTCCAGTGAGTCCATTAGGATCAGCCCATCCATCAGGGCTCCAAGAGCTCTCTGCACAGCCTGGGGCTTGGCTGAGGCTGGACGTGGTGGCACCACCCCAGCTCCTGCCTGGCCTGCTCAGAAAAGGCAGCTCTTGGCACAAGTTTTCCAAGGCCAGCTCTGCACAGCACGAGTTTTCAGCCCTTGCTCCTGGGATCTTGCAGCACTTTAAGATCAGTGTCCTACAGCAAAACATAGCCCAGAAATGCTAAAAGGGCAGCACAGGACTGTGGTTCTCATGTCCTTTTTAGCACAGGGATTGCATAGGGGGTTCCTGGAGTAGAGGAGACAATTTTTCTTTTTGAGGGGAAAGTGGAGAAGAACAGGTTTGAGTCCAGCACCTGAGGACTACAGGTATGATCTGCTCAATCACATTAGGATTTTGAAGGCTCCCTTATGGGAAAGCTATCAATAGTTCAGAAAGGAGCCCTGTAGGAAGTCACCACCTGCCCAAACACCAAACCCTCCCAGGTGATGCATTACTGCACAATTTCATCTAATGGGACTCTCAGGAGCACCTCTGGTGACCTTGGGTGTGATGTGGCAAGACAGCATCAGGCAGTCTTTCCCTCAGAGCTGCCCTTCCTCAGCAGTTTTGGGGAGCCATTCAATTCCTGGGTTTGTTAAGTGTGTGCTCACATCCTTGGGGGGCAGGGTGTGAACTGCATTCCCTGCACTGCTGCTTCCAGGTTAACGTGAATAAATACAGCTTTACTCTCCCGTGGGCAGTGATGTCTTTCATGGCTTTAAAGAATGCAGGTAATGAGGAATCTGTCCTGCTACTGAGTTATTCCATTGATCTTCACTATTAAAGAAGTGCAGTGCTTGATGAGCATTTCTCACTTCAAGACTTAGGTATGATCTACTCCAAAGCAGTGGGAAATATAATGGGGAAATATCACAGAGAATGGGGGTTTTTTGGTTTGTTTTAGAGGGAGATGATACCAGAAATAGACTCTATAACAAAGTATTTCTTAATAAAAAAAAAAATAAGCCTAAGCACACACATTTTTAATGCTAACTATTAGGGCAAGCAAAATAATTGCACCAGTGCTACCCAAACTTCTACAAATTACATGTGACCAGTTTTCTTCTTGCTCAGAATGCTGAAACACAGCGGGACAACAGCAGGAAAGAAAGGCAGGCACACATGTGCTGTCTTCTAGATGACTGTTCCCAGGGAAATCCGCAGAGTTAGAGATTCTTGCAAAGTCAGAGTTCAGAATAAAGTAGGAAGAGTGTGCTCATCAGAACAACGATTTGTATTTGTGCAAATCATAAGCCAGGGGTGAGGCGAGGGGAAGATAAATAGGTTAATCTGTTGTAAACTGATTTTGACCCTGAAGGTGATCACAGGTACACAGCATTACGGCACTTTAAACTGTTTTATGCAAAGCTTAAAAAAGACCCAGCAACAAACAAAGCTTTTTTTGTGTTTGCTAAACAAAGCATGAAAGAATGGTGACAAAAGTAGGAGGAGCCGAGTTTGTCCGGACAAAGGCAGGAGGAGGAGCCCTCATGCAATGGAAATGCAGTTCAGTGGTCCTGGATTGATATGCTCATCCTTTAAAGCCCCAGGGCTGGGAGATCACAGGGCCTGAAAGTCCATCAAAGAGCACTTCTCTGCATTGATCCAGTCTGCAGCGGAAGGCTGCTGGGGGTCTGCTGCTCTCTAGAAGGCTGGCTCCGCAGATAATCAGCTTTTCTTCTTGGAAACTGGGGAATCCCCAACACCAATAAAGTGTTATTTCATCAGTCTAAACCTGCGGAGGCCTGAACGCGTGCGTGTCCCTTTTGTGGTGTTGCTGGGTTGTGTATTTTTTAAGAGAAAAAAAAAAGAAATAAACCCCTGAGTGTGTAACATCACGGGAGGGAAAATATTTTACCTTGGAAGCACAATCTTAATGCCTGGGCTGTTCTTTCCAGCTTGTCAACAGCAGAAGCTCCTGCAGAGGTCTTCAAAGCAGCCTCACAAACTTCCCTGGCCATGTCTGGATGCTCAAGCAGCACAGCAGCACCTGACCTGCAAAGAAGATTCTTTAAAAGTTTAAAAATCATGATGTCCTTTAGTTAAGCCAGGCAGGCACAGGCCAGGCCAGGGTTAAAACACTTCAGGTCTGACCAAAGGGGAATTGGGAGCCTGGGGAGTGTCTAACACTGACCACCAGCACCACTTACCTGCAGCTTCCAGGTGATCAGCGAGGAGCTTGGGGAGCCCCTGGTCTCCCCCTCACAGCTCTGGGCTTGGTTTGTGCAAATTACACATAGAACACTCATATTTTAATGGGCTGAACATGCAGAAAGCAGGAGTGGGAGGGAGATCAGGCAATGCAGCACTCTCTGATGTAACCACAGCCTGAAAGTCATTAATCAACTATTTGTTCAACACTAAAAACTGCTAGGATATTTTATTTATTCAAGGGGAGAGGTGCTGAGCAAACAGAGGATGATACAAGCTTTTCCATCCCAGCACGTGTAATGTGACTTGATAAAACTTAGGAATATTTCAATACCATTAAACAGCTGTGTTTGAGCAACATAAAATCAGTTGGCTGAGCAAATCTCAGTGCCCTGGAGATCCTGGTAATCACAAAATCTATGACATCCTGGTGCTTGAAACTCGGGTGACCACAACCATTGCAGAGAAATGTGATGAGAATTCCCTCTGTGAGCATAACAGAGAGGAGAAAGAGCAGCAACTCAGTTGCTCACAAATAGCCCATTTCTCTATTTTTGGCATGAGAAAGGGTGGCAAAGGATGTGATTTCTTCCAAAACGCTTGGCTCTGGTGCAGGGATGGTGTCACTGGGATTAGCAGGCCACCAATCTCAGGGCTTTGGCAATCAGGCACACACAAAGTGCTTTAGCTGAGCACCAAATTCTGTGTGAGCTAACAAATCCCTGCTATGCTACAGTTCCAAAAAATCCATAGTACAGAGCAGAGCAATCTCTTGCCCTCAAAATACAATTGTTGATCATTTCTTTTCCACTTAGCTCCCCTCCTTCCCTGCAAAAAAATCACATTACTGAGAATTAGAAAAGAGTTTCTCTTTCTGTTATACACACACAGCCTAGCTCTTAAGTGCTTTTCAAGAATATTATCTGTTAAAGATTTTCTTCTCCTGCACAGGTAGAGAGCAGATGAATCAACATTATTAATTATTTTTATGACCTCAATATCTACAGCCCTCAAGAAGTTTACAGATCTAACTAGCATGTATAGAGTAGAAAACAGCTTCTTCCTCAAGAGGCTGGCAATCTGTGCTTTCTTTTGCACAGGGAATTTTAAAAGTAGAATTTTGCCATCCAAATTATTCTGATTTATGTGGTGAGGACACAGTAACTTATGCAGCAGTGACAACCTAAACTGGAAAATTAAAAAAAAAAAATATTCTTTTTGTGGTGTAAACATATCCAGGCAGGAAATCATGCTCTACATGACAATTTTATGGAAAAGGTTCCTCCTCATCAGCCTGCCCCCGAGCATCTCTGCAACACCATCTGCCAGAGGTCAGCACCCCTCAGCCCCGGCAGCACCAGTGCAGAGATGCTCCAGAGAGCAAACCAGGCTCCCTGGAAGGGTTTAAACACTCCCAGGCTTGGTTAACCTGAAGCTAACCTGGAGGGGCTGCTGTGGACAGCTCTGCTGGTGAATCAGGGCAGTGGTGATCTCTGCAAAGCCATCGAGGCCTGGGAGCATCTCCTACTGCAGACACGGGCACTGAGCCCTAATGAAAGCCAGAGAGACGTGGGTAGGTTTCCCTAAAACAAACACCTGCAGAGCCAGGTGAGGCTGTGGGGAAACCAAGGCAGGTGAACATCAGCAATTCCTGTTGTTCCCTCTGGGATCGTTTCCCTCTGGCAGTTGTGGAGCCCTCAGTGCAGGACAGGTGAGCACAGAGATGGTTCTGCATGGGGTGGGGAGGGCACTGCACACCCAAGGACCTGCCCAAAAGACAACAGCAGAGCTGTGGGAGAGGCTGAGCTTGCAGGGGCTGAGAAAAGGCAGGGGGTCAACTGCTGGCAGGGGGGAATATGGAAAAGGCACTGCTGAAAGTCCTTACAGCAGTGATTAAAGAAGGCAAAGCTGAGACAGGGATTTTGACTTCCCCACAATCAAAACCCAGGCGTGTTACAGGGTGAAAGCACGAACAGGAATTGCCCCCCAAAGGTTTGAAATAGGAAGAAACGCTAAAGAAAATAAAAAAAAAGCAATGACTACTCTGAAGGATGTGCAATGTCCAACACAGTGAGCTGGGTTTGGCAGAGAGCTCGGTGTGAATTCGTGTGCTGGTACACAAAAGTGCTTACAGGTGTCAGGAGGCAGCAATAAACACAGAGATATTCAATAGTCCCACAAAAGAAAAAAGAAAGAAACTTCCTCGATGGATTGCACCAGAGCAAGGCACAGCAAAAATGGCCCCAACTCAAAGAGCTGCTTGAGCTTTGCTCGGACAATTCTCTGCACCGGGGATTTATTTGGAGCAGCAGCACGGCAGGCAGCACACTCTCCTTTTGTTCAGCACAGCGCTGGAGCTGAGATTCCTGCAGGAATTTCCCTTCTTTTCTGAGGCTGCAAAGGGAACCTGCTGCATCTGTAATCAGTAAAAACAACCCTCAGCAGAGGCCACCCCTCCCAGGAGCATCTTTGGCTCATTACGCCCTCGCACAGATTTCACCATTTACAGAACAAAACCAGCACTCGTTTGTGGCCAGCACTTCTGACAAGCGGTCCTGCCAAAGTCTTGCAGCAACTCTCTGGAAAGAGGATGAGGAGCCACATCACCTGCAGTCTTGGGAGGTTTCTTGCAGCAATTTTCCCGTTTTCAGACTCCCTGTGGCAGCAAGGGGTGCTCCGTGGTTGGTGCCATTGCTGGGGAGGGCAGGAGCTCAGCACTTCTCAGAGCAGCCCTGGCAGGCTCAGCCTTCACCAAAAAATTGACTGCACTGAGCTTCCCATGGGGCTGCTGCCATCCAGCCCCACACCTTCTGTGAGTAGCAATTCCCAGCCCTGGGCAACACAAAGACACCAAGAACACACGGTAGCTACAGGGAAGGAAAAAATGAAAGGATTTCGCCATTTAAATGCAAGTAAAAAGTGAAAGTACCACATATTTTTCTAAAGAAAGTGTGTATTTTAGGCAGCCGAATCCAAGCTGCCATGCCCACCATGGGACAGAAACAGGTGCCCTGCTGAACTTTTATCACTTCAAACAACAGTGCAGCTTTAGTCATAAGCAAGGACAGCCCCAAACTTTGGAAGTTTAACCTTTGGCTGAGCATGCAGCCAGCATCCCCTCTCCCCTGCACCACTTTAGATATTCATGAAGCCTGCGGTGTGAAGCACTTTTCATTTTTGCCATGCTTGGTAAATTAGCCAGCAGGCAGGGAGCAGACAATAACAGCAGATTCCTCTGCCATTGCTGGGTTTGATTTGCTGCATCTCTCAGTGTTTTGATCATTTGGGCTGGAGATAAGTCGCACACAATTTGGGGGCTGGCAAAGTGGGATTTAATAAGTCTCCTGTAAAACACAGCGTGTATGCAAACAGCCCAGAGGATTAGACCCCGCTTGCTTGGTTCAGAACTTGGTGCAGCCAGCCTGAATAATCAAATGGAGGAACAAAAGTTGTGAATCCCCTCAACGCTCTGCTTCATTAGGATCTCCTTACAAAAAAAGAAAATGGGGCTCATCTGATCAGCCAGATTTTATGGCATCTGATTAGACTACCATTTTCTCAGCAGGTCCCCTTTCTTTAAACTGTTGACTATGGATGGCCTGCTGAATAGGATGAACTTTGGACCGCTAAATTGCAGCATTATGGTTATTTAGTGTAATTTATGAAAAAGAGAGAAGTCATGATCACCTACTTCATATTGCTAATGATATCTCCATTTATCAGAACAGCTATGAGTTTGGATCATCATTTTTGCCTCACAGTCATAGAACACTGTCCAATTAGATAAAAAAAAAAAATTGCAAGTGTGGGTTGTATGAGTACTAAATTAAGATTTAATAATTCTTACATAATCATTTATTACTGTTGACTCTTTGCTGCCTTGCACTAAGTTCCACATAATCTCAGCAGGTTTGTTTCAAAGTTTCCTATTCATTCCATATTTCCTATTTGCATTTTACAGTGAGTAATCTAAGAAGAAAAAGAAAGGGGAAAAAAAATCTGAACTTGATTTTTCTGCTCTGTAATGTTTCATCTAAACAGCAATTAAACCCATAACAAATTACAAAGATGCTGTGAGAATTAAGTGACAGTGATTTCAGCATGAAAATGCCCTTACCCTGGATGAAAAGAGATTTCCAATTACAGAAATTATCACTTTGTCTTCCCCCCCCCCCAACAAACAAGACAGCCAAACACTTTCCTTAGAGGCAAATTTCTAAATTGCTGATTATTACAGGTAATGATCTATTCACTGTGTCAGCTTCCCAGCCTTCCTTAGGAGCTGGAGTTATGCAAGGCAACAATGAGCCATCAGGGAGGGGAGGAACAACAGCACTGGGTGATGCTGCCAGGCAGAAGCCAATTCCTCAGGCATGGCAGGAGCAGAGGACACAAGGACTGAACGTCTGTCCTGCCTCACATCCACACAAACCCCTGGATGATCTTACCTCCAGCCCACTCACAGGGAATGATGGATTTCCAGCTGTGCAGGAGCTGAGCAGCTCTGTCCTGGTGGCTGTGTGGTCACTCCCAGCCAGCCCAGAGGGCTCAGCTGGGCACAAGCCCTGCACACACCCAGCCTCCAGCCCAGGCAGGTAATCAGACTGCAAGAAGTTTGGGTGGACCAAGCTCAGACAGTCTGCACACCCCCATGGGCAGAGCAGAGGGGGTCACAGGCTCACAGCAGGGCATCCTGTGTGAGCATCACAGCTCAGCCTGGAGCAGCTCTGCCCAGAGCCTGACTCTGATCCCAACCTCAGGAAACACATTTTCCTGGCCACTGGTTAATAAACGGCCATGAGAAGGTTGTTCTGGAAGGCCTAGGAGCTAAATGCACAATAATGATTCCAGCACCACTTCTGGGCTGACATGCCAGCACTTCTGGTTTGAGTCCACTTTGGATCTGTGAATCTGCTCACACAGCTCTTCAAAAATAAGGATTTACTTTGTCAGCTTCAACCTGCATGGCTGGTGTGCTGCCTGCTCTGCAGAACTTTCTGCCACCCCAATTCAGATTCAGCATCCTCCACCAAGTGAAGTTTTTACCTGGATACTCCCCAAGAGTCAGCAGGAGCTCTTTGCTCTGCAGAATATTTTAGTAGCACGCTGACCATTTCTGCAAGAGAACACTGAGATTTTCCTGTGGGTTAGAGTTTATACTCGGTGTCACCTGAAATCACTGTGGGCTGATAAATGCTCTAAATGTTTGGATTTTGATTATTAGAATCAAACAGCAGCAAATATTGGGGAAGATAAAGAGAAAAAGCAGCACCAAGTGAGGCAATGTCTCTCTACCCAACCCCACAACACAACTCCTTAGAGTCAATTTATGGCAGTGGACCAAGACCTCAAACATCTGAGAACCTCCACTTATTTCCCATCCACAACTGCAACTTCTCAGCCATCCAAGGAAAGCTCTCTGCAGCATCACTCCCAGGAAAAAACTCCCTCTTAGATTTGTTACACTTTGGCTCCGTGAAGCCACTGGTTGTTAACCAACTGTGAAATTACCAGCACAGCTCCAGCTACACAAAATAGTCTTGGGTTTAGTACCCAAGGGAGGCCTTAACTTGTCCTCCCTCTTTCAGCAGGTAAAGAGACAGAAATCAAGGACAACTCTTGGGCAAGATGAGCAGGCAGCACCCAGACCTTCACATCTTCTGCACATGGCAGGAAACAGGGCTCTGAAAAAGCTGTCCCAGCCTCCTGACTTTCCATTATTTGTGTGTTGTTGTGAAACATCAGCATTGCCCTGGCTACAGCGTAGAGAAAATGGTGAGAAAGGTTTTTGAAAGCCTTCTGTTGAACCTTCTCTTGGGGTCAGTGGAAGAAACCTTCCCTCTCTGTACTTACCTGCTTGTGCTGCACTGTTGGAGCCCTCAACAAGGCCAGCAACTCCTCCAAGGGATCCCTGCACAGGCAAGATGGTCCTGGTGGTCCTGCACAGCACAGAGCTGAGGCTGAAAAGCAAAGTTTGGAGCTGATTCATTCTCTGGGTGTGCTGATTTAGGTTGGGGTAGAGTTAATGTCCTTCACAGCAGCTGCCGTGGGGCTGGGTTTTGGCTCTGTGCAGGAAACAGGGCTGATCACAGGGATGCTGGAGTTATCACTGAGCAGGGATCACACACAGCCAGGGTATCAGTGAGGAGCTTGGGGGGCACAAGGAGCTGGGGGCACAGCCAGGACAGCTGACCCCAGCTGACCCCAGGGATACCCCAGACCACACAGCATCACCCCCAGCACATAGAGCTGGGGGAGAAGGAGGAAGCCCTGCCTTCCTGGAACACCTGCCTGCCAAGGGAGGCACTGGATGAATTCCCTGCTTTGCTTTGCTTGCACACACGACTTTTGCTTTGGTTATTAAACTTTCTTTATCTCAACCCAGGAGCTGTTTCACCATCACCCTTCCAATCCTCTGCCCATCCCACCAGGGGACAGTGACTGACCTCTGGGGCTGAGTGGTCAGCTGGGGTTAAACCACTCCACCAGGACTGGGTTTTTCAGGAGCCAGGGTAAATGACAGCGTGATTGTTCCTGGATAACTTCTGTTGCTGTAGGAAACCCAACAGTACCACCAAACAAACAAATATAAATATAAACAGCACCTTTTGGGCACTTCTCCCCTCCACACACACAGTATTTCCCACAGAAGGCAGAAAAAGGAGTTCAAGTACTTAGACATGATCCTTGCCCCTGAAATAGATTTTGAGTTGTATCACTTTTATGCTATTGGTAAATATGTGATTGTCTTTTAAAAAGCAGCTTTTCAAAAATGGCTCAGATACATTTCTGTGGGACTTCTTTTCGCCCCTGTGGAAAAATGCAATGTGTATTCTAACAATTATTACACCTTTATTCTGTGCATCAACTCTGTTTCTAAATGTCTGAACTGACAGCATGTCTGGTCACATGAGTCCAGTTGACAAATTTGGCTCACGGTAACGCTTTAGGACAAAATTATGAAAAAAAATGACAAATTAGCAATGGCACCTAATCAATAAATGACACAAGATGGAACCCATGAAGCTGATAATGCAACCTCACAGTTCTCTCATTTCATAAAATTACCAGAACTAAACATGTGCTAGATGATGTCTCATTTCCAGTTAGATTTCCCCCAACCAATAATAAATTTATCTGTAATTGTATAGATTATAGTCCCAAAATTATCAGCAAGACACAAATTTCAGAACCTGGCTACTTTTAACCCTAAACAGCCATGAATCAGTGGTTTCCTCAGTGAGAGACACCCTTTGACACAATGCAGCATGCTTCAGAAAGAGTTCCCAGCTGGAATATCACCACTACACGGAGTAAAAACCAGGAAACAGAGTGACAAATCAGTTTGCCTTTGCTAGGAGAACTTCATAACTTCCCCACTTCCTCTAGAAAAATACCACCACAGCATTGTTGGTCTTGGAAGAACTCTCAAAATATTTCAAGATTTAACTATCTTCCACATAAATTTTCTGTCGTTGTAGCCAAGCTTTATTTTGCTTTAACATGACACAGTAACATTGTAGGCTCTGAAATTATTTCTCTTTATTCTTACAAGTAGCCTTGGTGACTTATCTAACCTCTGCAGGCTGGCACTTCCCATGATGTGGTTTGCACAAAAAAAACCCCAATTCTTCAAAAAATCCCGAAGAAAATCTGTTTTGTGATTTTGAAATGACCACAGAGCAAGCTGAGTTCATCACAGCAGAGCAATTACATTCAGGCATTCCTTTTCTGCTGTTCTCTGGTCATTCAGAGCAAGTCTAGGTACAAGGAGCTCAAATCAGCCCTGTCCATCACACACTGAGGGAAAGGTGCTTTGTCCATCCTCTTATCTGGAGAGGTGCTGAACCAACTCCAGCAGGGTGGCAGCAACTGGAGGGCTCCAAAATAAATTCCTTAAATTGTTCTAAAAAGCAGTTTGCAAAATTCAAGCAGCCCAGTGGCAATGGCCAACACAGCAGATCAGAGGCACAGATAAACCAGATTTTAAAGGCACAAAGGCCAGGCTGGACTGGGCTCTGAGAAACCTGCTCTGGTGGAGGTGTCCCTGCTCAGGGTTGGAACTGGGGGGTTTTAATGTCTCTTCCTACCCAACCATCCCGTGGCTCCCTGAAAATGGAACTAAGGACTCGTGTAACTCACACCATTCGTTATTTCCAAGGAATCAGAGGAAGTTTTCTCTGATTTTTCCCCTCCCAGGCCTTTCTCCTCCTTTGGAGATTGCAGCCATCACCTCCAATCTCTGGAAGGAGAAAGAAGGAGCCAAGTTTTCTGCTCTCACAGGAATTCAGAGCTGCCCATCACCGTATTTCCTTGTGGGAATCAGCCCATCCTTTGGCATGGAAGTTCACCCAGATGGATGAAAAACGATGACAAGAGCAGAGTCCTGTATTGCCAGCAGACATCAGTGTTGGTTTTGGTGAAGAATTTAAAATTTCGCTCTTCTGAATAAAGCAGCAATGAATACAAGCCTATTTTTCAATGTATTTAAAGAGGAAGAGGAAGCTTTTTATTCGAAGAAAATAGCATATTTTACTATGGGGAAAAAGACTTGACAAAATAAATAAATAGAATTTATTTCTTCGGAAGCTGTTTAAACCCTGAGAGACTTTGAAAAAAGAGCAGTCTGCTAAAAACTAATTATTTAATGTCTTGAAAAAGTAAAAAAATGATGTTAACTCATTAGCTTAACCCCAATACTGAAAATCTTTATGCATATTCCTCTCTTTACTGCACTCATATCCCAAAGCAACAGAAAAAGGCACAGAAAATAAACAGGTAAATGAAAGATACTCCTCTGCTTGTTTGGAAAAACTGGCCAAGGCACACATGGATATATTTTTATTCAAATCCCTCTTTTCTCTTACAAGTGCCCCTGAAGCAGAGTATCACAAATTCCCCAGCCACACCTACAGACAGCATTTCACTGCTCTAAATCTCTGCTACAGGGAAACACTTCACGCCACATTCCTTGCTCACAACCACTCTCCCCTTGCACTGGCAATTTGCAAGAATTAATCCAGTTGAAGAAAAAAAAAAAAATATATATATATAATTCTGGAAGAAAATCTTAGTCAGCAGCATCAGGATCATAATCCAGGTGACCAAAAGAGCTCCAGCCCTGGTCCATAACAGAAGGCAGCACCTTTGGCTGCAGATTTAGCAGGAAACTGTACCCCAAGGTCTCTGGGCACTGCCATGGCATGAGCTTTAAGCCTATAAAATAGCATATATAATTAACAAAATGCCAGCCAAGCACTTGGCAGGAAGATCTCATTCCTTCATGCTTGGGCTCATACTGCCCGACATGTGCAATGATCTCCAAGTTAAGTAGCTGTCGTGTGTTTTGGGTCAATTACACACATCTCTGCACAGGACCTAAAAAATAAAAAACAAATCAAACTTCTTACAATTTACTATCACGTGAAAGAAAAAATAAATAAATTAAAAAAAATAGAAAGAAATAATTAAGTGCATTGCAAAGATGCCAATTCAGTATGTGCCAATCCAAATGCAAAGGAAAATCTTCGTCCTCGGCAGAGATAGGTAAAAACTGTGCTCAAAGTCACCACGAAAAATGAGGTGTTACAAATACCTCAGTGCTAAATACTCTGCAGAATATTTCCGGTTTGGCCGTTTGCTCTTCTTCCAGCAGTCCAAATTGTCACTCTCCAGTTACAGGTTTGTCTATGACTGGGAGAAAACAGATTTGAAGTGTGATTCCGGATGCTTTGAAAATCTAAACTCTCAAAGCCGTTCTTTTCCAAGGCTCTGGAGCAGGTATCACCAGCGCAGCATCCCGAACAACGGGAGGTGCAGAATATACCCCTAATCTGTGTTCATTACAGTGAAACGAGTCTCTATCACCTCCTGTCACCTTAATGAAGGGTTCATTTAAACATCTAATTGGGAGCGAAAAGTGCCGACGATACGGAGTGGTCTGACTGGAAGTCAGCCTGCACAGAGCTAAAATACCTGCTAAAAGCGATGGGCTGGATCCTCACCTGCTGATGGTGCTCTGCTAAAATAAGGTCACCTACACTCTGTTTTCGGCCCATAAACACTTTAGAAAGGCCAGCGTTGTCACAGAACGCCAAAGATAAGAAATTAAGGCAAACATTGGGGCAATGTGGGGAGGGAAGCCAAATGTTACGTGAATCAGATATAACTGATCCTCTAGAAATGGCTTAAAATACTTGTGAAAAGTCCTTAACGCACTGCTGGATATCAGGCAGGACAACCCACACTCATCAAAAGGTTGAGCCCACATTTTAACAGGTTGAACTTTTCAGTTGATCTTAAAAATAAGCTCCTTTCCGCCTTTAGTATTATTTGCACACACTGAGTCCTTTGCTCACCTATCTAGTGCTGTGCTACAAATCAAAGTTACAGCCTTTGCTCCTGGACAACCCCATCATCCTTTTCCACATCACTTTTAGCAGTTTTGCTCCTTATTTTTCACTGCTTGCATCAATCTTACAGCTTGACCAGTTTTGGCAATCAGATCATTTTTGAGGGGTTCTGTTTTGTTTTTCTCCTGCCCGTGCGAAATTTCATTTTTAAACCGTGGCACGGCAGGACGCATCGCTGTGCTGAGACAATGTCCCCACTCCGAGCAAGCAAAGCGTGGCTGAGCAGCACTTTGCAGAGGTCTAGGCTGCCATAAGAGGTTTTCTAGTGCGGTTCAGGGCAAAATGAACCCTGATCAGCACTAATACAACCCTCAGCATCTCTTTTTTTCTGTACACCCAGTCACATGTTTACTCATCATGGGCAGAGGGTGAATATGAAGGCCTCTTTTCCAGAGGGGAAAGTTGTTGGAGGTTGCCTGGATGTTGTCTGCTTATCACCAGGGCAGATGAAAGCAAACAGCCCGCGCTCCACCCCTGGGTGGAAGGAGCGGAGGAATGCGGTCCCCTCCCAGCAGCCACACCGGGATGGGCTCCAGCTCCTTCCACGGCGACTTCACAGCTCAGGGTACCACCGCCCCTGCCGCTGATCGCCCCGATAGCATCAACGCCAAGTAGTGCCGAAGATGGCTTTAGGGCTCCGCAATGGGTTTGTCACACCTGCAGCTCACAGGTTTGACACCTAGCCCCTGGATGGGCTGGTTTTACTCCGTGGGCTTGGCTCCTGCTGGGCTTGTTCAGCCAGGGCGGCTTATAAATGTGCAATTAACTCGGAATCGTTCTCAAAACCTGCGTTTTCCCAGCCACATTTCTGCGGGGCAGGAATTAATTATCCTGTTTGCCCATTGGTAGCCCCTGGAACTCTCCAGCGCAACCCTGGCGGGCTCTGGGTGGGAAAGGCAACCCCAGCCACGAGCAAGGCAGGCGCTGAGCCCTTCAATCGCACTTTTTGTGGCCAGTTAAACCTCCCGTTTTGGCTCTGAGATGCCCTCCAGCAGCACGGAGCGGGCAGGGTGGTGTGTGGAGGGCTGGGAGCGGTGCCCTGCAGTCACGGGGCAATCCCTTCCCTGGAACCATCGCTCCCTGGCCCCAAATCCCTCCGAGCCAGCGGGGACATTTCGGTCCAGGTGGTGACTCAGCCTGATGTGCCTATCAGGGTGAGATTTTGGCACCTTCCTGCACGGCCATCACCGGGCACCGACACCTCCAAACCCTCTGCTCTGCCTGCCCCGGGGGCCGCGCTGCTGACGGCACGGTGGGGAGAAGGCACCGGCCCCGCTGCTCCTCACTGCCCCCGGGAATCTCCACAGGTACCTCCGGCCAGAATCTCCTTAATATTGGAATTACCAAACTAACTGCCTCCTTGAAAAGCGCCCCACAAGACCCTGAGTTTCAGAGCGCAAAGGTTGTGTCCTGTGGCACTGACGGTGACAATTCTGTGTTCTCAGGACTTCACCACAAGCAGGAGTTAGATCTGCACCCAAGTCTTTCTTTTTTCAGCACAAAGCACAGATGTCCACGTGCTCTGCTGCTTCAAGTTCTAAAAACTGACATTGTGTGCTGTTCATTTGGGGCCCGGAGAAGGTGCTGCGGATCCCCGGTGCACAATCCCAGCAGAGTTCAGCCCTGGAAGCTCCAGAGACGCTTCCTTCGAGTGCGATGTAAACATCCCGGGCTGGGAGCAAGAAAGCAGCTCTAATGATGGGTTATGCTAATGAGCCGAGCTGCCGATTGCAGCAGCTCAGGAGCACATCTCTGCTGCAGTTCAGCTTCGGGCGGCAGCTCATCTCGGCCAGAGGGGCAGGAAAAGCTGCAGGGTTGTTCAGCGTGAGGCCAAGCAGCCCAGGAGGGCTTCCCAATGCACCCGTGCCCCAAACTGCACGGAGTGAGGGTTAGAAGTTGGATCTATTGCTTGGCATCGCAAAGAATCAGCGCATGTACCCAGCATTTATAAATTAATTGCAATTATTCCTCGCTCAAACTGTCACGGCATTATAACGCCTTCATCATTTTCATTAAAAAGATCTAAATTTCACTTTCTGCAGATATGTCACGGCTTAGAGGATGTAAAAATGGGGTAAATATATACAAACCAAACTTCCACGATTTTTCGAAGCCAAGCAGGGTTAATTTACTGTACAACAGAATAAACAATGCTGCTCCAGTTCAGCCTTGTGGTCCAAGGTAAGGATTTTTTATGAACCTTTAAATCACATAAATCAGCTCATGGGTGCCTCAATCAGTTGCCCAGCTCTCAAGGAAACCCACCCCCCAAAAAAACAAACAAACAATGAAACAAACAAAACCAAAACAAAACCTTGTAGAAAGGGAAACCAATTGATTTACTATTTTCTGGGGGGAAAAAAACTCCAAAACAACAAACAAACACAAAACAACAAAAATAGTCTGTCACAGATTAATAAAATGAAATTTATCGGAATTTGTTCAGTAAAGTCCTACACTAAGTGACCACCTGTGCAGGAAGCCCCCCTCTCTTTGTGCAGGCTCTGGTATTTTGTCTGCATGATCTGTAATTCTATGCAAAATTCCCCATTCTAATCACCGGGGATCTCTTATCGTTGCCCAGCGATGCTGTAGGACTGCAAGGACCTGTGCTGGGCACCAGGGAGGACAGGGATCTGCCTCCTTTGGGGTCATTCCCGGCTCTTTGGGGTCATTCCCGGCCTTTGGGGTCATTCCCGGCTGGAATGCGATGCGGGAAGGCAGAGCCTGTTGAGATCTGAATGCAGATGCAGGATGCCACCCCCTGCCCTGCCGCTGATGGGGCACTCTGGCACCCCCAGCTCGATGCGGTGACAATCACAGCCTTGTGCATTTGCTGCCCCTCCTGGGAGTCGCCGTTTTCACCTCAAAAACGCAGAAAATTCAGCCAAGGGGGTGAAATACAGAGAGCCCGTGGGTTCTGTTATGAGCCTACCCCGTACTACAACTAAACTATTCCATGCCATGAACCAGGATGTCCAGAAGCTATTATAGGACTGAAAAACTCTTTGAAAAGGAAAAAAAAAAAAAAAGCTGAGGTCTCAATTTTCTCCAACAACAAAAAGCAAAGCTCTTTCTTGCCACTCTTCATTCCCCTACCATGTAGCTCTCAATGCTCACTGGGACACTGGAAAAGCTTCTTAGTCTGAATAACTGGCAAAAACACTGTTTACCCCCTCCAAATATCAGTCAACAACTGGTGTAGCATGAGCTTTATTGCTCAGGGGGAAAAAAAAATCAGTTTAAGGAAGAAACTCTCAATTCAATAAGATTTCTTTTAATTTAAATGTTTAATAACAACACATTTTAAGGCATAATTTCCCCCTTCTTTCCTATAACTGTAATTCTCACATGTAAAAGGCACTTTTGGTGATTTTGTAGAGTTATCTGGAGTGACACTTCAGCTCTAATCCTGCCGTACCGGCGGCCCTTGCAAGTGAAACCTACAGTAAATTTTGATTTCAGCCACACCTATGTAAAACTAGTTTTTCCATGCCAAAATATATAACAGAGATCAAAATCTTCACCATTAGTGCCAGAAGCAACAACTCTTTCCCAGGTGATAACCTCCGGGTAGGCTCCCAGCTGTGACCCGGGTAAAGCTGTCCTCCTAAACATCATGCATGTGAAAATATTGCATTTCATTGCCCCCACACGGGGTTAGGAGACATCTAAACGACACAAAAACGGTGTTCCCCACTAAGGTCTATCAGTGCAGCAGCTGACCTTCCCCTGGCAACATTTTCCAGGCAAATCCCCGCTCCAAAGCAGCTCCAAACGCGGCGGGGACAGGATGGGGAGGTAAGCACCCAGTCCTGCATTCCTCCCACACCCACGGCTCCCAGCCAGAGGGCGGATAAAGAGGAGGCAGCTGCCTCCCAGGAGTCGTGTTTGAAACTCCCCAAACGCTGCTGCGAACTGATTCCATCACGGCGTTTGAGAGTTTTTCAGGATGGAGCTTGAGGAGGTGCTCGGCAGTTTGTCCCTCTGTGCTCCTGGTGGTCCATGCAGTAACCGGCTTGCAGAAATACCGGATGGACTCCAAAGCAGGCACAGAGAGCAAATCCGGTGCCCTGCACTCACAAAGGCCCAGGTCACCACATTTTAAAGTCACTTTGCAGACTCTCAGCTTCGACAGCGAAGCCAACAAGCAGGCAGCCGTTAATGTGATATTTTATCTTGCTGCATGTGCAGGGAAAATGGGTTGGAAACGGTGAGCCCTTCACTCGGAGTGCACAACAGGAAGGCACAGGCTTTAACCAGGAGGGTTTTGGTGGGATGCTGTACGGAGGGGTCACATAGAATGAAAAGGCTGAATAAATCCCATGGCCAATTACATGGTCACTGAATCATGAAAAGGCCAGGCTCCTGGAATTTTGCAGCTGCTAGTAGATTCAACGGATGCATCAAACCAGCAGCAAACTCAGCCACAAGTTACCCCACGACAGAATTGATTTGAAACAAAACGAACTTAGAGCAAACCCCCATCGTGCAGAAATTTTTGAGGGAACACTGATAGACTTTAAATCCCATTAGCTTTCCTTGTCTTCAGTACACTTCACCACAAAACACATCAATTGTCTTTTCTGTTTAATGAAAAGTATGAAAAATTTCGTAGGGGTTGGTTTTTAGAGAAATTAAGCCAAATATCTACGTGTGGTTATTTACTGGGGGCAGGAAAAGCACCTTTAAATTAAGTTTGACTCTCTCTGGATAAGCTGTGGCAGCCTGCATGGGGGAAAAAATAGAAAACAAGTACATGACTGTTTACTGTGCCTCTCCAGAGTGACAAAGCCATAGGAAGATTTCCAGCCCTCCAGCAGAAATAGCCCAGAGTATCTGAAATCATGATTACTTTAAGCCAGGATGCAGTGACCGAGGAGCTGGCAAAGAAACTCTCCCCTTTCTAAGGCCAGGGAGCCTTAGCAGAGGTGTAAGGAGAAAATTGGGAGGAATTCCCTCCAGGGCTGCTGGAGCTCCACCATCAGCACAAGGAAATGCTGCAGACAGGGCCCATTTGGAAAATTCCATTCCTAACAGTGGGCAGAGCATCACTCTGAGGTGAGGGATCACCACTGCCTCTGCCCCTGCCTGGCTGGGGGCCCCTGGACCTTTTCCTTGGGTAACTGAGTTGCACTGATTCCTTTCCAAAGTGGTGGGGTTTTTTTTCCTGTGAGATCTCAAAAATAACACCCAAAGTCAAGAATCATCATCAAACCACAGGTTCTCTCCGAGTACAGCACTCCCAGGCTTCCAAGACAATGAGGAACACACCTGATCGGGGATTTTTCAACCAGAGAAAATGAATTCTTTTACAAATGAACGTGGAGGACAGCCATGAAACATTGATATCTCCTTCTTCCAACAAAAGATTCCTCTCTACAGCTCACAGATGTTTTATCCAGTCCTACTTCAACATCTGAAAACTCCTGGAGAGAACATTGCACATCTGCCTTTTATTTCACTGACATTAAATCCTCCCATTTTTCCTGGTTGTGTCACCACCCAGCAGAACGAGTTTTCCTTTTTGCATCCTTCAGGTGTAATGCAGACTTCTTACTGCCTGCAGTGGCCATCCCACAGCCCTCCATACACACCCACCTTTGCTCCCACCTCTTCAAATTGAGAATGTCTTTTAGAAGTCTTAAGTGATTTTTTTAGCTGAGGTCTCAATTTTCCCCACCTGCTCTCTGTGGGTGACAAGCTGGTCCAGACACACATCTGGGAGGACTGCATCAACATCCTGCTCACCTTCCCTTTCCCTGATTAATCTTCCTTCATTAAAAAGCACAGACCCACCCTGTACATCTGTACAGTGCCTCTGCCACAGCCAGGACATTTGAGAGATTCTTTAAGAGCAGATGACAAACCATTCCTGGATTGTGAAATCTGTGAAACCTCTACCTGCCAGCCAGGACAGAAATCCACAGGTCCCAATGATCTCAGATGGTCACAGACGTTTCTAGATGGTCTAAAATTTCATGGTAAAAACACTTTTCCTGCCTGCTGGCTCTAAAGTGGCCTCAGGTAGTCCTGCAATACTCAGTCACCAGAATCCTCAGCACCAGGGAGTTTTCTCTTCCCCTCTTACCTCAGGAGCCTCTAAATTTTGAGGGTACTTCAGGCCACTGAAATAGAAATGTTCTTAAATATTTAACAGCTGATCCCACCCACAAATACTCCAGCCTGAGGATGACTTCACTGGGCCCAGGGAAGGAGAATTTACTCAGACAGGTGTCTCAAGTGAAAATGTTGTAATTTTAGGATTAGCCAAATTTTACCTGAAAGCAATGACTAAATTCCCTCTTCCAGCTAAGTTTACCAATGAATATAAACAATGCTATTAAAGAGTCAGGCCGGGGCAGCACCACTTGTGGGACAACATGCATTCCTGATGGTAGACAGTTTTCTTCTCTATTATTTGATCCAACAATTATTAAACAAGTTTGAATGCCCTATACTTCAGGAAAAGTTACTGCAGGGATACAAGGGAATATAGGGGGAATTCATTGACTGCACATTGGATGCAATCCTGATACACACCTGGATATTTTTAAATACTTTAAGGTCAGAAGGCACCATTATGATCCTTTACCCTAAAACCTCAAGGCACAGCCAAGAGTATTAAATTTTGCCCAGCAGTTCCTGGAGAGGAGAGAATTATTCTCTCCTACTGCATAAGTGAACTCCACCGAGCCCACAGCTTTGTTATTCATACTCCAAGGCAAGCAGCACCTACCACAATTTGAGTGATGAGATAAATAATAATGCAGCCAACCAGAATGGGAGACAAACTAGAAAAATCCTCATCGAAATTCAGCAGATCTGGGCTAGCTCCCTCTCAAAGCTCCCCCATCCATCCTCCCCTTCACACAGAGATTTTAGGGACAAATGCCAGTAGATCTCTATTGTTCCTGCTCATTCATTAGCTACAACTGCTTTTTCTGTTGTGCTCATGCTTCAAGGTAAGGATAAGATTCTGGCCACATTGTGCATGTTGAAAAAGTAACTATGAGACACAGAAAATGTAGATTATTTTAAATACAAAATAACATTGCATTGTTTCCTTCACAGTTTTAAGTAATCCTCAGAAGTGAAACATACATGTTTCAAGGTGATAAACTCCTTTCATCCCATTACCTCTGGACTTTCCCCTTCCATCTCCATTAGTTGTATCATTCCCCTTTTTTACATCTTGCCCCCTTCACTAAATGGACTCAGAAAAACCCCTCTTGGTACTATTTGCCACGATGCCATTTTCCACATCTGTAATTCCCGTGCCTGCAGCGAGCGAATATTTATGATTAAATCATAAAAGCCTGGTTTTAAATTGCTGCCCTTCTCTAGTCCCCCTTTCCACATGCACCAGTGCAGCTCGTGAGCTGCCTTCTAAGGCTTCAAAGGGGAGCAGAGGGTCTCAGTTTAGCTGGAACAATGCATTTCACAGAGCCACAGCTTTCACTTACCTCCCATGCTGGGGGTTACTATTTGCTTTCCCACACTTCCCTTTGGGCTGCTCCAGCCTTTGGAGCTGGAATTAAGGCAGGCACAAACCGTGGTTAAACCTGCTTAGAGCGATGAATGCGATCATCAAAATCACACCCAAAACTTCAGAAGCTGGGGAAAGCCAGTCCTGTTCCCCTGAAAAGCTCCCAGCCTAAAGCCCACCAAAATTAAAAGTGCTCCAGGGATGTCTTTACAGCAAATGTTGTGATGCAGTGTGTTGAAGTCACCTGCTCCCCATTTGCAAGTGGGCTTTTTCTCATTAGGATAAACCCAAATCCTCTCCCTCACACCTGAGCTGCCCTGCTTTGAACCCTGATATTTTTGTCTGAATTTCTTTCTTCCCTGACAATAAAGGTCTGTTCTGCTTGTTTTTTCTCTCCCCTGTCCTTCTTGGGCAAGGCAGTCTCAAAACCTCTGGCTGACTGTGGTTCTTACTGGGAGCTGTTCAGGGAATTCTCCCAGGGATTGACAATAAGCTCAGGCATCACAGCTTGGAAACCCACCAAGGAGGTGACCCCGTGGGCTGCCTCTCATCCAAGGACCACATTCAGCTACTTCCTTGTCACAAATCAGAGAATTTGGTAACCACACAGCACTTTAGAGGCAGTTAATATGTCCTTATTTCAGCATCACATCGTCCTTCCTCTGGTTCCCATCCTGAGACAGAATCTCTGGCTCCACTTAACAACACCTTGCCCAGAATGGATACACACAAAACCACATTTGCTACTCAGCTGTTTGCACTGCAGAAGAAGCAGACCGAGCACCAGAAGCCTGCCAGTGCACTCATAACAGCACTCCTGGAGAGTATTTCTCTTTATTCCCCCTTCCTTCCCTTGCAGTCCTACCTGAGCAAGGTACAGAGATGCTCAGCACCCAGCTCTGGCAGTATCCTCATACCTTGTCAGCAACAAGACAATTCTGGTGTGAAGCTGTTAGAAACTCTACTTTGACAGAAGCTAGAGGTAAGTATTCCTGCTTGGAAAGAAGGGCTGGAACCTCAGTGTGAGGAGAAATGAACTTTCTCCAGGTTGTGTGTATCAAAACATAGACCAGGCTCTTTCACCAGGCTGGCATTCTGACAGTCCAGTGAAAATGTTTTCACCCAAAAAAAGATAGGACTGTATGGTCAGTCCTCCCCTGGGTGTGGAGGTTGTGTTCACAGGCAGTTTCTGAACCTTGGCAGGATGGAGGAGGGAGGTGCAGCCAAGCAGAACCCGAGCCCAGGCACAGGACTGCAAGACCTCATCAAATACTTGCTCAGTTCAGTTTAGGCTGGCCTAAATTCTAGTCGTCTCTTGACTAATTGAAAAGGAAACGATTGTGGGAAAAGTTTCATGTAACAGGAAGGCCAAAGGATATGCCAGATTTTGGCAGCTCCATGCTTCTCTGCACAGCTCACAAGCCTCATCCTGTCCTTCCCTGGCTTGTCAGTCACTGAAAACAAAATAACTCCAGGGCACAGCTGGACAGCCCTGTGCTGGAGGCCAAAAAAATCGTGTTTGCTACTCCAGAACCTCCAGGAGATCTGTCAATGCCACCACAGTTGGAACTCTTCAATAATCTTTTTGTTTTACTGCTGTCTAAACACAAAACAAACAAACAAACAAACAAACAAAAAAACAAGACAAAAAACCCCACAAAACAAAACAAAAAACCCCAAAAGATTCCTTATTGCCTTTAACAATTAATCCAAAGTTATTCATCCCTGCTTCCACAAGGCTTTCAAACCAAAGCATTTATTCTTGGCTAGAATTGACACAAGTAAGGTCTGAAAACTAGAGAGAAGAGCAGAAGAGTTATTGCAGAAGGAAGCAAAATACTTTCAAGGAGTTGATATCCTTGCTTTGGTATAGTTTAAAAGTTTATTATAATATTCCGTGTTCTGCATAAAATCATCCAAGTCAGGAAAACTTCAGTGGTTCTTAGGGCAGAGAACACAGGAAGGGCTAATCCTTCCTGCAGCCACTCACACAGCCCTGCTGAATGCCTGGAAAACTGCACAGAATTGCCTTGATTCAAAATGTTTGCCAGTCTGTGTATTCAGCTCCTTTACTTCCTTTAACTTTAGGGCCATGACTCTTAATTCAGTTCCTATCCCAGCTCCGGTATGCTCATAAAAAATTCACACCTGTTTCACAAATGTTCACCTGTTTAACAGACTCAGGTTTAAAGGAAAGGAAGCTTTTGCTTAATTATGAAAGTATAACTCGCTTTTTTAAAGGAATTCCTACTATGACATTTGCTGTTTACAGGCTGTAAAAGCAAAACTGCCCAGGGAATCGAAAGGGGGGGAAAAAAGGGGAGGGAAAAATAAAAGAGAGAGAAAAGAATTACTTGGATTAAAATATCTTTCCTTAACCTTGTGGAAGAGAAGCTTCTCTGACTTGGCAGCACAGTACAATGGAAATGAAATCAATGCCAAGTGTCTTATCCTGAGCTCTGAATGGGCAAAGTTCCCATTGACTTTCAAGATTTCTTCCCCTGCAAGTGGCATTCAGGAGCAGAGTCGTTCCCTGCACCTCAGGCACGTCCACCACCATGTTCTGTCTCTCCCCTTTGTGTCGAGTGGATGGATAGAATTTTTGAAATCAGCACAGCAAGCTGTGAATGATGCATGAAATGAATAAGCTGAGTCTTGTACAAAGGGGAAATCCTGAAGGCTTGGTGCAATCACTGCTCTACTATCTCCCATGGCCTGCATAGAAAAGATGCATAATATTCTCCGCAGAGACAAAGAAAAAAAGCTCACCGAGCCCAGAAGTCTCAATCAGAAGCCCCAGAAGAGAGAAATGACAGCAGCTCGCAAGTTTTTAACACTGCTTAATTTCCCTCTCATTGCTGAGCCGTTCCCCAGGGATGCCTGGCTCTCCCAGCCCTGGCTGCACGTGGAATATCCACACAGTTACGGGCTGGGGGCTCGGAGCCCGGCTCACTTTGCATTTGTTTGGAGGCAGCCCGGTTTATGCAGGAGTTTGTGTTTCACACCTCACCCCATCAGCCGAGGGGAGTTTGCACCGATTCCCCCGGCATGGGATGGCCAAAGCATGGAAAAAGGTGCGGATTTTTCCACAGGATCACCGGGGATGTATTAAAACCCCATAACTCCTTCCTGACGTGGACTTGAGTCGGAGACTTCACTGATATCAGCGCAAATATTTTCAAACCACACCAAACCACGCTCAGATTCATTGGTCTTAATTTGATGTATTCCTGAATAAATATAAATATATTACACTTGAAGTTAGCAACAGCAATGAAGATGAACATCCTGAGCACAACACTGTGGCACATAATTTTTTTCATCATGGAGAAGGTATAAATACCTTTATAAAGGTAAAGCTTTTTATGGGGGTGCTGTGACCTCCCCCAGTTCTCTTGCTCCCTCACACACCTTTGCTCACACACTTTGCAATCTCCCCTGCTGCACTGAGGAGGTAGAGATATTTTAGAAACTGGAAAATTGAGGCTTAACAGGGATACTGAGCTTCTGAGGATGCCTTTGGAAGAAGCAAATCTAAAACCCTGTTTGCTTGACTAGCAACACAAAGCAGTTGGCTGTGAATGGTATTCGCAGCAAAGAATAATTAATTCCTCATCCTGAGGAGTTCTGTTGGGAAAAAGTCACTGTGTTGCACTGATTGCTTCATCCAGTAGCATCAATTAAATGTTGTGATAGGGAAGAATGTGGAAAATTATTCTGGAAATCTGCATTAATCACTAAATTATCCCATGCAAACACATCTGCAAGGATGCCTATCCACATCTTCCTTGAGAAAACAGAAAAGAAATGGATTAAAATCTTCTCTCTTTGTTATTTCCGTGTTTTGTCAGAAGTTAGTGATGAAATTTACCATAGAGATAATCTGAATCTGCAGCATGTGAATAAACTGGGCATGACTACAGGAAATCTAGGATCAAGGTCTGTGTAAGTGGAAAAGAAGCCTTATCAAGCTTCTCACTTTTGCAGGCACTGAGAAGAGCAGCAACATTCCAGTCCTGAGCATCACCCAGCTTCAGGTTTCAGGTGTACTCATTCCTGAGAAATCATCCTTCCCCTTAACATTGGAGGATAGTTAGACAAGTTCCTATCTTCCTAAAAATGTTCCTGAGAAGTATCTTTCTTAGTCCCATGTTTGATATGGGACAGCTAGAAAGCTAATTTAGGAATGTTTTCACAAAGTGTCTGTGCTAATGCTTGGCCTGAATTTAGTCTTCATCTCTTCTTGTAGCAAAGAAATATCAGAAATGCAAAAACATGCAGTTTAACATATATTCTTAAAATATTCTTTAAAAATACCCACAATCAGTTTCCTCTGCTAATTATCATACTTTATTCATTGTTTCAAAAATTTGAAGCATTTTAACTTACCAAATTTCACTGCAATAAATTAACTCTGAAACTCTTTAGCATAGGAAGGAACCATAAAAATGCAACCCAGTGCAAGGGCTTTTGACAAACCAACAGCAATGTTATCTTCCAGTCAAAAACATGTTAAAACAAAAGCCTAAATATTGTCATTACACTTTAATGCCAGCATGAACCTCTTCAGAGCCAGTGCTCTGTCATTCTAAAGATAAAGGGTGCACTTGCATTTATCCTGGATGCTGTAGAATAAGGCTGGAGTTGTTTTAACTGTGCAAAGAGTTGCTGATGATGGTGCACGTGAAACAACTCAGGACTTCGTAGATTGGAACTTTACCTGATCTCCCTGTGAATGTTAATGGCTCCGTTCTGAGCTCTCCCACACCAGCAGGAGAAGGAAATCCTGCCTGGACAGTGCTCAAAAGGCATTTAGAGTTAATTCATGCAGGAGGGATGTCGAGGGCCAGATACTCTGCAAATTTAGAAACCGAGTTCAGCACAAGTAAAACATACCTTCATCAGATCTAAAAAAAAACATTTCTGCATTTGTTCAGGAGGAAAAATTTCCTGGGCCCAAGCAAAGGATGTAACAGTGCTCTTCGTGAAATAAAAAAAAATGTTTCAGGCAATGTCTCCCTCTGTGCTGTTGGCTCTTTAATTAAATACACTCCTGTTGACGGAAGAAGAGGCTGTATCTGTGTTTGTACTTAATTACAAGTCTGGCTTCCATGGGTCTGTCCCAGCCCAGTGTGTGCACCTGCTCACAGCCCTTCCCACAAGTTCTGACCACACCTTATGAACTTCGGGATAAAGTTTAGCCCCAGGAAACTGGAACTGCATTGGGAATTTTACCTGGACATCTCAAAACCAGTAAATCAGGAAAAGCAGCCCCAAACCAAACCACTGATAGGGGCTTCCAGAGAGAACAAGGCAGCGACATTCACAGAGACATTTTTCTGTGATCCCTCAGGAACTTGCTCACAGACCCTCCTTTGGCCCTGACTTAGGCCAAACAAGGATAACTTGAGCCTAAAAATACTACAAACTCTGGAAAAACAGCATTTCTCCCCTTTCATGGCAGAGAATCCACTTCCACAAAACTCACATGCAAAGAACAGTTATTTATAATGCTGCAGCTGCAGTTTGAAGACACCAAGTACAATTCCAGTGCTGGCAGCTGCTCACCTGCTCAGGAGCCCCTGCTTTTGCCAGACCTGCACCTGCCTGGGAAGGTGCAGGGAGAACTGTTTCAGGGAATGGGAATTTTCCTCTTCCCCACTGAGAGCTGTCCTGGCACTGCCACTTCTGGAGAGCACTGGGGAACAGTTTGACTCTCAGCTGAGATGAAATTGCTCCTGACTGCTGCCCTGCCTGCCCGTGTCCTGTACTTTACCAACACCACTGATGCTGCCACCTTCGCTCAGACCTCCAGGTTATTCATGGGTCTGCTTCTCCTCAAGGGCTAGTAAGACATGTTGCCAGAGACTATCCTCTCCTGCTCCTACCTGAGGGACAGCAGCACAAACAGGCAGAAGCAGCGCCACAGGTTTGCCAGATTTCACCAGAAATCCTTTGGAAGAATTGAGCTCTGGGTATGAAACACGCTGGGTTCTCATCCACAAAGAGATCACCCCCAGCCCGTGCCGAGGGCCGTGGTGGTGTCCGGGCTTTGCTGCACTGACCAGAGGAGTGGTCAGTGACCACCGACCTCCGGCCAGCCCCGGGAGGGGGCAGCGTGCGGGGCCCGGGGCTTCCCCCGCTGTGGCAGCTGCTCCAGGAGCTGCCCCTTCCCCGGGAGCCAGGCACCGCCAGCCAGCGGGGCTCTCGGGGAGCTTTGCAGAGCATCCTCAGCCCTTTGAAGAGCCTGAGGAAAGCCCTGCCCGAGCCTGGCCGTGCTTCCCGGCGGAGAAGGCAGGAGCCGCTGCCGGGGCATGCCCGAAGCGGGGAAGGGAAGGAACGAGGAGAGGAGGATGAGACCGCCCCGGGCGGCCAAGGGGCACAAAGTGTCCCCCAAGCCGCTGTCGCTAAGGGATGGCAGGGCAGTTACCTGTACCCAAACCCAAACCCAGCAGCGCCCTCGCGTTCCCTCTGCTCCTGTCCCAAGGCGAACAGCGGAGGGGCAGCGGGAGCAGGCGGGAGGCGAAGCTCGGAGCGGGGATGCGCTGCGGAGCGGTGAGCTCGGAGCCCGGGCCCTGCCGAGGAGCCGGGGACACGCGTGGGGACCCGGCAGGAACAGGGATCGGAGGGAGGGAGAAGCGATGCTCAGCTCGGCGGGGGCTGTTCCGCAGCGCCCACCGAAACGCAGGCATGAGTAACGCACAACCCTAAAAAAAACCACAAAAAAAATATAAAAAGGGCGGAGAAAGGAAAGAAAAGTTGTCCAGACTCAAAGCACTCGTCAAACATACTGAAAAGATTGAATTATTTATTTCCTCTGGGTATTCCTGTAACCATTCATTTTTAATGGAGCCTAATTAAGAGTTCCCCAACGGGTTTTACTTTTGTAAATATTTCAGATGAGCTGGCGTTTCTAGGCAAATCCTCCTGACAAAAAAAAAAAAAAAAAAAGGAAATAAAAAGCACAGCGAGCCGAGGCGGGGACGTAATCCACTTCGGCCGAGAGAAGGCAGCCGGGCAGAGAGGCAACAAGTGGCCGCGGCTCGCAGAGCGGCAGCCCCGGCAGCTTCCCCGGCGCGGGTTCCGCTTCTCTTCCAAAGAAAACCAAATCCAAGGAGCGCACTCTCCCTCTCCCGCCCCCCAAAACACAGCCCGGCTGGGCAGCCAAAGAAACGCAGCCGAAAAGCGCCGGCGGCGGGGCCGCGATGCTGCGGCAGCCCCGGGATGGGCTCGGCCCTGCCCCGCTCCGCGCTCCCCGCACCGCGGGGGGATCCGCACAAACCGCCCGGACACCGCCGACGTGCCTGATAGAAAATTTATTGATCTCTCTTCGTTTGGAAGAAAGAAGCAAACGAGGACTAGGAACAGGGAAGGAGTATTCCGATAACTTTTTTTTTTTTTTGGAAGGAATCCGGTAACAAAACTAAAACGTTTTTCTTCATCTGATATGTCAAAACATGGTTCACAGTAAAATTCACAAACCCATTTACATAAGTTTACAGCTTAAGAAAAACCAAGACACACAACTTACTATAAATAAAAGAAATGCGTTTGCGACCCGCACAGCTCTGCTCTCTCCCACCTCCCCCTTTTCAAGGAATAAAACGTCAAAATTAAAAAGTCGTGAAAGCTACAGATTGTGGATAGAAACCAAGCGAGGGTCGGCAACAAAACACTTTATAAACCACAGCGGTTATGTGAACAACCGAGCTTAAAAACAAAAGCCCGCGGGTTTTGTTTATGTCATTGCAACGTTAGAAATCAAACTGGAAGATGCAAGATTTTTTAAAAACTTTTAAGCGAATAAAACAATGCCCAACCTAGCCGAAACCAGGAAAGGACTTGCCGTGGTTTGAAAACTTCACAGCGGCTTCTAGGAGGCAGGAATTGTGCTCAATTAAAATAACAACTTGCTCAAATATTGTTTCTTTCACAAAAAAAAAAAAAAAAAAAAAAAAGACACAACTAACGGATTTCCTTTTTAAGATTTCTCCAGAGTTAGTATTAAGTCTGCTAAGCCGAGCCACACTGCCGTACGTCCCGGTGTAGTCAGGGAGCGGTGGTGGGGTTAGGGATTAAGACGGGGAGCCGTCCGCAGCAGCCAAGTTTATATGTGAGTTAGTGGTACGGTACCATTCACGGCAGTCCCGGCACTCTGGTAGTGCTGGTGGACGCTGTGTAACCTGCTGCCCTGCAGGGAGGAAGGGTCTGTGGCATCCCCGCCGGGGGGCAGGTACATGCTGATCATATCCCGCAGGTCTCCCAGGCAGGCCCTCTGCGAGTGGGAAGTGATGGCCGGAGGCGGCGAGCTGGGCTCGGATTTCACCACGGAGCCCATGGAGCCCAGGCTCATGGCCGTGGAGGGCTGCTGGCCGTAGGCGGCGGGGGACATGCTGTAGGTGGAGGCGGCGTTCATGTAGGTCTGGGCCGTGGACATCATGGGGCTGTACTGCAGGCCCGTCATGTCGTAGCGGTGCATCTGCTGCAGCTGCGGGCTGTTCATGCCCGGGTGCTGGCTGTAGCCCAGCTGGTCCTGCATCAGTGAGTAAGCCCCGTTGGTCCAGCCGTTCATGTGGGCATAAGTGTCAATCCTCTGCCCCACCCCGACGGGGCTGCTCACCGCGTTGCCCCCCCCCGGGGCCAGCAGATTACCGGGCAGCGAGTATTTGTCCTTCTTCAGCAAGGTCTTGGTCTTCCTCCGGGGCCGGTATTTGTAATCCGGATACTCCTTCATGTGCACGGCCCGCAGCCGCTTGGCCTCGTCGATGAAGGGCCGCTTCTCGGCGTCGCTCAGCAGCTTCCAGTCGGCGCCGAGGCGCTTGCTGATCTCCGAGTTGTGCATCTTGGGGTTCTCCTGGGCCATCTTCCGCCGCTGCCCGCGCGACCACACCATGAAGGCGTTCATGGGGCGCTTCACCCGGTCCTGGTCCGAGCCCGCTCCCGCCCCGTTGCCGGCCCCGCCGCCTCCGCCACCTTTGGCGGTGCTCCCCGGAGCGGGGTTGCCCCCGGTGCTGCCCGGCGTGGGCTGCGGCGCCTTGATCTCCGTCTCCAGCATGCTGTACATGGCCGGGGCCGGCAAAAGGTGCGCCAGGGCGGCGGGCAGGCGGGCACCGAGCGGGGAGAGGAAGTTCAGAAAAAAAAAATTAAAAAAA
>WAAE01024129.1:509039-632346 GCA_013400495.1 Nicator chloris
AAAAAAAAAAAAAGAAAGGAAGAAAAAACCTGCCTGGGCGGCTGCCGCGAAACAAGGAGGAAGTTTTTGTGCCTGGCAGAAGCGCCGCTCCCCGAGGTGCCGGCGGAGCTGCTGCGGAGCGGCTCCCGCGGGCAGCAGCGGGCGATGCGCGCTCGGATCGCGGGGGTCCGTGATTGACGGGCTATAAATGAGGGGGCGGCGGCCAATCAGCGAGCGGTTCCCGACAGCCCCACGCCGGGAGCTGACCGGCCGGGGGGCGGGCGGAGGGACCCGGGCTCGGGGATGCCGCGGGTGCCGGGCCCCTCCCGCAGCCCCCGGGCCCCGCACCTGCCCCCGGGGCAGAGCGGCTCCCGCAGCTGCGGCCGTGCCGGGGGAAGGAGCGGGCCGGGGGTGCCCTGCGGGGCCGCGGGGAGGAGGAGCGGGAGCGCTGCGCTGCGAGCGGGAGCTGCGCGGGTGCCGGGCACAAAGAGGTTTGGGGCTCCCGGGGGATGGATGCACAGCCCCGTGCCACGCTCGGAGAGGCTGCCTGGAGCCCGAGTGAACCCGCAACGCACGGACGCACCCCGGAGCGGATGAAGGGGCGGGGGAAGGAAGGATGGGCTAAACTCTTCCAGTCCTGAGCTGTCGCCTGAGGGAGAATGTACATTGCCATGCTGGGATCGGGCACGGCTGTCGGTGGGAGAGGGGCTGGAGCGGGGCCGGGATGGGTGGCTGCTGGCCGGGCATTCCCGGCCATCCCCACGTACACCCACCCTGCTGTCGCTTGAGCTTTCCCACTCGGCTGCCCCAACAGAGGGGAGGGTGGGTAGAGAGGACGGCGCTTGCGAATCCCCCGAGTTTCATGGCAACAGAAAGTTCTCTCCGTGTCAAAGAAAACTTTGGCGGCGGATATGTGAGTGGAGCGGCGCCCACTTTGAGCTGTCAATCACCGGCTTGCCTGTCCGTCCCTCCCCTCCCTTTCCCCCTCCTTCCCTTCCTCCGCCACAGGCACGGACACCGCACCTGCACGGACAGGGCCGGCAGCTCGCTGGAAGCACCGCGGGCACAGCGCTCTCCGCCGAGGGCCAGGGCAGGCGGGCTGGGCTGCCCCATCCCTGCGCTTCCTCATCCTCCCGCAGCCTCCGCTCCAGCTCCGTCTGGAGAAGCCAGGCGGCTCTCCGGGCCGGGGAGCGCTGGGGCAGGAGAGGCAAAACGAGCCGCAGCCTGCTCGGGGAAAGCCTCGCTGCCGGAGGATGCGGGCAGGATCGCCGCTGTAGCTATGAGTAAACTGCCCCAGGGCCGTGTGGGGCGCCGGGGAGGGTCAGGGGCCTTGAGCTGGGGACGCGTCTGAGCCTCCCGTCCCGTTCTGGACGGCCCGGCGAGGGGTGATGCTGCCGCCGCAGCTCCCCGGCTTGGCAGGCACCGGTGTCACCCCAAAGACAAGCCCGCGAGTGTCATGACGGTAATGGGTACGGGGAGGAGGAAAGGTCCAGGGCAGGGCTCCGGGCTGGAGAGGGGGCTCCGGGCCGGGGGGCTTCGGCAGGGAGGGCATGAGGAGCTCCCGGCCCTGCTCCAGCCCGCGCTCGCTTCCTGCGGGATCGGGGAATGGACGGGCACTGGAGAGGCTCTGTAAACAGCACGGTGGCGTGGAGGGGCTTGATTTGAGCCGATCTGAGCACTGCTGGGATTTAGCAGTTGAAGGTCTCACTCGTTTTGTACGGATTTCTTTTTTGACAAAATGATCTGTTGAACAACGTCGAAGGGGAAATAAATCCCGCTTGCGACCGGCTATGGTGTAGTCAGCACTTTGGATTTTGCTTGGTTTGCTGCTGGTGTATTGAGTGAAGTCAAAATTTGGCAGCCCGAGGGGACAGGGTGACAGCGGAAGGGTTGTTTCAGGCGGGAGTGGTTCGCGTGTAACTTTTGCAATATATTGGAAAGGCTTCAGACAGTCGTAATTAACTTCTAACCCTCAAAATATTTTGGCCCCTCCAACAGAGGTTTAAGACCTGCCAGGAAATCGGACTGATACATATTCTGACAATACTTTGATATTTCTTTATGTAACCGTTTGTTGGAGGGATTGGACACGCTGGCATACAACGAAAAAATGGGCTATATAAAGAATTAGAGGACGTGCTGAAATCCCCCTGAACAGTGTTTCTTCGATGTTTAAATAAATATTACAACGTTAAGTTTCGGACTCTTACTTTGTCTTCCAATTCATCTTTGAACTGCCTGAGTCTCAAATTAGAGATTTTTTTCCTCTAAAGCCAAGCTCTTCAGCACTTTTAAGGTCCATATTATTTCAAACCAAGACAAAATTTCTCTTGAAACATCCCTAATCTTGTAAATGAACTGAATAAAAAAATGAACTGAATAAAATAAATGAACCTGACTGAATAAAAATATAAGTACAGACTGATGGATTTCTAGACTTCACGGTTCCCTGTAACGCTCCCGCTGCGCTTGGCTTCCCACGCCGCACATGTTCTGAGGAAAACTTCAAAATCCGCCTGATGGCTACTACCAGAGCAGGGACCCTCTGCTCCAACCCCTCCGGCTCGGCGTTATTGCTGTGTGCGCAAACGCTGGGCTGGGATTTCGGGAGAGGAGAGGCGAGCCCGAAGCCGCCTTCCCTCGGGGCTCTCCCTGGTAGCCGCGATCCCCCGGCTGAGCCCCCGCCCGGGCACGGCGCTGGCCGGGGCTGTCGCCACCAGCAGCCCCTTCCCCCGGGGGACCGGCTATCGCTCTGTCCTTCCTTGTCCCTGCCCTAAAAACGCCGGTGAGGCGGCGTGGGGAGCAGCAGGAACGCGGCGAGCCCGCTGGACCAGCTGCTGCTCCCCAAAGTTCCCTGCAGTGCGCTTTAACTTTTTTTTTAGTCCATTCCAACACCCCCTCGGCAGCAAATTCAAGCCTCCGCCTGCTCCCCGGGAACGGGGATGGAGCCTGCGGAGCTGCCGGGACGCAGGGATGGGGCAGAAAAGCTGGAGGGGACCCAGCCCGGCGCAATAAACCGGGCGAGGGGAAACCTGATGCCTGGAGTCATTTTCTTAAATTCACCACGAGGGAAGCCCAGTCTGTCTGGTGGGTGTCGGAAAACACTTGAGGTCGTGTAAATACAGTTGTCAAAGGCTGAGGAGCCTTTTATTATTGTTATTTATTTATTTGGGTGACAAAGGAGCGTGAGGCGAGATAAGGAGTTTACAGCACAACCCAAGTTGAACGCGAGAGAGACCCCGCACTTGAAAAGGGCCATTTGAAAGGGTCTGTCCGGGGTTTCTGCGCGACCAACGCTTAATCAGAAAGAGCCATTAATATATGTTAATTGCAGCTCCAGAAGAGCTCGGGGGAATCTTGGGACTGTATCACGGAGGATCGCGCGCTTTGAAAGAATAACTCTGTGTACAAATCCGGCCCCGTCTAATCCTGTTATTAAAACATCCCCTTGCTCACCAGCCTAATTCCCGACCGAGATCAGCGAGGGCTTGTCCTCGAAATTTGCCGAGACAAGGGAGCCGGGCGCCCCTTTCGTTTGGACCCTGCTGACCCTCGCTAGGCTGATCCTCCGAAAATGTCCAGCCTTTTAGCGATGCTTAAGATAAAAGTTCACATGATCCCTGTTTCAGGCCAGCATTCACATCCTCTCCCAGAAGTTTTCGGCGCGGTAAGGTGGCTGCTAAATGGGCCATTTAAGGCTGGTTCTGCAGCTGAAGGTCGTTAGGAGATTTTTTTGTTTTGTTTTATTCCCGGTTTAAGTGTCACGCCAAAACACAGCACGAGACTGCCTGCGAGGCTGCTGCCTCCCTCGCCGCGGGGCTGACACGGCTGGAGCGACCTCCCAGCCCGGCGAGGAGGACAGCAAAATCATCAGTTCCGACAAACGAGCTCCAACTCCTTCCCGTGGCTTCCCCAGCGCCTCGCCGAGCGGAGATCGCAGCTGTACCAGAGCCTCCAGCTGTCCCTGCTGCTCGCCGATCCGGGGAAGCAAGGGTTACTTCTGATGACATCATTAAAAATCGCAACATTTAGGAACAAAAATCTGAAGTGCGTGGGTAAACCCGGGCAGCGTCGTTTGGGCATAGCTGGGTCCCTTTGAACTGAGCCTCCCAGCGCGTTCAGGAGGCAGCGATGAATGTTTTTTTTTTTTAATCACTTCCCTCCCCCCGCCCCCCCAGCTGAACTTTTATTTGGCTTCTGACAACAATAGCGGGCTGCAAACAGACCTCTCGGAGCGCCCTCTGAATAGACCCTTTTCGAGCCCGGATTGTTTCCACCGCCACAAAAAAACAACCAGTAGCTCCCGTTTTTTAATTGGGTTGTTCCTGGCCCTGGCTCATTCAGGTGTTCGCGAGGAATTTGTTTATTAGCCTTTGACAAACAGCCCCTCCTGGCAATCGCCTCACAGAGTTGTCTTCAGCGGGAGGGGAGAGATGCGGAGGGGGGCAGTTCGCTAATAAGGACTCTCTCCATCTCCAAGTTACCAATTAACAGAGTTGTGGAGGGGACCACCAGCACGGGGTAACTAGCCAGGGCTCGCTGCCGAGCCCCGAGGAAACCACAGATTTAGCTCATGTGTTTTCAGGCAGAACCACCGAGGGAAAAACGAGCACGAGAATAGATGCTAAAGAGACCACCCCCGCTGCCCCCGGCGCGGGCTGTGCCGAGCCTGGCAGAAATCTCTTCCCCGGTGGATGAGACAGTAACAGGAACTCTGTGCCCCTTCCCCTCGCTGTTACAGTCGAGCTGAAGGAACTCTGCAGCCCTAGCGCGGCTCGCCCGGGGCGGTGCTGGAGCTCCCATCCCTGGGGACGCTCCAAAGCCGCGGAGATGTGGCGCCTGGGGACACGGCTCGGAGATGTGGCGCCTGGGGACACGGCTCAGTGACGGGCGAGGCAGCGTCAGCTTTACCCGCTGGTCTCCAAGAGTCTTTTCCAACCTCAACGGCTCCATCGTTCTCAATCGTTCTCACACCTCAGCTCCGTTCGCCCTCCTCGAGCCCAGCGCCCCCGGCAAGGGCGGCCCCGCTGTCCCCTCCTGCCGCCGCGGGACACAGCCCCGGGGGGGTGGCCCTGGGGTGGCAGCAGCCCCTCTGCGGTACGGGGACAGCGTGGGGACGGGGCGGGAGAGCCCCGCGGGCTGGGGGGCCGTGGGGCTCGGGCACAGCAGCCCCTTTCCCCGGGCCACTCGCCCCCAGGGACAGGCAGGGACAGGGGACCCCTCCCGGCCGGGAATCCTCCCTCTCCCCGGTACTTGTTGCTGTGCTGCAGCGGAGACGTCTCTGCTCTCCTCAAACACATAAAAAACCACCAAGCCCAAACCAGCAAACCCCAAAACCTCAAATAGTCTCTGTTTTCCCCGTTTAAAACTTGGCGAATCTTTCCTCCGCTGTTTTCTGTCCAGATGCGATAAGGATAAGCACCTTATTTATGATGGCCATGCTCCTTTTTAGCAGTTGGATTGGAAATCGGACATTAATTGTAAAACTCTAACTTGCTAATTAGCTGCAAATAAACGATTCATTAGTGGCAAATTAAAATCAAAACACACCTTTTTCCTCCTCTCTGACACAGTTTTGAAGGCATATATTGTTTCAAACTACAGCCTGTATCACTGGCACAGCAAATTGAGATCCTGAAAGGTTTCTCTCCAGGACATATAATTAAAATATATTCTACTTTAATTGACATTATAGAGGACACAAATGAGATTTTCCTTTTAGAAAGAAATAGCAGTTTCTAAATAAAGCTTTGCAGGCTGCAGAATGGAGGTTTCAAGCAAATGAATAGTCATTACTACCTTTTCAATGATGTGGGCCTTTTGATCAGAAAAGAAATTAGCTCTAAAGGACAGACAATAGGAAGCCTGCCCTGCAATAGGAAGAAAATTAGATGGCTAAGGCTCTTAACAACACCTATTTCTATAAACCATGGAGCTTCTTGCTTTTCAATTACAGCTGTTCATTTCAAATAAGGAAAGTGGAAAAACACAGAGGGGAATATAAACTCTGTTGCACCAAAAAAAAAAACAAAAACCGCCCGAGGCAGGGCAGGCAGGCAGCCTTCCCATTTTCCTTTTGTTTTTATTAGAATCAGTTAACTAATATTACATATTTTGTAATACTCAGCCCAGTATAGCATTCTCCAGGTCAATCAGGATGGATTAGATTCAGTAAAGGAACTGGTAAAACACAAGAAACTTCAGCTTAGGTAGCTGGATGTTCCCACTGAACATCAAATAATTACATTTTGCACATGCACCTCATACTTGTGTGCATTCTGCAGAGAAAACAAAACAGGACTGAAGAACCTGAGGAAAACAAAGTGCTGAATAACACTCTGCTGTCTTTTGATTATAGTCAAAAACTAACCCAAGTTCTTCTGAATTAAATCAAATGTTCTTTCTTTACACTCAGGAGCCAGAGATTATTTCAGGCAGGTTATCCCCACATTTCTTTTAACTCATATTTATTTTAGAAATAATACTCCTACTCTCAAAATATAAAATTAACTTGCTGTGTAATAAATTTTAAATAGGAGCTATCTTTCAAGTTATTTAGTTTGAACATAATTTTTGAACATTATTTCTCCTGCACATAAAGATAATACAAGTTTTCTTGTGAATCTGAGATACAATCACAGAAACAATCCTTTGTTCCTCTACCACTTCTCTCTAGCCACGCTTTTATGATTAAGTGTAACAAGTCAATTATAATTTATTATCCAATCAATATATTGTAATTGAAATAGTTTTTCAGTAATGATTTAAACATAATAATCACAAAGCTTTATTGTCAACAAGTTCTGTTCTCATATTAACTCAGCTGGACTATAGAGATGCCTTTAAAAAAAAGTAAAATCACAAAGATTACACACACTTTCCAATGTTTTCTGGTAATCTATTTATGACTTTCATACTTTCTCCTTTCCCTCTTCCCACTCCTCTGTCTCTATTTTTCTTTCTGTCTCCTTCTCTGTTGTATTATTTGTTTAGAAATCAGGTTAGATGTTTAATTCAAAGCATTGATCAAATAAATACAAATTGGTTTTGCTGTGATAAGATATATTTTAATCCTTTTATTCCTTTTTAATTTTCGTCTCTGAACAAGTGAGCGCTCAAGAAAAATTATTTTTCCCTGTCTAAAAACCTAAACAATGTTTGTCTTCTACCTAGAATTGATTTTAGTATGAAATAGAAATGACAACTTTCTGTTTGGTGTCTGCATCTCCCTTCACTCCTGCCTGGCCCTGAGATAGAGAAGAATAAAAGCAATAGTTTAATCTGGTAAAGAATGAGCTCCTAACTCCCAAAGTGGAGTCACTCATGTCAGTATTGGAAGTAATCTCCCTGCTTGAGAGCAGTTAGAAAATTATGAATAATGCAAACTTCTGCCTCAGATTTTACTGGAAAAAACCTTTTTTTTTTTTTTTTTTTTTTTTGTAAGATCTTAATTACAACGTCATTTGATTTGAAATTATTTTGTCTCAGTAAAGTTACCCGTAGTAAGTAGTGGGAAAAAACTTCCCTCCATGCAAATGAGCGGCTCAAGTGTCGCTGAGACTTTGCGATTTACAATACAAAACCCACATAAAGATCTGCATCCCTGAGGAGATTAAGAACTTGGGAAAACCTCCTGGTGGTGTCTTCAGCCCCTGGAAACGAGCTGAGGGTAAGGAACTGTCTGCACAAGTGAATCTAAACTGACCTCGACACACAGAAACTGAAAATTTCACCTGCAATCGTTGTTAAGTACCAGAACAACGAGATCTTTGAGCGGAGCTCCACAGAAAGAACAGAGAAATAGGGAACCTAAAGAGCTTTGCAAAGCAGAGAGAGCAGTTTGTGAGTGGGGCTGTGCTGGAGGGCTTGGACCTGTTTTATACACACGACATCAACACATCTCCCTGGGAGCAGGGAGAGGACTCGGCTCCTTCGACCATTCCAGTGCACGTGGCCAGACACGGGAGATCTTCACCAGCCCTGCACATCCTTTCTGCTCTTTTTTCCCCTAACACACACTGATAAATGCGGGCAGTCTGTGCTCCCCAGCTCTTTTTTCCCCTAACACACACTGATAAATGAGGGCAGTCTGTGCTCCCCAGCCTCCTGTAAAGCAAATATCTGCATCTCGTCATACAAGAGATATAAAATAACAAACGTGGAACTCACCGAGGAAACCACTATGATACTGTTTCCACGGGACAAACACATTTCTGACCTGAACATGAGGCACAAATAACTGCACCATTTAAATTGATATTCATCACTCACCCTTTATTTCAGTAACAGCTCTAATCAATCACCTGGTTTTCAAGGTATCCCAAGAACTACTCAAATTCCTGTCTTGCAGTGTCTCTGTAGGCAACAATTCCTCTCCTAGCAGGGCAAGTGCAGCAGGCACTTGCAGGGGAAGAACTTATGCAATGGTATAAATTAAGGATTTGTAAAATAGGTATTTCCAGGCCATTTTTGAAACAGCTGGACCAATTACACAAAGGGCATCTAGAGGGACACAGTGGATCTTGCTGCTGGTGTACCCAACACATTTTTCACGCGAAGAATTGGAGGAGAATCCAGTTTTGCCTGGTTAAGAAGCTTTTCTGATTGCACCAGGCTCCCTTCTCTGCACCTACCAGGAACACACACAGGGCAGTTTTTGGGAGAGTGCTCCTTGCTCTGTGGGGCAGCAATGAGGTGTTCCCAGGAGGATTGGGTGTGTGATCTCAGTGTGTGTGAGGGTCACAGGACGATCACGAGGACAGAAAAGAGGAAGGGACCCACCAAACCCCCAAACCCAGCCTGGTTCTGGCAGAAGCAAACAACAGGCAGCTCAGTGAGGGGAGCACGGAGGGGAACAGGAGCTTTGGGATGCAGTCCTGAGGCTGCTGCCTGAAGAATCCTGTCAGGAAGTGAGGAAGGGAATGCAGGAGCACCTACAGGGNCTGTAGGCAACAATTCCTCTCCTGGCAGGGCAAGTGCAGCAGGCACTTGCAGGGGAAGAACTTATGCAATGATATAAATTAAGGATTTGTAAAATAGGTATTTCCAGGCCATTTTTGAAACAGCTGGACCAATTACACAAAGGGCATCTAGAGGGACACAGTGGATCTTGCTGCTGGTGTACCCAACACATTTTTCACGCGAAGAATTGGAGGAGAATCCAGTTTTGCCTGGTTAAGAAGCTTTTCTGATTGCACCAGGCTCCCTTCTCTGCACCTACCAGGAACACACACAGGGCAGTTTTTGGGAGAGTGCTCCTTGCTCTGTGGGGCAGCAATGAGGTGTTCCCAGGAGGATTGGGTGTGTGATCTCAGTGTGTGTGAGGACGATCACGAGGACAGAAAAGAGGAAGGGACCCACCAAACCCCCAAACCCAGCCTGGTTCTGGCAGAAGCAAACAACAGGCAGCTCAGTGAGGGGAGCACGGAGGGGAACAGGAGCTTTGGGATGCAGTCCTGAGGCTGCTGCCTGAAGAATCCTGTCAGGAAGTGAGGAAGGGAATGCAGGAGCACCTACAGGGTGAAAAGGCTCCCAAAGGAACCGTTCAGTGGCCGACAGGGGAAGCCAGGAAAGGGACCCCACACAGTTTATGGCTTGTTCCCCTTTTCCTGTTGTCAGTTCCCTCTGTCCTGGCTCACCCCATTTCCACTTTTGCAAAACAGCCCATCAATAACAACTTCAGTGTCTTTTTTAACTCCACAACCCCTTGGAAAATGGTGTAATCTCACAAAGCTCTCATCTTCCACTTGGATTTAACTTGATTTGAAGACCTCACAAACAAGGTATGTCTAAGTTATGTCCAGTGAAGTGCTGGGATTAGCTTGCAAAAATATATTGTACAGAGTTTGTTTCATCCATAGATTGATCTGGACTGGAGCTGTAAAACCATTGCAGGTTGTTAAGAAAATAGGTGGTGTTTATAATTTTGTAATTTTTATCACTGCAAATGCAGATGATTTCTGTATCTGCTTTCCAATTTCTAGACACAAAGTCCATAAAGATCCAGCCTGCTCTGTTTGTACACCAATGGCTCCCAGGAAAGCTGATGGAAAATTAGAGGGAAAATTCCTTTTGCATGAAAAAGCAAATCCTTCTTATCATCAGTATTGCTACTTCTCATTTCAGCTCGAGTCAAGCTCAGCTGCACAAAGAATGGCAGCCAACCCACTGCAAGCACTGCAACATTCATAGCCAGTCTTTAAATAAAAATGGGGACCTTGTTCTTCTGTTCTCCAGATTCCATTAAAAAAAACAAACCACAAATTCAATTTGATGCTTTTATGGCTCTTCCTATCACGGTATTTGAATATATTGCAATAAATGCAGTTTTTACTGAACATCATTCCACGTGAGGGAAGGAAGCCCTGGGCCTGTTCACAGAGATTCAGAAAATGGGCAAAATAGTAATGTGGGCTAAGTCTCTGAAATGGACAGGAGATATGTGGGAGCAGATCTCTTGGACTAAAATCAGATTAGCACAGGGCTTGACCATCCTGCATTTCAGTAATGGATCATGCCCATGAATGTCACAAGCTGGAAAGTACCCAGAACCACTGTGGGCTAATAGGGAGCAGTCAGATCTACATTTTGTAACTCCCTGGGAACACTCCAGACCAGACACCAGGACAAAAGAATCCAGGAAGAGGAGAAACTGTTTGCAATCCCATCTAAAGCTCTACTTCCTTGTAACTTGGTCCAGGAATATGTAAAGAAAATGGTCTGAATGAGCTGGGGACTGACTGGAGTGACATAGGAAATATTCTACTGTGGTATTTATAGCAAAAAACCAAAACAAACAAACAAACAAAAACTTTCTAAAGAGAGTTTAACAATTTGAGACCCTAGGAATTAGTCTGAAAAACCCCAAATTATTCATTTCAGGCTCATGCAAGACACTTAGACACAGACAGCTAGGATGTCTGCCAAAAAAGAAAGCCTACACCTTTGTGTGCCAGCAAAAATGGGAATCATAATCTCCTGTCCCACTGTCCTCAGGGAATGTCCCAGAGCTCCTGCATAAATAAACGGGATCATTCCTTGCCCCAGGAGAGGGCACCCTGTGCCTCCCACAGGTGTTTCCCCAGGGCTGCCACAGTTCCAGGTAAAACATTGTCCTGTTACTATTTCCTCTGCTCAAAACCAATCCCGAGCCACCGAACACATTCAGATTTCCAGTGTTGTTATTCCTTTGGATTTCTTTCAATGATAGGTGCCTGAGGAAATGAGAGCTGCAGAGAAAAGGTGCCCGTGCTGTTGTATGAAAATGCACCATCAGAATTAAGCAACACTCAAACCTCCCACAGTGATCATTTCCCACTGCCAGCTGTTACACCAGGGCTGGAGATTAATCAAGCAAAGACTCGAGCTTGAACCAACTGCAGGTTTTGAAGGTTTGTAAACCTGCCCACTTCTAGGCTGAAGGGGGATGTGAGACCTGCTGGGCTGGCACAGGCTCGAGATTTATGCTGTTATATTTTACTTAAAAACCTCTGCTGGACCATGAAGAGCAAAGGAATTTCCACTGTGTGCTGGCAACTTTCTGCTCAGGAAAGGACAGTGGCACAGAGGATGTGGACTGGTCAAAAAAATCCCTTTTTCTCCAGGTTTTTGAGGCTGATCCCAGACGGTTACAAAAGAAAACTGCCGCTGTTTGTTAGGTGCTGCTGCCTTATGTACACCGAGCTGGAAACCCTTGCTTCTCCGTACTCATTTGTGCATCATTAACTCTTCAATAATTTGCAATTACCACCCAGTGATGGTGAACTGAGTGCTCTAAGAGAAACGTGTGTAGTGCTCCTGAACACGAAGAGCCCTCCAAGTGAGATTGCCAGGAGAGTGTGGAGGGACACGTCCTGTTTCTGTTCATACCATTGCACTCGAGATGGAACTGAGGATTTTTTGATTTTAAATAACTGCTAATCAGATCTTTCTCCTTGTTCCTGCGTTCATAGCACACACAGCAAAACAAAGCAACATTTCTACATTCAGGTTTATATCAGAAAAATTGTTTTTACAATTTAAAGGAACATTTGGATTTTCCTTTATCAGCTTCTGCCCCTTCTATCACTACTCATTTGATGCGTTTTGCTCTGAGCTAATTAGACTATCAGCAACATTTTTATAGACTTGAAGAAATATCTAATTCGTTGCTCATTGCCTCGAGTAGAGATAAAATCATCATGATAATCACACACCTCCCATTTTTTGTCGGTCACCTGTTTGCAAAATGAGAGGGATTTTTAAATTATGATTTTTACTTATGATGCTCATGGCATCAGGCAGATCAAGCATGTTTGTTTGGTAAGAACCACCACAATGACATCTCAGGTGCCTGCAGGTGATATAATACCTGAAGGATGATGATAAATACTTCTAACACATTGATCAAACGTAGGCTCTGATGACACTGACCCTTAGAGGGATCAATACCGTTTAGCTTTTCATGCTATGCTCCCCAAATTCTGGTGTTTTACAGATTGATATAAATGTTGCAGATAGGACAAATACATGTGTGTACACACACACGGTGGCAGGCACAATCACTGAGCAATTTAAAGCAAGAACAAGATGAAGCTGAAAAAATCTCCCTGTTTTGTTTTTGTGGTCGCTGTGTGAGACTGAATCCGCATTTCCACTTAAATACCAGCGGAGTTGCAGGCAGGAATTAGACATCACAGAGCCCAGCTTGTTCTCTTTATTTAGCAGTAAGGTAATATCACACAATTATGAGTCTTTCCCAGAAATTTGTTCTGCACACAAGGCAGTTTATATTCTCATTTCTGAAGTTTGAGGTGTAGGAGCAGGACATGTTTGAGAAGACTGTTTTGAATTAATCCCTGCTGTCTTCTCATTTTAAGAGTAGTTAATGACAACGTGATGAAATTAGAGATGATGAAGCATAGAGAATTCACGAAATATAACTATTGATGCAAATTTTACAATGTTGTTACACCACTGACTTTGGTTATTATCGATTATTGATGCACCTGCATCATACTCAAATACATCCTACTGCTTTTTTTTTTTGTTTTTAGGAGACAGATAAGCAGTCCCTGTACTCCATCTTTAGAAAACGGGTAGAAAAATGATAATTCAATTCGCTGAAGGTAACATTGCTGGGATGATTTTACAAGTGGCTTCAACTGACTGATTCAAACTAGTTAAATCCATTAATGTCTCCACCTGCATATTCCCTGTGAGGAATAGGAGCCCAAAACATGAAAATGAAAATCATTAATAAATAAAGGTTGTGCACGGCATATTTTTTATTTGTTCGGTGTGAATTCTGGGCCACTAGAATGTGCTTAGGGATGTTACTAATTGTGATGTGCTTCTTTCTAGAAACCCAGGTAAATCACCTAAAAAAATACAGATTGCTGAACGAGAACAGAACGATACAGAATGAGGTAAAACAAGAATACCAGGGTGATTTTAACCAGAATTTTAACAAGAATTTTAATACCAGGGTGATTTTAATACCAGAATTTTAACATTTTTACCATTTTAACAAGAATACCAGGGTGATTTTAAGCCATACGGAATGATGTAAAACCATTTTAGCAAGAATACCAGGGTGATTTTAAGCCATACGGAATGATGTAAAACCATTTTAGCAAGAATACCAGGGTGATTTCAAGCGGGATTTTTCAGGACATGCAACAGAATTTATAATCTGCATGAGAAGCTGCCAGGGCTGTATGTGCATATGGGCCCTGAGCAGGTGTGAATGGCACCAGCACAGCTCCTATTTGCATGTGAGACAGGGGCAAACACACCAATTCACCCTCCTGCATATTCATTAGGTGGCCAGGTGAGAACTAGAGTGATGCCCCTTACTACATTTTTTAACGAGACTTTTCACAATAGCAGTCAGGAGATGCTTAAGCGACCAGGAAATAAAAGGAAGGATCTTGAAATGCTCAGTCTTAAGTTTTGAGCACCAGACCTACAAGGTCCAGCTGGGGTGCCTGAAGCAAGATGGAATTCGGAACTGGGAGGGGTGGTGTGAACACAGCTGGCACGAGGCGGCCAAAATGCAAACGGGATTTTTTAATCTTGAAATGGAGCTGCACCCCAATGACACCTTCCAGACTGTTGAGGAACAAGCAGGGAGTGATGCACATCTGCAAAGTTTGATACCAAGCTCGAATACTCATTCTGCCAGAGCAAGGATTGAATCTTGCCTCTTGAACAAATGATCTTTTTGGTTGGCATGGTTGTCAAAGGGAAAATATTCTGGTTTAGAACATTTGCCATGCAGTCAAAATCCATTGCCTCAGGACAATTGTGTTGCATCTTCCAGTTTTGTAGGAAAACAGGAATAGAACAGAAGCCTCTTGATAAAAAAAGATTTTAGAGCAATAATTGGGGTCACAAACAAAAACTAACCTGGAATCTGGCAATGCTTCCATGTGCTATGTATTTAAAACTATTAAATACAAAGGAAGTGAAAATGCCACAAGTGTTTCAGGGGAATTTGACACACAGCTTCCAGGAACTCAAGGCAATGTGGGGAGGTGGGAAGCTCAGGATATTTTATTGTAGCAGCAGAACTCAGGATAGGTGGAATTATACACACTCAGTTCTGAAAAAAAGAGAAAAAATTGCCATTTGAATTCTTACTGCTTTTCAACTGCTCACTGCTCCCTAATTCATTTCACTCTTGAACTGAACATCTCTTTTACATTTTCTGTTTTTCACCTAACCCAGCTCAGGGTCCTGCACTGCTGCTCTGAGGGTTAAATTTCACTGAGTATCTGGATGCCAATTATGTTTTTCTTGTAGGGGTCATATTACCAGTTGTTTGATAAGCAGTCATCCTTATTTTTATTATTTAGTCAGCTGCTGAGATTATCTGAAGGAAGAGACTTCCTTTTCTCTCTGCTCACATAGTCTGCAGTATATTCCTATTGCTCTGTCACATGTGAATTTAACATTCCTGGCCTTACAGCACCTGTTTTCTTAACAATATTTAACATTTTCTTAACAATATTTACAGATCTTTATTTCTGGTAAAAGGACACCAAGTGGCAGACTAAGAGCATTCTGATCTGAGTAAATCCAACACCACAGCAGGACTGATGCTGAGTTAACCCACAGTTATCTCTCAAATCCAACCAGAAACTGGAACCTCTCTTCTCCTTAAATTGGAGCCAGATTTTCCCTAAGAATAATTATCAAAAATGGAAGATTTAAGGCAGGTTTTTAAAGATAGGAGTCAGAATCAACAGCAAATTTTCAAGCAGGATTTTTCAGACTTGTTATTTGAGCAAATCTTGCCCAGGCAATGGAGGTGTGTGAGCCTCTTCCCCAAATTCACCCTGCAGAGACAGAGAGAGCTCCCAGCTCTGCTCCTGCTCCTCTCCAGACAGACTCAAGCTCTGGCAATATAAATATGTGTTACTGAAGGATCAGACCTTTAGATCTGTTATATTGTGCTGATTAAAAAAAATTGTCTTTGAGAAAAAAAGAATCTTCAACCATCCTTTTCACACCAAGCTGCAAACAGTAAAATTCGATTATAAAAGCAAAGTTGAACTTTGTTTTCCTCAGCAGCTACTCACAGTCATTTTCAAGTCAGTTCTCTCCTTAAAGCCACTGTTATCTATATGAAAAGAGTAACCAAATCGTAGGTGTTTCTTTATTCCACCATAAATTGACATGTTCTAACAAGACAGTCTGTTTGCTCTTATTGTTCAAAAGCCCCTAAGTCTTTACTGTCTGCTTCTCCACTTGTCTTAAATGTTTGATTAAGCACTGTGAGAATTGTCAGTATTGATAAACTTCTTTCCAGTACATTAAGCACTCTAATCCTTTACATTCCTACTCTATCTCTACTGCCAAGTCACTCGGCTTCCTTAGCATTTGATTTTAGGCCAATATTTGCATTAGAAATGGCCCGTAAATAAAAATTACTGTAAGAGCAGGCAAAACTGTTTTTCTACATCTGAAGATTTCTGATGGAAACAGTGTGTGAAAGGCTCTGCTTGTTCCTCTGCAATCACAGCAACTAAAGAGCTCTCCAGTGAGCTAATTAAAAGGGGTAATTAAGCTCAGCACTTTTTTCCCAGTTTTCTAAAAATCTTAATTTTGAGGAGCGACAATGCTATTTATCTTTCCTTCAGGAGGGTTTTGGTGTCCGTGCTGTGTTTCAGATTAAATTGTGTGTTTACTGGGGTAATTCCACATTAGGGCTGTTCACAACTCAGGGTGAACTCTGCCAAACTCTGGCACTGTTAGGGTCAGCATTTTGGTTTCCTTTTTTATTTCATTCTTTTCTCCATACCACTCCACGATTGAAATTCCCATGTCAAATGCAGAACGTGTCATAATCCATTTCTCAGTGCTTAAGATTTCAGATTTAGAATGCAATATTTTATAATTTATTTTTTACTTTCTTTTGGCTTTCTCTCGATGAATTTCACTCAGGTGAGTTCTGGGGATAGAGGGACGTTCCAGAGCAGCAGGGACATTCTGGAGATGATGTACATCCCTATCAGGATTACACAAATGTAACACTGGCAGAAAACTTTATTATCACCTTTTCCATATTTTGTGAAAGTAAAACTGTTAACCCTGATCATTTGGATGCCAGAATTATTTGGTATTTCAAGACTAACACCAATATATGAGGAGATATGTTGACACAAGCTTAATCATGTCACAAGGGGTGCAGAACTCTGCCACTTCCAGATGAAACCCAGCTGGCCTGCACTTGTTCTTACCAAAATCTGGCCAAGGTGAGTGCAGTATTTGGGTATTTCCCTCTTTAAAAGATGATTTGGGCATGCCACATGCAGCACAGAACAAATATCAGTGATTGTCCAGGGTAAAAGTGCACAGCCCAGGTCCTAACCCTGTAATCTTGACACAGACTTTGTTTCCAGGCACAGCAATAAGTATTTTGCCTGAGCAAAGGCCAGGAGGATCAGGCTCCACAGTGCAATTTCATATGAAAATGAAGTGGATGAGAGACTTCTACCAGGCTCATTTAAAATAAAATAGGAGGGCTGCCTTTTTGTCTGTGCTGCTAATGAGAGAAGGATGCTAGAATAGAAGGTAATTGTAATAAGGTATGTCCCCATCTTTCTCAATTTTGCCCAGTTTTCTTTGATATTATTATGGATGTCATATATAAATGGTATTCCTTCGGGGTGGATTCATTAATTTTGGAGATGTACACTCTTCTAGCACTTCTGTAAGAACTGAACATTTATACCCAGGGAGGAGAAAGGGTGGAAGACCCACAGAAAACAGAGGGTGCAGCAGAGAGCAGTGTCTGCAGCATCCTTCAGAAATAACACAGAACTGCCAGAGGTTATTTTAATGGCTCGACCCTCGTGCTGTTATGGTAATGACTGAGAGAGTTTGGAGCCCCTCCACCAGAGAAATTCTTCATCAGAATAGTAAAATTCTGTAATGAACTTCAACTGTTATTCAAAATCCTTTATCAGAACTTCCAGGATTAATAGTCATGCTACTGGTTTTTGTGGGGTTTTTTGTTTGTTTGTTTGTTTGTTTGTTTGTTTTTTTCTTTCTGAAGAATAAAGCAGCACTTTAAAAAGCCAGCAGAAAACATGCAGGATATCTAAAATTGATTGCAACTCCTCTTGATTTCAGTGAAATGGGTGTGACTTCCCCCAGATGAATTCCTGGCCAATCTCTTCTAGATGGGGGAGAGAACAACTTGGATGAGAAGCTCCTGCCTAGGCAGGGACATACTTCAAGGACACTTAAATCCATTTAAGCCTCACGTTTACCTGCTGGCTTAGGGAATCAGTTAGGTTTGGGTATGTGCAGAGTTTCTCAATCTGCCCTTTCTCTGCTTGTGGAAAGGCTGCCCAGGGAGAACCTGTGGGATCAGCNCAGATGAATTCCTGGCCAATCTCTTCTAGATGGGGGAGAGAACAACTTGGATGAGAAGCTCCTGCCTAGGCAGGGACATACTTCAAGGACACTTAAATCCATTTAAGCCTCACGTTTACCTGCTGGCTTAGGGAATCAGTTAGGTTTGGGTATGTGCAGAGTTTCTCAATCTGCCCTTTCTCTCTGCCAGGGAGAACCTGTGGGATCAGCCTTTTTGTCTCTGATTTCTGCCCAGCCAGCACCAGGTGGGAGAGGCAGCAGGCACCTGATGCCTCCTGTGCCTGAGCACTGACGCCTGCCTGGGAGTCATGGACAGATCTTTATGTCCCTGGTGATTCATCAAGCCATTGGGAATTTCCTGGTTCAGAGTGAGGCACTGAGCAACAGGTTCTCAGCATTATTTTGACCTTCCTCTCTGCTGGCACAGGGCTGAAGGAGCAGAAACAGCAACTGCTGCCTCTGGTTTTGCTCCATCAGCACAGAGCTTCCCCCACTGCACTCACTACCAAAGGCTAAACTCACTGAGACTCCTTTTTCACCAATTAGTAGCTAACTGCAACGCATCCCATTCATTTCCACACAAAACCTCAGTGCTGGGACTCAAAGGGGGACAGGATCTGGCTCTGCAGAGTTGAGCACAAAGAATTAAAGGCTCTGTCTGCAGAGCAGGTGGGCTGCCAGCAAGGTGCTCTCTGTGGGCTCACTGGAGGTGCAGATTGGCCATGAGACAATGAGGCTTTGCCTTCTTGGGGATTTGGTACCTCCTAAATTCACATTGCAGCTCAATGCTCTCTTGCTGCCCCTTCTAGACGAGCCCCCAGATAATTGTTTCCATTAAAAAAAAGCTGTTCTTTCTTTAGCAGGAATCTCCTCTGTCTCTAAAGGGACAGATTAAAGGGAAACCCTCAAAAGCTGCTCATCAGATGTAAACAAACCCACCAGGGTTGTTAGACACATGAAAATAATGATACAAGGCTTTTCCAAGCATGATAACATCAGGCTTTGTATCACACTAAATTAATAACATCTCTCAAGCACCTGCCTAAAGCAGAAGTCTTTCCAAGAGACTAAGCACAACCTCTCTCATTAAATCAGCATTCAGGGAGCTAACTAGCAGATGCTGCTGACATGAACCCAAATGTAATCTCTTTAACCTTGTCCTGTGGGGAGCAGACAAGTCATGACCAAGTCATTCCAACTAAATTAGATTTTATGTGAAAGTGTATAATCTAAATTAAATTCGATTAAAATGATTCACTGATTTGTGTTTGCTTTTAAAGGTCCTAATGTAGCCAAGGTGACCAGTTTTCAGTAATCTGTGTAATCAGATTAATCTGTTTTTACATGGTCGGGTCAAGATTTGTTTTATCCCATAGATTTTTCTATATTAATCACATTGCTTGGCTATCCATGGATAGATTAGTTGTTTTCTATTCAGATAGAGGCTTGCCATAATTCAATTTTCACCGTGTTAATGAAACCTAACTGTGGTGACCATAAAGAAGTGTGATGTAAAATATCTCAATCTGCAAGGAGAAAATGATCAGGCCAAAATGATGCCAAATGTAAAATGTGAAACAATCCTATCCCCAAAATTTTCTTCAGTGGCAGACTTTGCTCAGCACAGACTCAGGGCAGCACTAGGATGGAATTGTGCAGCTGCCTGTTTGTGCAGTGATAAATTTCCTGGGCTTAACCCCTTCACATCCTCTTCCCCTACTGGGAATTGGTGCAACTGGGATGAGTCTTGGGCACTGCCTTAATTACATCTTGAAATCTTAATTGGATACCACTGGTGCTGATGAGTGGCTGCATCCTCAACACTAATCACAGTCTGCAATCAGCAAACAACATAGAGCTACTAATTAAGACTTATTAAGTTAAAATGACAATTTTATCCAATATATGAAGTCAGGGGTTGCTGTGTGCTGGATGTGGCTGCTTTAATGGCAAAAGAAAGAAGATTTGGGCTCCAGGCAAGATTTTTCTGTCATTTTCTATAAGATGAAAATATAGTCTCGTATTCTCTCTCTGGTGTCACTTTTTCAGGTACAGTTTCTCTCTTTCTTTCTGCTACCTGATGGGGTTTTTCTGTTTGGATTTTTTTCCTCTTTCTCTTTTGGACGCCGTGGATTTCGCAGTGTGACAGCTCTGTGCAAACCCACAGTTCTGCAGTGAACAGGACTGAGCAGAAGGTTCCAGCTCATCTCTGGACCTTTAACAGATCTGAAACAGAGCCTGGTTCTGTCAGCAGGAAAAGGCTCAGGCTTGCAGGAGGAAAGGAATGATGGTGATGTCACCCAGCTGATTGTGCTGTACAATCCTCAGGTTAAATTTTGGGCTACACACAGAAAAAATGCCAACTACTTGATGTAACCATGGCACAAGATTAGGATAAAATAAAGGGGATGAAGTGTTCAGGGTTTACCTGGCACTTTGTTGCTTCAGGCTGCTTTTTTCTCATCCTTAATTACAACTTCATCTCCTTGCTCAGTTTCCCTTATCACATCAACAAATCCTGTGTAGACCAGCTGGTTCCCTAAGCCTGTTCCCTGCCTGTGGAACAAAACCCTTCAGCTCATGTTCAATTTTAGCTGTGGGAATATCTTCAGAGGCTTAAATGGGATTCTTCAGAGGCTTAAATTTCATGAGTTTCTGCTCTTTTCTGAAGGGAAGCAGAGGAAATTTCCCTCTTCCTCAAACGCTGTGCCTGAAATCTACTCTGTGTTCAATAATTTGTTTAATATGTTCCTTCTCATGACAACACCTCTGGTGTTAGAACCCTTATGAAGAGAATAAAAGCATGAGTCACTGAACTGCTCCCTTTTCTTCATTCCCCACTGGGAGCAAAGCAAAGATATTCCACCTCAGCATCTGGCCTGGTTCTGAGCCAAGAGTTTCCTTTGTCCTGCTCGTTTTTATTGAGTGGGAGAACAGAAAACAACAGAAATTGTTTCCCTGTTCTAGAGGATCTTTCCTAAATTTCTTCTTTACTGTAATAAAAAAAAAGTGCACCATACTTCACTTCTACTTTTTTTTTTGTGTTGTCTTTCTAAATACCAATTCACCTCAGTGAGTGGAACCTAAACAGTGAAGGAGCAGTTCCACTTTTGAAAGAGAGATAGAAAAGCTCTGTGGTGAGGAACCAAGATCAGCTGAGTGTTGTTCCAAGGAAGGCTATAAAACCCCTTCAATCACTCCCTTTCTCTACATTTTGCACATGACAAATGCTCTTTCACTGGATCTTGATAACTGCCCCCAAAAAGACTGAAGCAGAGAGAACCTGTAGCTCCTGAAAAGCAAGTATAGGCCAACCTAATAACCTCACTTATGTTCATTCATATTTAAACTACAGTTTTATGTTTGGAAAGTTTGTGACCAGAAAAGTGAAGTGCTTTGCAAGATTGTCTTAAATTAAAAAAAAAAAAAAAAATTACCAGCCAGTGTTACTGTAAAGAATAGCTCCTTATTTTTCATATCTAAAAGATTGAACCCTTCACAATGATTAATAAAGTCTGGTTGTTACCTACTTTTGTCATAAAAAATGATATACAAAAGAAACAGTCTGAAAAAACACAAAGGTAAAACGCCAGCATGAACATTTGTACCGACACTGCTAATTAAAAGACTTAACTTATTAGTCTTTAAGTAGCAAAAAAAAAAGAGAAACAAACAAGTATAATTTGGCAGATTAATTTTACGTTCTGTTCCATTTAATCAAACTATACCTATAGTGAAAATGACAAATCTCAGTTGTCAGACTACGGATGATAAGAAAGATAAAGGTCATATATTTTAATGTCATAGAAGGTCTTATTAAAGGAACCCTAATTACATTAGGTGTCCATGAAACATTAATTAAATACTGTCTGAAATAATTAGGTCCGAGTTACTGATGATTTAATTAAGCTCAGTTTTTTATTTTATAAGAACACTACAGGTCCAGTATCAGTCTGTTGGCAGGGTAATTGATAATGTGTCAGAGGAGCAAAACAGTGACCTTGACCAGCTGCATGGGAAGGACATTTTGGGGAGCAGTCCTGCTCCCCACCCCTCGTGGGCAGGAGCACGTCGGCTGTGCTTGGGGTGCTCCAGAGTGTGCAGAATCCAGAAAGAGAAAGGGTTGGGCTCGTGTTCTCAACTTGTGGGAGCTGTTACTGCTTGTGAGGGGGTCATCCCTGACCTCTTAGTTCAAATTTTGGTGAAGGTCTTTGCCTTACCAAGCACCTGGACTTCTCCAGCACAAGGAGAAGTACACCCAAAATTCTGGGTTTATATTGTCCACCACACACCCCCTCAAAGTTCCAAACCCTTCTTCTCTTCCCCTCTACAAAGAGGCAATGATGGAGTAAACAGCTAAAAATTCCTGTGCACACAGGAGGCTGTGCCAGCTCCAGGGTTATGGATGGATAAAGAAAGTGTGACTGGAGCAGCTGGGCTGGCAAAGGGCTTCCCTGATCTTTCAGGATGAAGGAAATACTGCAGGAGTGAAGCATCATCCCCCACTTAAAACTGTCACAGAATATATGTGAGATTATCCAGGGAAAAAAAAAGATAACTGGAAAGGTGAGAAATATGCATTTGTATATGGAGTGAGGCAGTGAAGGAGTTTTGAGGGGGAAAAGGAGCATTTTCCTGCCTATTCCATGAGTGGGAACACAGACTTTGTGGCACTCTAGGGATGGACTCTGGGACTGGGTTCTGACACCCCACCTCCACTGGCAGATTTAAATCTTCCTCTTCTCCCAGGCTGCCTGGTTGATCTCAGACAAACAAACCTCACACTCCAATTTCTCCTCTTGTAAAAGGAAAAGGAGCATCTTTAGTGCTTCATGAGTCCTGCCTGATGCCTGTGAGAGATAACTCTACAGAACAACACTATTGAAATGCAAAATATTGACCTGAGAGTTCTAAAAAGCACAGGCAGCTTCACAGCTGCCACAAGAGCCACCCTTCCCTGAGATCAGCAACCACCAAGTGTCACACAGAGAGCCCAAACATCACCCTTGCCACACAAGGACAGTGCCCAGCTGCTGCAGCAGCCCTCTCATTAGAGCGTCAAAATGAGCCAAGGCACAGACTTCTTGTTAACATAGCATGAAAAGGGTCCTGGTTTATTCCTCTTCCTGGCTTGGTCATCTTAACTCCAACCATTCTCTGACTCTGGCTGCAGCAGCTCCTGCTGTGGGTTTCCCTTGCAGCCTCTGACTGCAGGGATTGGGTTGCAGACTGTGACTGCAGGGATTGGGTTGCAGACTGTGACTGCAGGGATTGGGTTGCAGACTGTGACTGCAGGGATTGGGTTGCAGACTGTGACTGCAGGGATTGGGTTGCAGACTGTGACTGCAGGGATTGGGTTGCAGACTGTGACTGCAGGGATTGGGTTGCAGACTGTGACTGCAGGGATTGGGTTGCAGACTGTGACTGCAGGGATTGGGTTGCAGACTGTGACTGCAGGGATTGGGTTGCAGACTGTGACTGCAGGGATTGGTATGTAGGCTGTGAGTGCAGACCCACACTGACCTCCCAGCAGTGATTCTCTCTCCCCAGGATCCCACCTCATGATTCTCTCCTTCATGCACCTCAACATTCCTCCCCCATGATAATCCTCCCCTCACCAGCTCACCCCCTCTTTTATCTCTCTCATCCTTATTGGACTGTGACTCATCCGGGGCAGCCTGTATTGGGTAATTAATTAACACAGCAGTTATTATCAGGGGTGAGGGCACCTGTACTCTCTTCTCCTACAGCTAACTAAGGAAAAGGTTCCAGGATATCCTCTGGACAATTAGCACTGCCCACATGGAGGGTTCTGCGTGAACACAACAGGAGAATCAATTTGTAATTAAAACCTCTGTGCCTCCTAAAGGTCCCTTTCCACAGACAGCCCTTTGCTTCTGAAAGGGAATTAACTTGTTGCTACACAACCAAAAATGTTTTTAAAAATTAAAAAACCAAACTAGAAGCCTCCCACAGTTAGTATTGTATGGAGTAAAGCAGATTCCACAAAGGAACACTCATTTTGTCCTCTTGATAAAGCTCTATGAGTTCAGGAATCCACTGATATAAAAAGATCCGTGAAGAGCCTATTATTTCACTATGGAAAAGTAATAAATTCTTAAAACCAGAAAAGTTCACCACAATTATCATTGGTAGGATGTTCTGGGATTTTAAACCAGAATTGTCATTGTGACACCTAACAAACACCTGTATTTCACCAGAGATATGTGAATTATTCCCAAAGGGCTAAGGAAATGTTATTAACTGGTAAAATCTCTTCATTGAATCCAGAGATGATTTTACAATAAATATGACAATTGACTGATCAGCTGGGCACTTCTGGGGAGATGGGATCTGTTCTATCCTGGGTATGTAAAACATTCCAGCTGCACTGGGCACAGATAAACAAATATAAAACACAAAGTACCTCTGTGTTTGCTGCTGCTTTCCCATCGCCCTCCAGAGGTTCATGGAACTTTTCTCTCAGGCTTTTCCAGATGTAAATCTCCTCTCATTAAAGGTAAAGACTGAAATATAAGGAAAGACTGATTTTAAAGAGTGATGGAATTTTGTTTGTTTATAAAGAAAGATTTCTTTGAGTAATTCAAAAGGCAAAACCAGATAAAGTTTTGTTCTTTTTCTCTGCAGACTCTGCATGACATCAGATCCTAATTTATGATGTAAAATTGTCCTACATTTTACCCTGTCTGAGTCCTTGTGCCATCTGTGTAATGCTGCCCACACAAAAACCCTTAACTCCTCTGAGGGGGGAAAAAAATTAAATTTGTCATTAAATCCCCTTACTTTGACTGTGACAGTAATCATATAACTGTAACAACATATGTAACAGTAATCATATAACTGTTACAGTATATGTATACAGTAATCATATAACAGCATGAATTAGCACGTGTACAATGCTTCAAAACTAGTAAAACTATAAATACAGGAGGTACCAATGAGCAATTAAGCAAGCAAACCTTTATCATTAATGTGCTGTCCCCAAATAATCTGTTGCCACTCTTTAGTACCAGAGTACCTGTATAAAAATGGCTTTTTTTCCCCCAAAAGTTTGAATTTCCACTGAAACAAATTGCCTTTAAAGCTGTTTTCGATGCACTTTTCAAAACCCAGAAACCTTCCCTGCATTTGACACGGATACAATTGAGTAAATATCCCTAAATAGCGAGCACTTCATACGTGTGCTGCAATTTAAAAGCATGTGTTCTATGCTTTTTTTGATGAGGCCCACAAACACAGAGTGCAAGGTACTGCAGGGTCATTGTCTGGTGCAGACAGGACAGACAAAGCAGAGCCAGCCCTGAAAGGAGTCCAGGCTCTGGGACAAAGGGACAAGCAGATGAATTAATGGGAAACTGATAACAGGGTGTCAAACAGGACCCTGCTCAATACCTACAAATTCCATGCAGCAGGGAACTCCCCAGCCAAGTTTGAGGTGGTTTGGGATATAACTGCAGCCCTGCTGCAGCACACAGTCCCTGCAGGCAGATATTCCAGGTCTTTTCTCAAATTCAGTAGCATCCATCTGTTCAGGACCAGTCCGAGTCAGAACTGGCAGAGCCCTTACTGATATTTGTTGCCTTTGGGAATTTGTCTTTTCTTTAATGTAAAAACCTAAATTATCTTAGGAAATGCTATTAAATATGATCCATGATGAATTATTAATTAATTTTTTATATACAAGACGATGAGCTGGATCCTGCTCTTCTAACCTAAGCAAAACACAAACTGCAAAGGAAATTCTACTTCATTTACTTAACTGGATCAAGTCCTGTTCAGTGGGATCCCTTATGGCACTGTAGCAATCAAATAATTTAGAAAAATGACCTCTCAAATGATTTCTTTCCAAAGTGACATGAACTGTCAGCAAAAGAGGTGGAGAAGGAAAGGAAAACAGCTGCTTCTGTTTTACCTGCTCAGCCACCTGTTAACTGAAATGAATGAACAACCTGAGCACTGCTGGGGCATCCTTGGATTTCCTGGAGTGTCCAGAAAATCAGTTCCCATTCAAAGACACACTGGTGACTGATTTATACAAGTTAAATTACAATTACATTCTATGCAAAACAAAAAGATATCAGACTGTGAAGGCTAACAGCCAGCTTAAAAAATAAAAAAGCTTTAAGCAGTGTTAGTACCCCAAATTCTTGACAGAAACAAGCTTGAACATTGACAATAGCATTGGCAAAATCTGTTTTTTTTTAAAAAAAAAGCTGTGCACACGCCTGCAACATTTTCCCCCCACCCCAAGATATTTCTAAATATTGCCTTCAGACTTTAACAGCAGTGCAGATCCAGTAGCAACTCCTTTGTGTGAGCAAAGATGTTCTGCTAGAGATGTGCCATGGCACACAGCAAAATCATGAAAGTCAGCAAAACAACATGGCAGAAGCAGACCTACAATTAACAAACAACATTTGACAAGGCAGATGCTGGATCTGTACTTATTTTTACGTTACAAGCACTTACCTGATGTCTTGTGCAACGTGTTATAAAGATATTTCCTAAAAGATTTTGGCAAACGAATTATGCAGCTGAAATGTAATAACGAAGGTAGAAATTTGTCCTGTTATCAGTCACACACATTCAAGCAGAAACCCAGTGCAGCACAGTAGATAGAACTATAAGCTCTGGGATCTTCTCATTCAACCAAGATTGCTTCATACAAAAGTTGACAATACACTAGTGAAAGCCATTGTTGATATTCAACATTTTTTAAATAGCTGAACAGAATAGACAATAAGGCATGAAGGAAAACTTGGATAGGAGGCTGGCCCGGAGTCTGGGTTCAGAAAGGGAAAAAAAGCATTAAAAATGGACAATAAATATGTGATTCTCATTTTTGCCCTGAATGTGTCAATTAACTGATCTTTACTGGGCTGAAATCCTGCTGGTTTTAAAGGGAAAATCAAATAGAAACCATAATGTTTTAAATTTCATCTGTTTAAGTCTAGGTGCAGTTTGAAATACTGGCACTGGGAGAGAGAAATGTTTTTGTGGTTCACGTTCACCACCAACTGATGTAAATTAAGGGCTTTCCAAAAGCACTGAAAGTTCCTCCCATTAATTGTCAGACCCACCTGGCCAGGCTGAGGAGATGACACTTTTCAGTCCTTATATCAGAAAAAGGATTCCTGTGAAATATTTTTTAAACTGTGAAAAACTCAGTATTTATATTTCCTGCCATTGTGTCTGAACTCCCAATTTCCTCAATAAAAATGTATCAGAGCACTGCATCCAGTCTGAAGGAGTTCACATCATTTCAGAGATCTTGCACATGGCAGAAAATGGCTCATTTTAACAACTGCTTGTACTTGGGTTGTTTTGCCCAAGATTTCAGTGCTGACAGGAAAATCCCACCTTGTCCAACCCTGAAAACCTGCATCAGCACAAACATATCTTATATTTTGTACTGGCGCACCTGAAACACCTTGTGTAGCCCATACTAAAATCAGCAAAGGATGAATTTAAACAATTTTATTATTGATACTTTAGATAAGGCAGCAAAATTTTCCACTTTACTCTTACTCAGAACTGTTATTTCTCCAGCTCTGCCTTGGTTTTCATTGTATGCTGCCCATGCAGCATATATTCAGTATTGCTTTCTCCATTTTTTTTTATTTTTACCTTCTTTTATAGGAGATTAGGTTATTTCAAGCTAGACCAAACAGTTTATAGTGAATGTTGGTAGAGTACTTTAGCATGGGAGGATTTTTGTCTGTTTGTTTGTTGACCCTGTTGTATTATGCAGTAATTCTGCTCCTGAGCTCAGAATGTGGAATGAAACTGCATTTCACAGTGCATTTTCCCCTCTTATTTTCAGTCCTGTTAGGTACATGACTAGAATTTACACACCACCTACATTTTTTAGCCTTCCTTGAAGAAAGGACATTGCTTGGTTTGTCTGTGCTCTGTGTGTGCTGCTCCTCCAGTAAACATCTGGAAGTCCAGGTGTGTCCAAAACTTGGCACCAAGCCACGANAATGGCCCCAAAACCCCAAACCCCCCTTTTTTTTTTTTTTTTTTTTTTTTTTTTTTTTTTGGTCAAAACTGGAGTTGCCACTGCTGTGATGAAAGCAAGAATTGATCAGCAGATGACTCCAAGCAGAGTGCCAGGGAAGGAATTCTGAGCAGGGAAGAGTGGCCTTGATTACCTCCTCCTAAATGTCTGTTACCTGAGTCCCCCTAAAAATATTTCCCCTAAGGGCAAGGCTTGAAACCAGCTGAGGATCCTTTGCACTGCTGCAAAGCACAATGGCTGCAACCACTTCCACTTCCACTCCCACTCCCACTCCCACTCCCACTCCCACTCTCACTCCCACTTCCACTTCCATCTCCATCTCCATCTCCATCTCCATCTCCATCTCCATCTCCATCTCCATCTCCATCTCCATCTCCATCTCCATCTCCATTTCTATTTCCATCTCCATCTCCATGTTCAGAGGCCACTCTAGGACAGTCCTAGGAGACATTCCCCATTTTAGTTGTATTTTTCAATCCTGGCTCTGGCTGGAAGTCACCCTCAGACAGCAGAGTGGAAATAGACTGAATCGAAGCCACTTTGGTCCATGACGAGGCATCACCACAAAGCAGATTTTGCCTGACCTTGGGAACAGCAGCTGTGAACAGAAGTGGCCAAATCACTCCAGCCAGGAGAGCTGGAAGGAAAACTACTGGTCCTTCCATCCCTGCAGCTGGAAGTGTCTCACAGCAGCTCATCCATGTCCTTGGATGTTGGAATTTACACAGGACAGGTAGAATTGCACTAATATTTGTAAAGCTGACTCTCACCAGAGTCAAACCCTGTAAACTGTCCAGCCCATTGTGAAATATATTTTCCAAGCTAAAAAAGAAGCAAGTTTGAGGCCTCCATTCATGTCAGGGAGAAATCAAACCAGCACAGGGCATTTTGCTTTGAAGTGGCCTTCTAATCTAAGTCATACAATGATACCTCCAGCTCTTTCACTGAAACTAATTACATTGATTTTCAATTAGTTCATTGATGTTGGTGGACATTTTCATGTGGCAGAGGATTGGGTCTAAACCAGCCAGAGACATGACATCTATATTGAACTCTATTCCCTCTCCTCTTGTTCCTATGAGATTATAAAACAACTTTGCACAAGAAACCTAAACATCAAACATCAGTTTAATTTGCAATATCTTTTTATGTCTTTCTTCCTTTTTGACATTCAGACAATCATTTTCACTATGATTTGCAATCTGAACAATTACAAAAACAACTGGGTTTCATCAGGGCAGGAAATCTCCTAAATAGCTGAGCAAGATCTTTCTATGCAGCAGTGCTCATAGGAAAAACCTGGTTCTAAATGCATTATTGACTATACTCTAAAGCTATGGGGGAAGAAATCAGAATATGGACCTGAGCTCTTTTTACATCTTATCCAAAGCTGTGAATCACAGAGCACCCCAGCTTTCAAACAGGCAGAAAATTTAAATGAGGAGAGGAATCCACCACGGGTTTTCTGGGTCAGGTTCCCCCTTTGTTATTGCACAGATGCTATAGACACACTGTCTGTTTAAAATTTGCCTCTTCTTAAAAGGAGGAGAAATTCTGTTCTCAAGCCCCCAGTGTTTCACCCAGTGGAATTCTAAAATTGTCAGTAATAATTCTGTAAATTACATCTACAAGAAAATTGCAGTTCTGTCCTTCTGAAGGAAAGGATTATTTTACCACACAGCTCAGCGTTCATCTCTGAAAATCACTTATTAGGCTGCCCTTGGCAAATTCACAAACTGCAGTTGTCAGGACCATCATAAAGTTGTATGCAACATCAATTTAACGATAGCATTACACTGGTTTTCCCTCCAGCCTTGCATGGAGCCTGTGAATTTGTGGGAAAGAGATATTCAATACCAATGTATCCCTGAACAATGCAGAAAATGACAGATCTGTGTTCTGAGGACATAACACACACCTTGTCCACATTTCACTTGGCTCCTTTCAAACAGCTGCCAATCCTGCTTCCAGATAAGTACAGAACATTACATGTATTCAGAAACTGTTTAAATTATTTTAAAGTTTTAGGTTACTACTTTAATTGGAAAGTCTTAATTTTCCTCTCTTCCTAAAGCCACGATATGAATTCTCCTCTCATTGTTACACTGTTCTGTGATATAAGCCTGCTATAATTTAGCACTCAACTGCACTGAATCCCATTATGAAGTCTCATCTTATATCACACAGAGTATATCTGAGTATAAAACATAAAATGCTTAGCTCGTAAGGATAGGGAGCTTGTCATCTCTTTAATTTGATCACTAAAGTGGAATTTTGGATTAAAAAAGAAAAAAAAGTTGGACTATAATGGCAAGATAATGCTAAATATCCAGATTTTTAAAATGACTGACACGCTGTGCATTGCAGAGATAGAGATATGTGTGACCTTCACAGAAGTTAATTAAAATATGGAGAAAAAAACTCAAACTGCTCTTTTTTTTTTCTCCCCCCAAGGAAAGTGTGTATTTCAAATGTCCCTGGCCCTAAGCAATATATGGGGTAGTCCAGCATGTCTCCCTTGAATAACTTCCCTCCAGAGACTGTCACAGGGAGGGTGCCTCTGTCACTCTGATATTTACATGTTTAACAGAAATCCTTTGCTGGCCCACGTGTGACATTTAGGCTTTGAACTTTCAATCTGTTCTCAAGAAATCCTGGGGTAGATCTTAAATGGAACATTTGAGTTGACCTTGCAATAGAATCATAGAAATATTTAGGTTGGAAAAGACCTTTAAGATGATTGAGTCTAGTTGTTGCTACTATCTAATGATTTCTTTCCTTAATATAATTATCTTAAATTTGCAGTAATGAGGATATTGCAGTGATAAATATACAGACTTTCTGATTTACTGAATTCTTTTACAGCAGTAAGAAAGAAGTGTTAGAAATAATGTAACACAAATGTAAAAAAAAAATTATTTGCTCGATGTAATATCAGTCTGAAAATTCAATGAGTGTCTTCAAGTAATATTTGAGCAACAGTCATGAAGAAGCTTAATAAATCAATGTTTGCTTGCAGTGGCTTTTCAAATTTGAAGCAAAGTACTTCTGGTACACTCACTGCTCACTGACTGCTCAACAGCTGCAATAAGTCACTTGAAAATGCCCAGACCTCTGTGGTACAAGGATTTGTGAGACCTGAACAGGGAAATAATGCTCTGTGTTCCACAAAGTGTTTCCAGGACTGCCCCAGACTTCACATGCTGGGTTTTGGGGTGGAACAAACCTCAGTTTGAATCCCATGGCAAAAGCTCTTACCTATGGTATAGAAGATCTAACACAATCCTTTGTTTTCCTACTCTGTTCCACCTTTTTTTTTGCCATAAGAACCAAGCAGTTTAAGTGATGCACTTATTTTTTCCATTTTTTTTAATGGTCCTGTTTTTTTACTGGAGCTGTTCTAGGTTGCAAATAAATAAAAGATTGTTTCCACAGGAACTAAAACACACCTAGGTCTGCTGCAGCTCAGGAGAATGAGCCAAGCATGGCAAGAGGCCATGGAGCTCTTTGTACTCTCCCAAATCTCACCCTCAGCTGGCTTCTTTCCACATTGTCCATCCACAGCTGCCTAACCTATGTGGATTATAAAGAGTTTCACACCCTCAGCAGGGTTGGAAAAGGGAATTTATGACACAACCAGCAACAGCTTCATGGTCAGGTTGTGATGGGCCGGGGGCTGCAAGGGCAGGGCTACGAGAGGGTCAGGTTATAAATCAAAATATCCCAACAGTCTGGTGCTCATGGAAAGTCACCTGAAACTTGAGAAGCCTTTTCCACTGAAAGTCTTTCCAAAGTGCTCTGATCCTGCAGAAAAAATTTTCCTTTCGATGAGCTGACATTTCCTGACAAAAAAAAACCCTCTTTGTCTAAGCATCCCTTGATAGCACTGATGGTAAATATGGGGGTGAAATAAAAGATTTGCCACTGCTGGAAATAATATTTATAAAAATGATTGCAAGCACACGTTTCCATTGAGGAAAGGAAGAAGTGTTAACAATGAGTGGCTAAATACTTGCTGCTCACATAAAACCACTTTTTTTTTTCCTTAGCACAATCGTGGAGCATAAGACATGGAGGTGGGCTTGGGGGGAAGGATGCAATAAACAGTGGACTCCTTTTTTTCCCCCAATAAATTTTCATAAAAATATCTACAAAAAGGCCAAGTTAGCAGTGTTGGATATTACAATGTATTTGATTAATTTTTTTCTTTTTTTAATATCAAATTGTCAGATAATCTTGTCCTGTAAAAATACTACATTTTCAAATTCACCGTGGAGCTGTCAGGCTCCCACAGCCTCTTAGAGCTGGAGCTGGTACTGAGCTTGTGCTCCTTGTCAAAATTTAATGAGACGACCAGTTCTAAAATAATTGAATTTTCATATCAGAGCGAACCAGGATTACTCAGACAATAAAAATGCTGAGTCCTGTACTGTTACTGGCAAATACCTTTTGCTTTGCTCATGGAATCAGTATGTAAATGTTCAGGGTTTGTATTTAAGGCATCTTATGCATTTAGAGTTGTAGTACTGGCAATAATTTCAAATGGTGCTGTTGATAAGTAGCTGGGATTTTTTTTTTTTTTTAAATAATGTTCAAACTGTAATTTGTTTGGTGATTCGGGATAAGCATTTGGTTTATATTTTATATAAATGTTAATGCACTTGCAGTTTAATTATATTTCTTAACTTTCAGCATTTCAAAAGTCGAATTTGAAGGCCACTCCATCAGATTGTCTTGCTTCCATGGAATACTTATGAGTGCAGTCCCACTGACTTTTGACTTTAAAAAGTGGAACTGTCCCCAAGTTAATGCCAGCTCCAGAGGGTGAATATGTGTGCTGAGGCATGAAGAGCAGGACAATGCTGGATGTATTCCTCAGCTTGCAGGTTGAAAAGTCAGAGACAAAAGGTCCCCACCAGAAGTACAAAAGGATTAAAAACCAAACCAAAACCAAAACGCCACCCCTGCCTGGGATTATTTACATAAATGCTTCAAGAAACGCTAAAGTGTGCTTCAGCAATGCAGGGGTGGGTGCTGCAGAAAGGGCTGGTGGAAATAATTAAAGGACTTCTCAAGAAATCATTAGGCTGAACATTAACAACACCTTTATTTTCTTTTCTTGTTTTCCAGAGGTTATTATGAGGTATAAAACTGCAGGAATAAGGATTGCTAAACTTTTCCAGCTGCTCAAGCGTCTGGGACTGGCTCAGCATCAGAATTTTGCTTGACTGTGTGAAGCTGTGTTGAGTTTTCCTGTGTGGCAAGAAGATACTTGACTATAATTCACCAGGAAGCAGAGCTCCTAAACAACTCCCAGCACAAAAAAGGCATTTGATCCATTTTTTCATGGTGCTTCCCAGCCCATCTTCCCACAAAACACCCCAACAGTCTCAGTATTAACACTTCAGGCTGGGTTAATTAGCCACACGTAATTTTGTTTCCTTGCCCTGCTCACCTAATTTCACAGATGTTCACCTGCAGCTGACTCAGACACGCTACAGAAAATCCAGGGAAGAGAGGGGAATTTGAAAAACACATCTCCAGATCCAAAAAGAGTCTGTGAGACAGATTGCAAACACTGGCAGAAGATGAACTGAGCAAGTCTGTGCTGGGGTTGCTGTCCTGCACCCTCCTGGGCAGGGAGGAGCCTGCTCTGCTCCTGGAGTTTAATCCTGAGCACTGGGTTTAAAAAAGGAAGAAATGCAGGAAAGATGATCTGCAAGGAAACTAATTCTGCCTCTGGGCTTCACTTGGGTGATGGTAGTGCTGTGGTGGAGGTCTTGTAAGACCTGTAGGGCCAAATCAATATCTGGATTTTTTTGGTTGTTATCACAGTGATATTGGTTGGGAAAGTTGTTATTTGTTGCCCTGATATTTTAGCCTCCTGATGTTTTAGTCTCTGAAATTCTTTTCCCATAGATTTTGCTGTCAATAAGAGAATTGTTTGTGCTAATTTTATCTACGTTTGCATTCCTTCTTGGAGGAGGGAATCTTTTAATAGACATCTGTTTTGATCAATGTGATTGAAGAGGTGTTAACTTTGCCTACCAATCACTTGTTTGAAATACTAGAAAAGGGGTCAGATTTGAAATAAAGTAGATTTTTAGCTTTCAGAGTTCAGACAGAGTCTGTGTCTTCATTTCGTGTCCTATTGGGTCAGTTATTCATAATGGCATTAAATGGAATTGGGTGGTCGAGTGGATTTGTTTTTCCAGTCTGCAATTTTATCCACTTCACAGTTACATAATTGATATTTCCATCTTCTTTTTCTGCAGATGAAGAGAACCTGAAAATAACACAATCTCTCTCAGATGAGGCTTCTTTACATCTAGAGGTGGGGTCAAGTATGGATTTTGTCCCATGTTACTACAAGTTAAGCAGTCATAAAATCACAGAATCACAGAATAGTGAGGGTTGGGAAGGACCTAGAAGTCAACTTGGGCAACTTCAGGCTCTCTTTTCTCATTTGCCTCACACTGTCATTTTCTCAGACTTTAAATTCAGTGTTGTTTCTGATATCATGGCACCTGAGCTCCTGCATCCCATTGAACCTTAAGACAGAATATCAAATTTACCAGGAATTATATCCAATTTTTTTCACTCTGTTCCTTCTGAAAGCTTTCCTACTCGAGTCTGACTTTAACAATGCCTTACATATTTCTCTCCCTCAATTATGAACAGATTTTACACTGAAAATTGCTGCTGGCAGGAGCTGTGTGTCAGTAATTAGGTGTCACCTCTGTGCCCTGGAAAATGCTCTTACAGACATCGACACCGAGCAGTGCCACTGCATCAGGTGACTCAGGAAATCAGCAGCTCCTTATTTCCTGACATGAACTGAAAAATGGCAGTTGTAAGAGACAAATAAGAAATAAAATCCTGTGGTAGTTTCTTCAAGCCTGCGAGAAAGGGAAATACTGCGCAGTGAGATCAAATTTTGTATTTCAAAACACGACTTTCTGCCCAAATGATCACTTGCAAGAAAATACAGCTGAAATACAGGCACAAAACTGAAACTTTTCCTGCAGATACACAATGATAAAACTTGGAAAGGCCCCGGAGTGAACAACTGAAAACTGCAGGTTCCAGAACAAGAAGTATTTCCCATTTTAGCTAAAGGATACTGCCTTGTGTCAGAAGCAGACTGTTTCTCATTTTCTGGATGGCCCTTTCCCAAATTTCCAGCAGGAAAAGCTACAGCAATAATGATGTTTGTGCAACTGGATATTAGTGGGGGGATTTTTTTGGTGGTGTTTGTTTGTTTGTTTTTGGTTTGGGGATGTTTGGTTTCATTTGTTTGTTTGTTTGTTTGTGGTTGTTGCCGTTTTGGGGTTTTTTTGAGTTTTTGTTTGGTGTTTTGGGGTTTGGGGGTTTTTTTGAGATGAGCAATGGAATTTAAAGAAAACCTGATTTTGTGTAAAACCCTAAGTGGAAGCAGTCAGCTGGCTTCGCTGGCTCTGCTGCAGTGTTGGCAAGGCCCAGAAGAGGCAGGAGAAGAGTAAGTGAGCCAGTTTTGGGTTACATTTATACCAATTGCCAGAGTGAGTCACTTCTGCACAAATACTGAGTTCTATTAAAGTACAAGAACGCGTTTAGTGCATTGGCTTTTCAAAGCTTGCCTAAAGTGTGATGCAGCAGCTGAGAAAATGCAGGTAAAGCTCATTAATCTCAGGAAACAGTTTAAATTCTCTGGAGATAAACACTTTTCAGCCTGAACCTGAAACCCAGTGTTGCTGCTGCTAGGAATGATGCAACACTACATCTTCCCCTCCCCTTTTGCATTTACACTGGAGCAACTTCTCCTCAGAGCACTTGTGAAATAAAACATCATTTCTGTGTACAGTGGTGACCTCCTGGGGGTTTGGTGACACAGTGCTCATCTGTATGTAATCAGCCCAAAAATGCATTTTGTCCCAGGACTAAAAAAAGGTAAAAGGCTCACTAATATGGTCTTTTAGCCCTAACAGGCTTTAATATCAACTTTATTATAATACACTAATTACACAGGGGAAAAAAAAAACACCCAAACTAATGATGATAATGTCAGGCACATTTAACCTCCCTCGGTGTCCCAAGAGTCTCCAGACTGAGAGCTCAAGGAAAGGCCTCCCCTGACTTCCTGATAACTGGATGAGTGATTATCCCCCTTGTTAATGGGCAATGAGAGAGGAAAGTCCTCCACATGGGCAGAATATTCATGAGGGGGCTGCACCAGCCCAGATAAGGATGGAAGATGCCAGGAGCAATCACTTAGGAGAGCACCAGGAGAGAAATGTTCACTCTGGGGGACACTGAGGCAGACTTGGGGTGCTCAGGGTGAGGCTGGCAGGGGGACAGAGCCATGGCTCTCATCTGGGGACAGGGACTGGCCCCAGGGCTGGCTTTGACCAGTGCACAGTGGTTGGCACCACGTCCTTCTGGAGGAAGGGACTGGGTGATCTTTAAGGTCCCCTCCAACCCAAACCCTTCCATGATTCCAGGACAATGTCAGCTGCCATGTGTCAGGGTGCGATTTGCCTCCTCCTGGAATCACAGCCCCAAATCTGTGCAACCAAGGCAAAGCTCGGGTACCTGTGAAGGTCCAGGTGCACTGCAGTGGCTTTCTTTTGGAGAATTGCCTCAACTCCTGAAGGGCTGCCCTTTATCAGAGAGTCAGAGAACCTTTAGGTCAAGGTTTTCAACAGGGGAATGGCCTTGCTCTCATTTTTCATTCTATTTCAATATTTTCCTCCCAAATGGGATGGATATTTTGACATTTTAAAATCTTCTCACATCAATAATCTGAAAAAAATGCAATTTGCCAGTCAAGTGTTCTGAGGATTTTGAGATGTGCTATTTAATTTTTTTTTGTTAGTATTTCTCAATATTTTTTTAAAAAATATTTCTTGAGAAGGAAAAATAAATTGCTATGAAAAGAAAATGTCACATTGATAACTGTGAAATTTCTTAACTAAATTCATACACGTGAGTCACTCTCACTTTCTGTTTTTATAAATCAATGTCTTCCTAGACCAATCACACTTTGGAAAATAAACTGATGATCATGATTCTTACTAAAGCATCTCTTCTGACCACACAGAACAAGACTCCAGCCCAGTAAACTTTCCATAAAAGTGGTGAATTCTGGTGATGGGAGAGGTGGTATTCCATGTCATGGCTAATAGCTCTCCATTCCAAGTCCTTTTGAATAGCAATATTATGCACTGAAATAATTTGTGTAATGTGATCAGCTCACCATGATCCACACTGCTTTGACAACAATCTCACTTCCTTGACACAGCTTTTAAGTGAAAAATGGCTTCTTATTACACAGATGTCTGTTGGTAAAAAAAAGAAAATTCTATTACAGATTTTTGCTTCCATTAAAAAAAAATATTTACCATAAACTCTTCCCAGCAAACACATATATTTGGGGGGAAAAAAAACCCAAAACCAACCAAACAACCAAAAACTGACCTCCCAAAAACGCTTTCCTTTCTAATTCTATTCCACTAAAATAAAGCACCAGAGCTGAAGGTTTTTCTCCCAGCCTGGAAAGTTCCAAAGCTGAGAGGGTTTCACCCTGACATAAAACTAAATCTGAACTGATTGACCTGGAGCTCTGTTGAACCAACCTCAATCAAACCAACTTCAGTCACCACCAAATCTGAAAGGATTTGTGTTCAAGCGGCTACAAATTGATGGAAATTCATGAGGTAACTCACAAAGCAACAGATTCTCACAGTGTAAGGCTGAAACTCAGCTTTAAAAAATGCGTGGGCACTGAATTGAAAGGTTTTTGTCTTTTCCCCCAAGAGGAAAACCCTGCCTGGTGTAGAGGCACCAGGAGGGGCAGCTCCACCTGCACTGCTCCTGTTTCCTGGGCGTTTTTCTTCTGGCACTGCCACCAAAAGCAAGCCCCAAATCAGTACAAAAACCTCGTACAGCCCCTTTTTGTGCCTCCTACAGACCCTCTGGGGATGTCGTGGTTTGGGTACACACACAGGCTGGGCCATGGAAAAGGCTGGAAGGTTTCTCAGGATGCCAAGTCCTGAGCACTGGAGGGGCTGGGCTGAGTGTGGACATCCTGTGACAGCATTTCCAGAGGTTTCAGCCCCACAGCTGAGGTGGAGCTGTGTCTGAGGGCTGTGCACATCCACCTGCAGCACCAAACAATATTTAACCTTTCTTTACACAAATACGTTTTAGTCTTTTTTTTTCCCCATGTATCAATAGAAACACTTTTATTTCTAAAAAAAAAAAATTGTACTAGATTTGAAAACTATTTCTGCAGAAGTCCTTTATCTGCCTCCCTTCAGAAGTGCAGCAAATCCTAATATGATTTATCGAAAGTCCTTGCTTGCAAAAGGCATTGTGGCCACTGAAATAATGAACTACTTGAAAGTCACATTTAATTTACTTCCAAAGAAACAAGCTAGCATTGCTCAAGGTTGCTGGGGAAACAGGAAAGCTGCTTTAGATCAGTTTGCAGCAGAGAAGACTTGCTGATATTTTGCAATTTGTACACGTTCACCATAACTTTAACAATCTCTTATTTTCAGAAACCCATTTCTGATTTCATGCTAAATATTTGTCTTCATTCCCACGGCATGGCCTTGTTTTCAGTTGTGGATTCAGATTCATGAATCTGACTTAAAAATAAGCAGGTTTATCACAACTGTGTACATGTTTCTTCTTTGTGGGCCCATTTATCAAAGAATGCATTCAATTTCAGCCCAAGAGAAGCCCACAGTAGGCATAAAAAATCTCATTTCTTGGGAATCTACAGTACCAACGTTGTTTGCAATTTCAGGTGATCAGACCCTCCCCAAAATCTTTTATTGGCTGCCCTCAGACTTTCCTGCCTTAAAGAAAAGTTCTAATAATTTCCAGAGTTGTAAAATTACTGCCTTCACTTAGTGCTCTGCCATAAAGAAAAAGAAAATCACATTTGATTTTTACATGAATAAGTTGAGTTCAGCTAATCCTTCTCCTGGAGACAAATGAGGATCCCCTTTCCCATCAGGTCCAGTGCACAGATGTGATTTAATGTGTACATGCCCAATTTTATTCTGATTTACTCAAAGGTGCAGTAGTGGAATGAGTGGACCAACAGAGAAATGGGGAAGCCTGTCCTTGGCAGTCAGGGAAGATAAAACAGGTCTGCAATCTTCCTCCCTGGAAGAGTTTTCTCACAATACCCAGTTTTATCCAAGAGATCAATCTCCTAAAATCACGTCAGTCACGTGAGTTTCATGTGTGGGGATAAAAGAATTATCTTTGCATCGTTGTTTAATGATGACATTATTTGTATTTTGGAGTCCCAGGATTACAGCAAGCACACATTAAGTTCAAAATTAACAAAGGAAAATATTAACCAAACTTAAAGTGCTTAAAATAGTTGCTGGTATTGAGTGCAGATTGTTCTCAGTATCATAGAAACACAATTGAGAAAATTGCCTAAAAAAGAGATACAGAATATCTCTGATGTAGTTGCACCTCATGTCTTGTTTTTTTACAGATGCTTAGGCAGTAGGTGATGTGTTTTGAAATATCTACCAGAAAACCCCCAGTTTTTCTACCAACACATTTTTGTTCCAGCTCTTGGACATAAAATTTCATCACTACCCACTTTGCTTGGTTTTATTAATTTATTTCCCTCCATACATCTCATCAAAGTGCTTTTTTGCTTTTTTTCTTTTTTTTTTTTCATTTTTTTCCCCCTTATTCTTTGCCTAATTACACTTTTTGAGACTTTTGGTGACATTCCATCAGGTGCTCAGTGAATTTTGCTCCGGTTTAAAATCACTGTGTTCTTTAAGGTACCGTAGTGTGACCTTTTTGACTGAACACTATCTTTTATTTCTTTAAATCACGGCGCTTTCATCCAGCAGGATGAACGGAAGAGGGAGAAAAGCAGGGGGATGCCAAAGGTAACTGGAAGTAAGATTGGAGATTTGGACCAGGTCAACTTGGAATGCAACATGGAAAATGAATAACAGAAACAAGGACTGAGAGGAAAAGTCTCGGGGAAACTGAAGATAAGGTAAAAAGGGCTTGTTGAAAAAAGACTGATTTTAGAAGAGAAAGATTTCCTTTCCAAGCCTGCTGTGCCTGGAAGGGTGTGGGCAGGAAATCTGCTCCTGCCCCAAGGCATGCATGCCTCCCTTGTGCTGGGCAGCACCGGATCCCAGGGAATCCTGGAGATCTGCTCCGGGTTCACTGCCCATCCCCTCACAAATGGAAATGTCGTGATGGACGATAACAGACCCGACAAAACCGATAAGACAGCGGTGGGGTCCTGGGTGTGACCCTGAACGGGGCAGTCCTGCACCATCTGATAACGCTTTTTATATTCAGGATGCTTTCCACCTCAAACCATCAGAGCTGAGAACGTCCTTTTCAGGTTTTCATCTCCAGGAAGGGACACAGAACAGAGAGGGCTCTAGGAAGGAGAAAAATGGAGATGCAAAAAGATGTTTTAGGACCAATTAAAAAATCAAAGTTGCCAAGTATAACTTGGTTGCTCACCGATAGCTAATTTAGAGCCTAAATTCGTCATCTTCTCCAGCCTGAAGAGTAAACCCCCAAGAGAGGGGGGTTCAGTGGGACTCGGGCAAAAGGATCTGGTCTTTCCCGGGGCATTGATGGATTATCAAACATACAGGATTCCAGGAATGCCCCTCTTCCATGTTCCTTGTGACAAAAGATGTATAGCTGATACACAAAAGTGGGTAGCCAAGGCAAATATCAGAAAGAACTCTTGATGGCCATTTACTTAACAATAATGACAAAATACCAGCTAAAAGCAGCCTTGTAATCCTGGACCAGAAATGATTCACTAATTAAAATTCGCTTGGAAAATGTTTCACAACGTCGTTTACAACAGAATTATGTACTTTTGTATTGTCACCCCTCTGGTGTTAAAATCAATATATGCCTGTGGTTTGTTGGCATTCTTCATTGCTTAAAAATTACCTGAAATGTCATACCAGGTTAATTAACGTAAAACAGATTTTCGGGGGGGGGGGATAAAAAAACAGTTAATAAAAGAGGAAAATGATCAGGAGATAAATAGGTCCAGTCAGTCCCCAAGTTGACTCGCTGAGGGTCAGTGCTGCCGTACTTAGGTTTATTAGACAGAAAAATCATTGTATTGTATATTGACTGTGATTTTATCTGACGTGTGTCAGCTACTGTGAGGTAGTGTGTGAGCCTGAGAGAATTTCTAGCCTGCTAACAGTTGCTAACTTGTCTCAAAGGAGAATTTCTCGATAGCTTTTCCCAAAACAATGTTAGAGCTGTTAAAAAATTCTCTCAGGTGCACAGTAGGGCCCACTCTGAACAACACCTTATTACCTTAGAGGTCATAAGGGTAATGCAAAAAACGAGTTGCTTTTTTGGGCACAAAAGCAACCAGTTCCAACCAAGAAAAGTACTGCCCTGTCATCTTTAAGATAATTCATCAGATATCTGGGAGATATCCTTGTTTTCTTGAGGGAAAACCTCAACAGCTGCCAGTTGCTCAGAAAGCACCATCTAGATAATCCTATTTATATTCAGAATACTTTTCACCTAAAACATTTAGAGCTGAGAATGTCCTTTCTAGATTTTCATCTACAGGAAGGGACACAGAACAGAGAGAGCTCTAGGAAGGAGAAGAAAAATGGAGATGCAAAAAGATGGTTTAGGACCAAAAAAAATTATCAAAATTGGCAAGAGTAACTTGGTTATTCACTGGTAGCTAATTTAGGGCATAATCATCTACTCCAACTTGAAGGATAAACACATTAGCTGCTGGAAAACATTACCTACTGGAATAAATACAGGTATTTATAACAGTATTAAGATACTCTATTAAGAGATTCCTGAGAAATCTGAGTTTTATACCAGGAAAACTCCCCTTATCTACTGTTAAAACAAATTTGGGACTGCAGACTCCTTCATGCCTGTAGCCCTAGGAATTACACAACTGTGAATAATCACATTCAGAACAGGGCAAAAATGGGTAATTACTATCTCTGTGTTATGTTATTGTAGAAATTAGTATACCCTGCATCTCTTTGGAAGGAAAATGAAGCATGTGTTTTTGTGCTGTGTTGTAGGCCCAGCAGACAATAAACTGATCCCTCATGAGAACACAGCAATGCAAAGTGTTGCCTTGTGCCAACAGAAGAAAAAACAGAAAACAGGAAGAAAAAGGAAGAAGGAAAAGAACAAAGTGACCAGGGAAACCATGAAATGCAATGGAGAAAGTGATTTAATGGCACCTAAAAAGAAAGGAACATTAATATGGGGGGAAACGCTCTTCTGTGAAATTAAGGGTGTATAACAGATAACTGAAAATAATTTTTTATAGAAAGCCTTACATTCTACTTGGTAACGTCAATTTAATTGGAAATGCTGCCAAATCTGCCCGTATTACATTAGTGTGCACGTTAAGATTGGTGTGCCCATCAAGGCCCTCCAAGAGGAGCACACAATGCCATGCTAATAGGGTTAGGTGCTCAGAATGTAAGGTAACACAAGTGCCATTCGATGCAAGAGTTGCTAGGGAAGGCTATTTATTTTTTTTTTCCCCTGCCCGTTAATTAAGCGAATTTAGCGCTTTTGAAAGGTGCCAGATTGACAATGGCGGGGACTGAAGTCGTCTATTCACGGAGCCCAGCGAAGCTCCCGGAGGCCGCCCCTCAACCCTGACCTGCCGGGCTCACCTCGGCGCGGCCGCGCGGCCTGCGCCTCCCCGGGAGCCCGAGCAGAAAGGAGACAGGAGAAAGGAGACCGGAGAAAGGAGAAAGGAGACAGGAGAAAGGAGAAAGGAGAAAGGAGAAAGGAGAAAGGAGAAAGGAGAAAGGAGAAAGGTGCTAATTAGGGCCGATCGGCAGCCCGGGTTTTGTGCCCGAGCACCTGGCCGCCAGGAACACGGAACACCAGATTTTCTCGTGGCCTCTAACGAGGGAGGGGGACCCAGGGCTGAAGGATGCAGCTCAAGGATTGCGCTGGGTCTCACCTAATTTTTTTTTTTTAAGTGAGTAAATGGGAAAAATAATTTTTTTTTTAAATATGATGTCAATCCAGCTGCCTTGATGACTGCTTTTCCAGAATTCTCCTTCTTGGCTTCTGCTTTTGAAATGGGAATTCTTTCACGGCTGTTCCATTTCAAGAGAACATGGAAGGCTCAGGGCAGAACCAGAGAAAGGCACTAACTCTTCCAGCAAAGCAAGACATGCTAAGGCTGATATAAACCTGGGGAATGAGAGTGTTGGCACAGCCCCCAATTCCTTCTGCCACAAAGGGTATCCATGTCCATTTGAGCAGTGGGAAGGTCTGCTGTTGAATAAAACACTCCAAAGGGCCAAAGCTGACTTCTGCTTGTTTTATGGGTTGTTTGAGGGCAGAGCTTACAATACTGGTTTTGCCAGAACCACTCACAGCACCTAAGTTTTTCGATGATTGGATGCACACAATGACGTGTCAGATAATTTTAATTCTACTTTGATGCAGCTTCTATTTGCTGCTGAGGATAACCATAGAAACAAAAACTTCCTGAAACTCTGAGTCTTTTGCAAGTTCTTGTCTTTACTTGATTTAGCAGAGGCAAGCCAAATAAAAATCCCCCTTTAAATAAGAGCTGAGTTGATGAATCTGCACTGACTGATATAGCACAGTTCACTTTGAAATAAAAGATTCTTTAAATGTGTATGTTTCGAGTTGTTTTTTTTTTTTTATCAGAAAGGGCTGACTCCAAAGGGCTGACTCCAAGCCTTTATTCTTTTTCACCTCTGCAAAGGTGCAACAGAGATACAGCAGCTCAGTGTTCTTGACATCAGCAAACAGGCTGAAAAAAACATTATCAGGAGAGAGCCAATCTCCTGTAACAGTTGAATAGTACTCGCCCTGGTGATAAAGGTTTGGGTGAAAGATGAAATGAAAAATGTGTCTATAGCTGCTTGCAGCAAAACCTGCTTTTCTGGAGCACTTTTGCCCCCTGTCTTGAGTGTTCTATTGAATGAATGGTGGGTGCTTTATGTCACTTTGTTGCTGAATGGAGCAGTCTACTTAGCATGAACTTTTGCATGGCCCTACCTTCTGAAATGGTGTGCAGAGGTTTCATGGATTATGCATTAGTCCCATTTAACTTTCCACTTGAAGATAACACGGGCAGCAGCAGGTCTAATAAAGACTGAGCAGAGAGAGGCAAGCCAGCACCAAAACCCCGAAATATTTGCTCACAGAAATAATTTCAGGTGTTCCCTGTATTAAAGTGCCTCACCTAAGTGTGATATATGGCATCACATCTGTTGGGGCAGGTGTTTGGTGATATTTCTTCAATTTTTCTCAACTCTCTTTTGAAAACTGGGGAATCTCCTCTTGGTTACGCCCCAGTGTTTTCAATCTGCAACAACTCCTGTACCTAAACACTCAAATACTGAAAATCCAGCACTAGGTCCACTGGCTCTCTTAGCTGAGGTTTCGAAAGAGGGGTGTGAGTAAGGAATCCCTTTAAAACTGTGACAGCCACATAAAAATTGCTTTAAAATATGCCCAGCCTGCTCAGAATGCCATAAGTATTGACTCTTGTTTCTCTTCAATCTTCTGCATTGAGGTCACACTCGGGCATCATTCCAGAGTTTTGTTTCTTTTCATTGAGAAAATTTAAGATATTTAATTTTTTTTTAAAAGAACAAAACCAAAACCAACCAACCAAACAAAACCCACAAACCAAACCAAAAAAATCCCAACAAGTGGTGGGACAGAAAGCCAAGAAAACATCAGTATTTTCCAGAACTTAAAACTCAGGATTTGAATACTGAAATAAAATATTCATCTTCCCGTTGCACAAAACCAGTCCAACTCTTATCACTGGTGCTCATCCTAGGAATCATCTCTTAGCATTCCCCCACCACATAATGTCCTACGCATTTTATGGACATTCCTGGATCATGGGTTACATTTTAGAATAAACTGACACAGAATTTTTAGGATGGTGCTGGGAAATAATGAAGAGCTCATCAGAGTAAATGATCTTCCAACAAAGAGCTGAGTTGCCTGCTGACAATTAAGAGCCATAGTGAAAATCAAGAGAGGCATTAAAGGATATCAATCCTGCCAATAGTGACATGGATATTTCTGCTGTCAGCTGACAAAAACAAAGTAATTAATTGTTATAGTAAATAAGGTGATGAAGACACACACACACACAGAGCCTGGAATGAAAAAGCAACACATGCAGGACATGTCCTCTCTTTAAAGAGTCATTCTCAATGCTAAAGCTGATTTGATGAGGACAAAAGGAATAGCACAGATGAATCAAGGTCAGAAAGGTGAGTAAAAATAAGACAGTTATTATGTCTTTTCTGAAAGCAGAGGCAGATTAGAAAATAGGTCAGGGAGTGCAGGGAAAACGTTATTTGTATTCTGCCAATTTGCAAAGGACATGCATAACTGAATGCAGTGAATTTGTAGTAACCTCTCATTCTAGTCCTGGGGAGTGATGTATTCTATATTATTTCTTTTTATTAGTAGTAGTACATTATATTTAAAAAAATATTTTCCTGCCAACATCAAAATCCTGTGGTGATGAATGCTGCACATCCAAGCCGTAGGAGAAAGTTTCTGTTGTGAAGACTGTGGGACACAAATGAAAAGTAGGAGCACTGGTGGGAGGAGGGGATGTGGTTTGTCAGGAGCCATGTGGCTAAGCAGGAACTAAAGCTTTTCTCCATTTCCCCAAGCAGTGCCATACCCAGGAAAGTCACAGGCACTTAACAGAACCACTAAATATTGCTCCCCTGATGTGTCAAAATGGTTGTCTGATTGTTGTTGTAGGACACGAAAAAAGATGAGAGACTCCAAATATTTCAGAAGGCAAAGAGCATAAAAAATCTTCATTGTCTAATTCTTACTACTTTTATAAGGTTTTCTGATACAGACTGAACATGACTGGTGAATAGGAAAAACACCTCTCTAATCCCATTGGTTAAACCAGAGAAACAGCTCAAATGTTTTGAGAACTAGAAAAGCAAAACACCACCTGGAGAAAGATTGTTTTGAGAAAGGAGAGTTGTTTGCCAGGATTTGTTTCGAGAAGCAGCTTTCCTAAGAATTTCTCCCTTGGGAGAAAGTTAGCAGGCCAGCAGGCTGAAATCTCCCAGACCCAGAAATCTCAGGCCCACAGTCTGATAACAGATATTTCTTTAGTTGTTTGGAAATTGGTAGTTCATAATTTCATCCACTTCCTGCTGTCTTAGGCTTAGCCTGCATTCCTCAAGAAATAAATCTAAAGTGTACTGAGGGAGCTGTTTAGTCTAGAGAAGAGAAGACTGAGAATGGATCTCATTAATACACGTAAATATCTCCAAGCAGTGTCAGGGATGATGCCAGACTCTTTTCAGTGGTGCTCAGCAACAGAATGAGGTGTAAGGTTATAAATAAAGGTTATAAGTAAGGTTATAAATAAAACACAAGAAGTTCCCCCTCAGCACGAGGATGAGCACTGGAACAGCTGCCCAGGCAGTTGTGGCATCTCTGGATTCATCCAAATCCCAGCTGGATGTGTCCCTGTGTCACCTGCTCTGGGTGACCCTGGCCTGCTGGGGGGGGTCAGTCTGGACCATCTCCAGGGGTCCCTTCCAAGGCCAGCTGTTCTGGGATTCTGTGCTGCCTGGGAGGTGGGGAGGGCCAGGGAAAAGCCCTCAGTTCACTCCCTACTCCCAAAGCTCAGACAAACCTCCCACAGTGGCAGAATTCTCTGATGCCGCACGTTTTCAGGCTTTCATTGATGAGGACAACCCACGTAAAAAGCCCCCACTTTTTTCCTCTCCAAGAGCCCAGTCATCATTTCCATCTCCCACCATCTCTTCCACCCTTTACAGACATCCAGAATGCACCTTTCACACTGGAAATGTCAGTACACTTTCTATTGGAACTCCTTGCTCATAATAATTATTGCAACCTGTGCACAGAAACAGCCCATTTACAGCTCATAAATGAGCTTAAAAAGCCTTAAATGCAAATCTCCATTTAATCCAGGAGGAGATGGTTGGGGAGAATCAGCTGCAGTCACCAATATTCTTCCAAACTAATGTAGAGGGCAAACTGGGCAAATGCTAAAATCACTGCTGCCCTCCCACACTCTTCATTGAGGGATGTGTTCCCAGAGCCCTGCTGGCTCTGCTCTGCTTCTGAAAACCTTTCTGCAGAGAATGGATGGACAGACAAACCCAAAACATGCTGTCAACAACTCGGTGGTGAAGCAAAGCTCTCAAAATTATATCCATAAATATCTTTTTAGCGCAAAAACACCTCATACAAAAATGCTTGATTAAAAAAAAAAAAACTTGCCAATTTTAATTGGTTTAAATTGACGCCACAATATATTTTCCTTAAAATTAAGTAACATATGCTAGGTAAACATGTTTTTAAAAAAGGAAAAAAGTGTTTCAAGTAATTTTATTTTTTTTTTCAAAAATAACCATAGTAAATATATTTTGACTTGATTTGAATACCTTTGTGTTGGCTTTAGAAAGCAGAACATTTCCACAGTAAGAAACATTATCACAATCTGATTTTGCAAACAACGCAAGGCTGCCTTAAGATTGTATTTTTCTTCAGTTATATAAGGAAAAGATAAATGCAACTAATTTCTTACATACATAAAAAAATACATTAAAAGCCATAGCAATTGTATTGTTTTGCTTTCAAAGACATTTAAAATTAGTTTTGCTTTTGAGAGCTTATTGCCTTTCCCACAGACTTCCTCCAAATTCCTGCAGCATGTACGGGAAATGCTCCCTAGAATGCAGATTTCCTGGTGGATGTGTGGATAATTTTTCCTTAATCTCAAGTATCAATGACTGGAATCTTATCCTAAATAAGGAGCTGACATGTGTAACTAATTCTCAAAAGAACTTTCTTTAAGCTTATTACCAAAGCAACTGCTTTCATTCTTAAGATTTGGGCAATATAAGTAAAGGTTTATCACCCTGCATAAAATCTTTTATTACCTTGTGTACTAGCCAAAAAAATGAGTAAATTCTGAAATAGTCACAAAAATTACTTCACTGTTTTATCACTTTATTTCTAGACAGTATTTATTGTGGAATAATGCAGGAAAAAGTTTTCAGTGTGTCCCATTTGCCATTAGACATATTCAAATGAACTGTTTCAATTCTCAAAATACTCAGCCACTAAGATGCAATAAAATATTGACATAGTTAAAAACGTAAATTCTTGAGTTTTGGCTGCGTAGATTTTGTGTGTTTTAATTTGTACTGCTGTCTTTGGCTTCTTACCTCTCCATGAGAGCTTTCCAAGGAGAAAATCAAAGCAGACGGGAACAAATCAGAATTGAAGCAGAACGAGAGCCGGGGCACAGTGTTTAGAAATTAACAAGCCCAGTGATTAAAAACTTCTGATCATACAATGGTTTGTTTCCGTGGGAGATACAGCTCTCAGGATAATTTTTTAACACCATAATTTATAATACTTCACATAGTTTTGAATTTAATTTTTCTCCCCTCAATACCTGTTGGTGTTTAATTTTCACAGGACTGTTTTATTGAGCTGAGCCATGACAGTGACACTTCAGGAACTTTAAGATGGATTTCTCTGCACTGGTTTGCCCATAAATGCTGCAGAGAAACGGGAATAGGAAGTCCTCTAAAACACAAACTGTGCCTGTACAATGAAGTTATTAAAACTGTAGATACACAGCCCTCAGGTTAAGCTGCTCTATAATAACAGGAGCTGTATTCAGCAGCTACAAAGGCACAGCATAATTTCTTTTGGAGGCAAAGACATTCCTGGGTGGAAATGAGCACAGGAAAATTCTCTGCTGTTCATTATTTTACAATTCGTTCATTGGGCCAAAATGGGTGGAACTATGCATAAACATTCTTCATTTGACTCATCCTCTCAGCCACTTGGCAGATGGAAAGGCTGCTTCTGGAAGGAGCCAAGGTAAAGCTTGAGGGTTACTCAACAATTTAGGAAAAAAGTAGAAGATCATTTACCTTCTGCCTTTCCTTATTTTCTTCCCTTCCCCTCTCTCTCTCCCTGAAACAGTTAAATTAAAGTTGTTTACAATATCACGTCAAAATATAAAAATATTGATAGTGAGTTGAGCTTCTGGAATCTTAATTAATCAAGTACACTGTTTATGAAAGTTCTTGAAAGTTCTTGTTTATGAAAGTAAATGTTTCTTGCAGGGACAGCCAGCGAAATTATCACTGCCATTTAGAAGGTTTTCGAGACATTTTAACTTTTGCTTTACAGAAGGAGGCAGATGAAACCTCTGGGTGTAGGAATCCAGATGACCAGAAAAAAACTGAGGGTTTTACCCACTGCTCTCACTCGAGGCTTAGGGATCGTAGACAGGAATTTTACCTGAAAACTCACACCAGTCAGGGAGCTCCCCTTTCTGGTTGTTTCTTTGCAGGAACAGGCACGGAATTCCTGAAAAGTGGTAAAATGTCGTGAGATTCACTGGGCAAGCAGCTGAGCAGTAACAAACAGGACCTGCGTCAGTAGTTGTATTTTTTGTAGACCATTTTCTCAACCCAAATATATTTATTGCAAACACGCTCAAGGTTGAACCCTCTCTTTTGTTACTGGGCCACAGATCAGTCTGCTCCTGATTTAAAATGCATGGCTAAGTTTAAAACTTTAGTAAGGGCCAATCTCTGAATAATCCTTTAAGGATTATTGTAATTAAGGGACTAATCCTTAGATGCTTCTTAATTTGTGTCCGCTTTAAAATCGAGTGCCACTTCTTTCATCACAAAAGAGAGAAGAAGAGGTGAAAATGACAAAGGTTTAAACATTAACAGCTTTTCCTGTCACCTCATGCATCTGAGCAACCTAAACAGGTAGAACATTTAAAACCAGGTCATTAAAACCAAACCCGAGCACAGAACCCCACCCCACGAAAAAGCAGGATTGAAAACCAAGAGAGATTTTCAACCTGGAGATGTGTTGATGGTAAGAAACATTCTGTGTGCAGATAAGGCAAATACAGTTTAAGAACAGACATTTCAACTTGTGAACGCTCTTTGCAGCTTGTTTTTCATCAACCCTCCCCTTCTCCCCAGTCGAAGCCTGTTTGAAGAATACATCAGTGACAGCAATTTTTCTAATCACTCCAGCATTTATAATTATTGTTTATCATGGAAAGAATGAATTGGGCGACCTAGGTTTGAAAATTTAGCCGAGAGGGGAATGTTAAAGTAATTAAATTCTTGATGTGCATAAGGGAAGATTCATGGTCTAATCTAAGCACTGTTGAGGCTGAAGACAGTGCAGGATCAGCAGAAGGAAGCAATGGGATGGCATTGCTGGGCTAAAACACTGCCAGCAGTGCCCTGGCTGTACCTGGGGATCAGCTGCCATTGCTTAAAGGTGCTCCTGATCTCTGCTTGCAGCAGGCCTGTGCTAAGCAGTGTAAAAAAAGAGGCAGGAAAACCAAGCAGTGCTACAAGGCTTGGAAACAGCCTCTCTTCCCAATTCCAGTCTAGACCTGGGCAAGACCTGGATGCCTCTGTTCCTGCATCTGCAAAACAAGAATGTTTATAAATATTTACAAAGGAAAAACAAACCCACCCTAAGGATTGTTATTTTGAGCAAAAAGAGAGTGAGAAACAAGCAGTTGATGCATCTCGTGCTGTGTTACGTTTGTGTGGATGTGCAGCACTGGAAGGTGTGTGAGGTGGAACAGGGGTGAGAAATCATTAGGAGATGTGGAAAAAGGCTCACTCTTGTTTATACCCCATGGAAATAGCATATCTTGTTTTTATTTCTCCCTGAAACATGTAAGTATTACAAAGATCCCATGTTGGACGTTTTGACAAGCCTGCAGGGGCAGGTGTTCAACATTCTGCAGACTCCATAAGGGTGATTGCTCCATGGTACACATTCATATTTAATATAGTTTACAGAGTTGGGGTTTTTGTTGTTGTTGTTATTTTTTGTGGGGTTTTTTTCCCCTTTTCTCTGTGACAAATTACATTGTGCTTTATGGAAATGTAACATTTTGTATGAATGGCTGGCAGCAGCCATGTTGCATAGCAATGAGCAAGACAAAGTAGCTCCACTCTTATTTGCAACTGGCTCAGACCTTTCCATTAGCAAATTAAAATCTGTTCAAATTTATTTACTAATATATTAGGAGCAGCTTCAGGCTAACCCCTGTTGACCTGTATTATATAGCAAACAACTGTAGCAGTGAAAATAATTAATAGAATGTATTGCACCTCCTGCTTGTTTCTCCATCACAGCCTGGGGTTGGCTGCAGAGTGGGTTTGCCATCTGCATTCTGTTACAAGGCCACATTTACTTAAAAATTATCAATTACATTCTGAAATTACTTCCTTTAATTGAACTCTCTCTATTCAAGGCATCCCCTGTTTTTAAAGCTTCTGAAAGCATGTACATGAAAATGTTTTCCTTCTCAAAACTTAAGGGGAACTTGCAAAATTACCCGTGGATGCAAAAGGAGCAAATATGCAACAGCAATTCCTTGTTACATAAGATATTCATTATTATTATTATTATTATATCATACTCAGGTGTCATTCAGGTGGAAAGAAATGCAAGACATTTGTTTTGTTTTATACTTGCTATTATAATGTTTTCCAGAATAGTTGTGGCTGCCCCATCCCTGGAATTGTCCAAGGCTGGGCTGGATGAGGCTTGGAGCAATCTGGGCTCCAAGGATAGTGGAAGGTGGAACTGGATGAGCTTTAATGTCCCCTCCCAAACCATTCTTTGATGCTATGAATGAGCAAGAAACACAACTGGTGTCCATCAAAAAGCTCAGGGTGTTACTCTCATTTAGCTTTTTCATCCTGGAGAACAGCTAGTTCTGAGGTCTTCATCTAATTGATAAAGGAGAAAGCGATTACAAGACACAGAAAGATAAAAAATGGGGTTGTGAGGAAAAAATGCAGTTTCCAGCTGCACAGACTGAATTTTAGGTGCCAATAAAGTAAACGCTGGGGATGTGTAAATGCTTCCTTTATATCAATACAAACAGCTACAATAAAAGCTGTCAGAGAGTGATCAGCTGGTAAATCTTAGCCCTACACAATAAATGTAAGTTTTAAGAAGGAAATCAGTGTGCCACTTTAATATCTCAGTGAATTTTTTTTAATATGTATATAGATATAGAAATAAAGTTGCACAACAATGGCCATGGTGACAAATTTCACACAGTGAATGTAGGCCTATTTTATTGTTATATCAACAAAACCAATCATAATCTCTGGAAAACTTACATTTCTAGACAACTTACTTAGTTACTTCCTTTCTGTATAAAGGCAAACAGATTAGTTAATGAATGCCAGATCATCACCCTTGAAACGTCTTTAGACAAAGAGATTGTTAACAATCTTATAATTATTTTTATAAACAATAGAATATCTTCTCTAAAATATCTAGAAAATTTAGTCTGATTAAGTGTTGTTATTTTAATGTATTTCATATATAGAAAGAAGGGGTATTAGCCATTACAGGTCGCTGTTGACCTCTTGTGGTCCCATTCTGTGGTTACAGGAAAACTTTAAGGCCAGCAAGGAGTTGGACATCGATGCTCCTTGTGGGTCCCTTCCAACTCAGGATATTCTATGATTCTGTAATTCTCTGATAGTCAGGAAATCTCTGGAATTCTCTTCTTAACCTTAAAAAGAACAAACCCAATATTATTTCTGCAGCATAAGATTGGAATATAAATCAAAATTCTTAACAACTGCATTTAAATTCATTCAATACTAAAAAAAAAAAGACTCTTATTGCCAGCAGCCAGCTCTTTCTTTTCCAAAATGGAAAAGAACAAAACAAAAACTGAAAAGGATACCATGCAACACGATGTTCTTCTTCTCTATTAAGTATCCAGCTAACCAAGACGTAACAATTAGCAGCAGGAGAAAAAGCAATCAGTGATGTGCTGTGTAATTACTGTGCCCCAGGTCTCATCTGGAAAGCAGTGCATCCAACAGGGATGGCTCCACTGCTTCCAGCAGTCTGACTGGAGTTCTGCTGGGTCAACTTATTTACACGGCAGTCTTCACCCCAGCAGGCAGGTAAACACAGGGAATTAATTATTTACTTATCACTGGTATCAATATCGTGTTTGAATGTGTTAATCTCTTGAAACAAAGTTTGTGAGGGTCGGTGTTTCGTTTTGGAAGGGAAAGGGGAGAGGAGGAAGATGAGAAATAGGAAAATGAAGATCCAGATTACTTTCAGCACTGGGAAATCAGCATTTAGGCCCCTCCACAGGAAAAAAGCCGTTCTAAGCAATCATTCCCTCTGGAAGCTCTACAAGCTCTTAACTTTCTGTGCTAGTGAAAGACTACCTGATAAAAATTCAATCTCTATATTCAAGTGAAAAAAAAATTGTTTAGAAACTCACCCTGGCATATTGTCTGCTTTCTCACAAAGAAAACCAAACCCAAACATGTTAATAAACAGCTGAAAGAAGGCAGCATAGTTCTAATTGTTACTAAAAAATATAAACACCACAGAAGCCCCCTCCATCTCAATAACAGCAACAGGAACATTACTGAGAAAGCAAAGTTCTGTTGAGCTACACATATTTGCTAAGAAGATCTAAATTTGCACTTTCATGGTGAGGAGGAACAAGAACTGTAGGTGATCCTATGAGGTTTTTCTTCCCTGCATTTTCATGTTCCTGCTACCTGTAAAAGATAAAGCAAGCCAACATTTCCCAGCATGAAAACATAGGCATTGCTCTAAAAGCGAGTGAATATTCTGTACAATTGCTAAGTGGAAATAATTAATTCGAAATTAATAGATGCTGTTGTGTCTGGTATCCCTGTTTTATCTACTGGCAGGTGTCCCATTTCCTCTGGTCCACCACAATTTCAGCAGCCATACAGCACCTGGTTCAACCATCTGTGGCCTCTCTGAGACTCCAGGCTGCAGAACAGCCCCCAGCTGGTTTTCCCTGGGTGGGAGGCTGAATGGGCAAACAGGAATTTTCCTTTCTCCTACGGAAATGAACATAATCCTAAACGGACTTAAAGAAACGGATCTGTGGTAATTCACGGAAATGCCACGAGGTGGCAAGTTAGGATTGCTTCAAGCGCCTTGTGCTCTCACAACTGCAGCAAGGGAAAAATCAAACAGCAATCGCTGGGAGGGGAAAGGTGCCTTCATAAGAAACATTTATGCAATCTCATATTCCTATCAAAAACAAAGAGAGTTTTGAATAATAGCAATAGTTTTGGAACGATTTCCTTTCTCTGACTTTAAACTCAGCAGGATTCTCTCGCACATTTCTCCATGGAAAGGGTTGTCAAGCCCTGGAACAGGCTTCCAGGAAGGTGACAAAGTCTCCATCCCTGGAAGTGTTCAAAAAACGTGTGGATATGGCAGCTGAGGACATGGTTTAGTGGTGAGCATGGTGACAGTGCTGATGGTTGCTGATCCTCGAGGTCTTTTCCAACCTTAATGATTCCTCAATCGTATTTTCCTCAGGAGTTTCCGTTTTGTTTTAAATAATAGCAAAAATAAAGGACTTCATATCACAGTTTTTAAATACGTAATTATAAAATGTATATGACCGTTCACTTTCAGTGGAATAGACCCAAAACGACATGATTCAACTGCAATTAAATGGGTTTTTTTCTTGAGGACCAAGCCTAGGTAGCTGTGGGAACACCTGCCAGGAAATTTTAGCATCCGCATGCAGTTTGTATCTGAGGGTATGGAGGATCTCCACCCTACACCAGAACTGCCCAAGTGCCAAAAATCCCATGACTTTCGTGGTTTTGCGCACAAGGAGGATGTTTGTGCCTCTAATTGATGAAGGGCACCAGAAGAGCATTCCCAGCTCCTCACTGTCCTTGCTCCAGCAAGCAGGACAGCTTGCTCCACCACCAAGAGCCTATGATTTATTGTAAAATGGGAATACACCCTATTAACAGCATGGTGTCACTTGAAAATTGTCTTCTTGAGGAAACGGAAAAGAACAAAACTGTTCTTCCAGGCTCTATTCTCTTTGTTCTGCCATGAAGATTCTTCTCCCAGTCCCAGTTTCCCCTATCCCAGTTTCCCCCCAGTCCCAGTTTTCCCCCTATCCCAGTCCCAGTTTCCCCAATCCCAGTTTTCTCGCAGTCTCAGTTTCCCCAGTCCCACTCACAGTTTCTCCGCTCCCAGTTTCTCCGCTCCCAGTTTCCCCAATCCCAGTTTCCCCAATCCCAGTTTCCCCAGTCCCAGTTTCCCCAATCCCAGTTTCCCCAATCCCAGTTTCCCCAGTCTCAGTTTCCCCAGTCCCAGTTTCTCCAATCCCAGTTTCCCCAATCCCAGTTTCCCCAGTCCCAGTTTCCCCAATCCCAGTTTCCTCAATCCCAGTTTCCCCAGTCCCAGTTTCTCCAATCCCAATTTCCCCAATCCCAGTTTCCCCAGTCCCAGTTTCCCCAATCCCAGTTTCCCCAATCCCAGTTTCCCCAGTCCCAATTTCCCCAATCCCAGTTTCCCCAATCCCAGTTTCCCCAGTCCCAGTTTCCCCAGTCCCAGTTTTCCCGCTCCCGGCCTCTCCCCGCCTCAGGACCCTCAGTCCCGGCACGGCGCCCCCTGGCGGCCCGCGGCTCACAGGCCCGCCCCACTCCCCGCAGAGCCCCGCCCTCTCGACTCCGCCCCCACTGCCGATTGGTGAGAGCGGCCGTGGGGCGGGCATAGACCACGCCCCGTGCTTATTAAGGGTCTGGTGGGGGTCGTGCCAACATGGCGGCTGGGAGGGGACCGGGGCTGGGAGCGGTGGGGTTGGGAGCGGTGGGGCTGGGGGGTCCTCGCCGACCTCTCCCCCTCAGCCCTGGAGGAGACGAGCAGCTCCAGCATCCTCCGCCTCACCGGGATGCAGCTGCGCGACGACCCCAGCAGCGACCCCGCGGCAGCAGGTGAGGGCGCTCCGGCAGTGACGGGGCTGCTGGGGGCCCGGCTGTGGCGGCCGCTGGGGACGGGCGGTGCGGGGGCCGTGAGGGGAATAAGCGGAGCGGCCCCGCGGTGGCAGGGGTGGGCTCCGCGTAAGGAGCGGGGGCCCCGCGGTGTGAGGGCAGTGGGGACAGCAGGGGCTCCGTGCAGGCAGCGGGATGGGCTCTGGAGGATCTGGGGGTTCCCTCTCTCCATGTGTAAGGATGGGGACTGGGAGTTGTGCCCGGAGCAGGGTGTGCAGCATGAGGGGAGCTCCTGGGTTGGCGCTCGGGGGAATCAGCTCCGAGCCGCAGTTGATTTGGACTTTCAGGGTGTGGGATCCCTTGCAGTGAAGCTCCGCTATCCCGGTCTGTCCTTCTCTGCAGGAACATGTTCCAAGTGCGGATGTGTGAGCTGGCAGATGGTAAAAGCAAACCTCGGACAGCTGCACAAGCAGGGCAAAGTAAAGCCGCTCCATACAGATCACTCTGCTAGTGGGAAAGCCCAAATGAGCAAATTTCTTGATAATATGCATGGAAAAAGCTCTTCACGTAATGCTAAACGGAAGTCTGGAAAAGGAATCGTTCCTGAGTGCTAATTATTTAAGTCTTTTTTTTTTTCCAAATATATTTCCCCACAGATGGATGCTTGTGGAGAAGGGAAACTGCCAGGGATGAGAAGATCACTGTTGAAGCGGGGCACACTGTAAACATGAGGTGCTCTTTCATGCTTGAAGCTGGATAAATCTCCCTGTCTCAGCAGGTGGAAAGTGAAACCAAGCCCAGGAGCAGTTCTGGTGGTTTCTGTGGTTAATACCCCGGCAGTACTCCCCACTCCTCAGAGACTCATGGCACTTCTGGGCTTTGCTCTCCTTTTTTTGGTGGTCTCAGTACCACATTTTACACTGAAGTGTGGTCCAAGAGCCCTGGGGCAGCAGGAGAATCCTGCTCCACATTCATTGCTGGCATTTCTTGTCTGGACAGTTTGGTTGTACTCGATGCCTTGTGTTCAAATGCCATTCCTTGCTCCTGCTCTTGCTGAGGACACTCAGTGGGTTGGGGCTGGGCCCTGTTGGAGCAGGGAAGGATGGGATTGTGAGGAGCTTCCTTTTGAACTGGGAAAACACAAGGACCCTGATGGGACAGGCAGACACTATGCCCAGTGCCTGGCAGTCTGCCTTTGTCACAGCCTGCTCCTGCAGCCCCTCCCTCTCTGCCAGTCCCCTGCCCCTGGGATCTTTATTTCCTGAAAACAAATAGAATTTCACCCTTTAAAAGTTTGCTTCAAAGTGACAGCAGAAAAGCTTAATAAAAATACCAAGGCCACATTTTCCTTGCCTCCTAAAATAATATGACAGATCCAATATCTGCATTATTACCTATGAGCGTGAGCTTGTTTTCTTTTTATGGGCTTTCTAATTAACCTGGGGCTCCTTTTCTTGTGCTGCACAAGCACATGGCTGCAGCCACTCCTGAGAGCCTGTGGGCAGCAGCTCTCTAGGACCAGGAGTTATTTATTGTCTTAGCTAAAGATGCCCTTGCACTGCAGAAATAGCTGTGGGAATGTTCCTCTCTTGGCAAACATGTTTAGACAAAAGCCTCTGTGTTTTGCAGAAAAAATCACTTTGCAAAGGACATTTATCATTTTGTTTTGAACTGGAGCAGTCCTCAGGCTGAGCAGAGACAAGCAGGATTTCTCCCAACAACCCCATGCTGCAAAGACATTGCTGCAAAATGTCACTAAAATCTTCCAGGAAGTGATTTAGCACCAATTAAAAAAAAAAAAAAAAAAAAAAAAAAAGGTGAATTTTGATGGAGATGGCATCTCATGCAGCAGATCACTTTGGTTTGTAGGTAAGAGCTAGTGGAACAGAGTGTGTGATCACTTGGTGTTAGAAAAAAACCCCTCAAAAATAGCATGTTTGGCAAAAGTGACAAATTAGCTGCAATAACTGAGCTATCAAAGACAGTTACTGATGGGGTAATTTGGGTTATTTAAGTCTGTTCTGGGAAAATGAGGATTAGGAAGAGGTCTAATTAAAATATGCAAAGCCGAAGGGGAATAGAGAATAGATATTAAGTCACTTTAAATTAGTAATTCATGAGAGGGTGGAAGGGAGAGAAATGGATGAAATCACACTCTGAAAGGGCCCTGATATTCCATTGTTGCAGAGAGAAAAGCTATTCAGAGCCTGAGCACATCTTCTGTGCACACAGAAATTGGAGAGGAGAAGGATTGAAGAGCTGTACGTCCACTGAGGGAGCCAATCCTGCAGGGTTCCCTCACATCCAAGGGAATATGTTTTTGCAGGGGCATCAGGAGTTTTCCAAGCTCTGTTTTCTGTACACTGACAGCAGAGCTACAGGAGCTCAACCAGGAGAATCCTTAGCACCTCAGTTAGGATTGTGAGAGGCAGAGTCTTTCCCCCACAATGTTCCCTGGTGTGCTGAAAATTCCATCAGGGTGGGGTTTACCCTCTAATCAGACAGCAGAGATGATTTCAGCAAGATGTTTTTGTTACTGGGCATCAAAAGTCCAGTGCAAAGCTCCTGAAGGCACTGTTTTGTCTACCAATAGAGACGAGTTTTGTCACGGAACCAAAGAATCACCAGGAAAACGAGTTAAGCCTTAAATCATTACTCCATGGAAGTGCAGAGTTGATTTCCAGATGGGTTATAGGCAGAAGTAGGAGCTTTGCATCAAGGAGGAAGGCTGACACCTCACTGCCATAAAGGGATGTCAGGCTCCAGAATGAGCAAAACTGAACATGCAGCTGGTCAAGAAGCAGCCTGGAACCATTCCAGAGTGAACCTACAGCTGCTGCCACTGTGATGTCAAGGCCCATTGGGGTGTCAGTGAAAGGTTGGCAAGTCCCTGCAGTGCCAACAGGACGCTGCCATTCCTGCCATCCAGAACTCCTGAACCCCCCCCTTCTGCTGGCATTCCAGGAGGATCCTCCTCCTTCAGGAGTTCTCAGTGCTGCCTGCCAACCAGCAAGGGTTTTGTCTGACTTTTGGGTTGTGCTGGTCTGCAAGTTCTAGCACAGCTCTGCAAAAATGATCCGGCAACTCGGTGCTGCAGCGTGTGATGTTCTGTCTACCACATCTACAGTGTATTTTTATCCAGATAAACCGTGGCTGGTGACAGCTCATTTGAGGAGTAAGTCGTGCTTTTCCCTAGGTACAGCATTTCTGCCTTTGGGGTCACTGTGATCTTTATGCTCTTCCTTAGGAACTGAGCTGGTTTTGGGACAAAAAATGCCAGTAAGATGCTATTGGTTTGGTGGAGCTCCTGTCAACAGCTTCTGCTAAAAGGGGTGTCTAAATGTGGACAGCTTTTTGGAATGTGGGGAACCCTGTGGGGGTTCCACTCCCTACACAGAACAGTCTGGGGAGTCTGTGATTCCCTCACTTGGTTCCTTCAGCCAACTTCCAAAATGCAGACTGGAAGAGCTTTTCAGAAGTGCTTCTAAAAAGTGTGCAATTATCTTTAGAACTGAGGGAAAACATCATTTTCCCCCATAATTAAAGGATTTGACTAACAACCTGTGCTAAAATAGTGATGACCTTCATGAGGAAATGTACCTCCCCAACAGTGTGTGCTCCTGAAGCCAGGAGCTGTTCCTGTGCAGGGTTAGAATAGAATTCACATGGCTAAGGGAGATTTTGGGAAAGCATTTCTAGGGAAATATTTCAGCAAGCTAAAGAGAACCAACATATGCAATTTATTAATAGAAAAAGAAAAAAAAAAACTGCTTTAGCTCTTGGGCAGAGCAGAATCATTGACTATTAAAGAACAATTTACATTTTCTTGGCTGAGTTTCTATTTATTTACTGGCAAAACAGCACAAAAAATTGACAGAAAAGTGTATAAAAAAATCTGGTATTTTGTCTTGTTCTGTTGCTTGCTGTGGAAAAGAACTGTTGTTCCTGGAGGGATGTTGTGAAAGAAAAATGCTCTCTTATTTGGGCTGACTTGTTCCATGGGGGATTCCCCACAAGAGGCAGTTTTCTAACAGCATCTGGTTGATCTTCTCTTGCCCCCTGCAGATCAGATCACCCAATTATCCAGTGGTGGATACAGGGCAACCCATCCTTTGGTGAGTGGGAAAGGAACCTTTGACATTCCTAGAGTTTAAGAATTGTGGAGCAAGCTGTGAGTGAGCTTTGCCTGCTCCAACAGTATGCCAGCCTGAAAAAATGCCCATGCCTGATTTTGCAGCAGCAGCAAAGGGATCCTTGGCTGTTTCCTCAATTTCTGTTCACAGCTTTTAAACAGATGAAAGTCTGGTTTTTCCAGGGAGAAGATTGTAGGTGTAGCTACCTAATTCACAGCAATTTTCAATACTGTGTAATTGCCCCATTTTAATTTGGTTTTAACAACTTAGAATTCCCTTTCTGTCAAGTTTCATGGTTTAGCTTTAGTACAGCTGGATATATAGCTGAACATAAATAAGGTTATAATTGATAGTGTAACTCACTGGAACCACTGAAAGGAAGTTTTAAATAACGATCCACCCTAATAAATGTTGGGTTGCAATAGCAATCCTATAGAGAGGAATGACATCCACATTAATGTTGGCCAAATTTATTAGGATTAATATTAAACATTTTAAATAGAGCACCAGTGAGGTGTGAAGGTGTAGAATGGTGCCTTTGATTTGTTTCAGTTCTCTAAGTGGCCTTTGTGTCAGCTTTAAAGCAGTTGGGAAACACAGCAAATTTGGTGCAACTTGGTGTAATGCTCTGCCCCTGCAGAGCAGCAGCTGGGGCTGTTTCAACACCCCATAATTTAGAGATATTTAAATTGTACTGTGACACATGTAACTGAGGCTGTAGGTCTAGATCAGTTTCTGATATCAAAGCAGATGAAAGTTGTGTGTAACTATCAAACCTCCCAAGGGGCAGAATGGAGAGTCTCACTCATGTCCCTGACTGTCCCCAGGCCAGAACACTGCCACCAGAACCTCGGCTGGCTCCCTCCCCTCCTGGCGAGGATAATGAGAGCGAGGTGGACAGGGGACCTGCAGCCTCAACAGAAACAGTAAGTGCCAGCTTTGGTGGTTACCATTGGTGTAATTCACAGCAGCAAGTTTCTGGTCAGACAGCAGCTGCCATTCACAGCTGGAGGTGCTGAGGGCTGCAGCCCTGCCATGACACTGTGCTTCACCCCAGCCACTGACACCTGGAAAATTGGTTTTGGACTTCGCTTCCAGTCATGAGTTTCCCTTGCAGCATACAGGAGAAACTATCTCCCGGATGTACCTGCCCCTCTGCACAGATTATTTGAGAATATCCATGAAAATCGAACATGAAACTGGCCATGAACTTGTGTAAAACCATCCTTTTGTTTTCATTCACTCAGTTTGTGATGTGGACAGCAAAAAACAGTTTAAGAGCACTGCTTGTAGCCAACAGCATCTTCCTGAGAGTTTGCATTTGGCATACGAGCTCAAGAGATCCCTGCAAGTTCCCTTCCTGACATAAACTAATTTCTCATCCCAGATCTACGTGACCTCTCTGCTTGGAGCTGAAAGTGCAGAGGAAGATGCATTTCTCCTCCCTGATACCCCCAGCGGGAGCGCCAGCGGCCTGGACGAACCCAGGGTCCGGCCGCAGAAGAGATCCCAGATGATAGAGGAAGTGCTGGAGCGACTGAGTACGTGTGCTGTGCCTCTGTCTGGGGTGTCTCCCAACCTCAGCTGCACCAAAGGGACAGAGGAAGCAGGAGTTCTCTCTGGGCATTCCTGAGGGCAGCTCAGACAGGGTTCAGTTTCTCTACGCTTCCATTTGCGCTGAAGGCAAAAGCAGAGATGGTTTTTGATTCAGCAGAAGGTGCTTTGACCTTTGAACTACTGAACTCCTGGCCAAATCAAGCAGAATATTTGGGTTCCTAAATTCTCTTTAGTTCCCTGACAAGTCATCAGAGCACAAATATTTCACAGGAATCTATTAGAGTGAAGACAAGCAGTGTGGTCCTTCAAATGGTACAGGCAAGGTTATAATCAGAATTTAGCCTGGTAATCCACTATGAGAGTCCTGGATCCTAAAGCCCCGTCATTACTGGTTATAACATGAGATTCAGTTCTTTAAAATCATAAAGACAACCTTTTGCAAACTGCTGAAAGTTGGGAAGATCCCCTCCTCTTCTGGAAACACTTTGCACCATTTCTTAAAAATTAATCCCAGAACCCAAGGTGCATTCAATCTTCAGAAATATTAAACCTTTTGTTGAATCACACAAAATGTTTATTCCCAGGAAAACAAAGGCTGTGTTGTTCCAGCTCTCCTAAATGCTTGTAGAAAACAAACTCTTGCTTTGGTACCTGGTCTTTTCTGATTTCTGTCTCCTGTGGATATTTCTCCAGGCGATATTTCTTTGTTTCCTGTCAAGGTAACTCTTCAAAGCACTGTAGAAAATCAGAAAATCTGTGGAGCCATCTTTGGAGCTGCCTGTGTTGCTGTTGTTGCCCACAAAGGGCTCACAGCCAGACAGTGGGGCTGCATTTCCCATCTGCAGGAAGGTGGTGTCTGAAGCGAGCATCTTCTTTTTGAAGTGAGCATCCTGCACTTTGTTTCTTTCAGGGGACGTTGTGAACGAGGGGGATCCTATGATGAAATACACGGGATTTGTTCAGGTTGGCCAAGGGTAAGTCCAGTCCCAGTTACTCCTACAAAGCCACGGGCTGGGCATTCTGCTGCTGTGATATCAAGTGTGAAGCCAGGCAAGCTCCAAACATGATATGGGTTTAGATCCTCCCATCTCAGTACAGATCAGAATTAATAATTGTGGTCAGAAGGTGTTGTCAGAGAAAACTCAATGCTGGCAGTGCCTCGCCTGCAACAAGGAGCAGGACCTGAAAGATCTCCCATCCTTCAAACCTTATTGCCTAAAATAGCACCTTACCACCCCACAGCTGTCAGATAAAAGTCCTCAATAACATTCAATTCAAAATGTTAATATTAATGTTTGTTAATTAATAAATATTTTGCTTAAAAAATATTTGGTAATCCAGATTATAACCACATAGTTTAGCAATTGAAACCAGAGGTGAAATTATAAGCTCTCACACTGTCACACAAAACCCCACCCAGTGTAGTCTGCAGCATGCATTCCCTGGAAAAAAAATACACAGACACAAAAAGAAGTAAAAAAAAAACCCAACACAACAAGGCAAAATGGAAAAAAAATTTCGTATTTTCCAGTGCCGGTAGGAACACCCTCCCCCTGCCCTTAGGTTTTGAAGATCTGTGCTCCAGCTCTTTTTCTGCAAGTTGGGCCTCAGTTTTCCCTTGGACACCCTGCATGACAGAGAGCTGCTGTTTGAAGAATAGATGAACCAAAGTGTTTTAAAACACTTCATGCAGCAGAGATCTCCAGTCTGGACCAGCTTTCATCCCAGCACCTAAACTGCTTCTCCTTTCTTCACTGCTCTTTTGTTTCAGGGGTTTTGGGACTGTTTACAAAGCCATTGAGCCAAACACAGGAGATGTGGTGAGTGCCAACACCCCCAGCACATTGTGCAGCTCTTCAGGGCTTTCCCCTCTGCTGTGAGCTCTGCTGGAGCTTTGGGTGCCCAGCAGAGCTTTCCTGCACAGGCTGTTCCTCAAGCACAGAGCAGTGGCAGCCTGCAAAACACATTTTGGACAGGCTTTGTTCCTACTCAGTACCAGAAAGAATGCAAGAGGGGCAATGGTGTTCTTCAGAGAAGGACATAATTAAGGCTTAAAATACCAGGGAATGGGCTATTTCTTTAGAAACCCAGAAAATAATTGCAAATCTGAACTGTGGTAAAGAATGCTCATTGAAGTAGCAAAATCGAAGTTCAAGAACTGAGAAACATTGTAGGATTTAAATTTTTGTGCGTGTGTAACTGCTATGATCTTTTAGGATGGGATTTTATCCATCATGCAGGCATCTGTTTGCTTTGCTATGCAACCAAGACCAGCAGCAGTTGCTGAAATAATGCCCAAACCCATAGAATTGCTGAAGGATTCCCAGCTGTTTTGGTATATTTTCACAGTCACAAAATCCTGCTTGCAAAACCTGTGTGAATAATAACAGAGGTGATAAAATGAGTCCATTGGGGAAGAATGTGGGTGCAGGGTGTTGTCAGAGATCTGTGGGTGATAGTTTTGGGAAATTTTTCCAGAGTTTAGAAGGCAAAATGTCTCTGGCAAGTGTTCCTCTAAGAGGCACCCAAGCAAGTGGAGAAATCAGCTGTTGTCCTGTCACTTCTCAGCTCTGGTGTCTGATCACAAGGTCACAGGGCAGTTAGCACAGCCCAGCCCCACCATTCCAAAAACACTCTCTCCGTGGTCATTGTGCTCTCCTGCAGCAGAACTTCTCGAGTCCATGGGCTCCAATTCCATTTCAGGTGGCCCTAAAGAAGATGCCTCTCCGCAAACGGAGCAGAAAGGAACTGGTTGTCAATGAGATCCGGATCATGAAGGAAAACAGGCATCCCAATATTGTCAATTATATAGACAGGTGAGTGGTTCTGGTGTTGTTATGGGAATGCTCATTCACACACTGCAAGCCAAAGGTGAAAAAGCCCCTTTGGGCAGTGGCAGAACATGGAGCTCTTTCTTATTTCTCTATTTGTCTCCAGTGGATGGAGGAGATGGCCTTTTAATCTTTTCTGGTGTATGTAGTTGGAAACCCCTTTTCAAAAACCTGGTGATGCCATGTCTTACTAAAACAACAGCCTGTCAGTTCATTACCTCTGTGTTGTTTTGGGGTTTTGGTTTTTTCAAGTTGATGATATTTTCTCTGCCTTATCGATAAGCGCTGATAAACCATCATAGAAATTACCTCCCTTGGCCTGTTCCCACCATTTTCCATTGCTGTGGAAGCCAGGAAGACTAAATTCTCATTTGCAGAACCATGTAATTTGCCAGTTTTTACATAGTTTTTCCTGTTTCTGACTGTGTTTTATGCAGTGTTTTCCAAATGGTTGGCCATCATCTGTCCCTCAGAGGTGCAGAGCCTCCTCCCATGGATAACTCTGGAGTTGTGTTGCCTTGTTCCTGGAATGAATGGTGGAACTGATAAGATAATGACTCAGTTGATGGCAAGTGTCCTGGTTCCAGACTGATCTCTGCTGTTACTAAACTGCATTTTTCTTGTTTGCCATCTAAGGCATCTCCTTTTTCATGGATCTGCTGTTCTCATTTAGACTGCACAGCTTCCAAATGCCCAGTAGCCAACAAGGAATGTCTCTCCATTTCATTCTGCCTCCATTTAAAAGTGACTTGGAAACAAAACTCCCCTGCAGTATTTTCCACAACATAATTTAGCTGTGCACATTCATCTCCATGCCTTTGTTTTCTTCTCTCAGCTACCTGGTGGATGAAGACCTGTGGCTCGTGATGGAATATGTGGATGGAGGCACTTTAACCAGTGTTCTTGTCCGAATCTTTATGGAGGAAAGAATGATAGCTGCCATCAGCAGGGAGGTGAGGGACCCTGCTTGTGCTTCCAGTGGCTTGGACAGGGTGGGACAGGAGTGACTTCATGTTCAGAGCTTTGTTTCAGTGCTGCTGTTATGTAAAATAAAAAGGATCTAAGTGAGCCTCCTGCCAGTAAAACTACATTCCTTATACTCTGTTATTATACTCATACATTTTTGTCATACTTTTTTTAAAAATTTATTTAACATTCTAAACTTTGCCTCTTTAAACTGGAGCATATCTGCACTGAATTCTTGGCCTGTAAAAGCAAACATGCTGGTGGCAGAATTTTAAACTAACTGCAAATTAAAATAGAGCCTCATTTCTCACAGCCCTCAGCTTAAAAGGAGAGCATTGCACCCCACATGGTGTTTGCTTCTGAAAAGTGACTAATGTGCTGCTTCCAAGTCTGCTGTTGAGGCCAACATAAAACCTTTCTCCTGCAGCCTCCCACTCAAAAGTGATCCACTTCATAATGGAGGGAGAGATGTTTTCCTTTTTGACAAACCCTCCTTTGTCACCTGGATGGAGAGAGCAGGGCCACTGCAGCCATTCTGGCTGGGTTTGGATTGGGCAGTCTTACCAACAATTGGTGTTTCACCTTTTTTGAAGAAATTCAATCTTTTAGAGCCATTTCCTTTTCTTGTGTGATGAAATGAGGTTAATTAATTTTTACCCTCATGGGCTTTTTGTCTCAGTGCCTCAAAGCCCTGGATTTCCTTCATTCAAAGAATGTGATCCACAGAGATGTCAAAAGTGACAACATTCTTCTCGGGATGGACGGATCTGTGAAACTGAGTAGGTATTCTTGGTCAGGCACAGCATCCTCATGTTCTCAGATGTAGAGTAGGGAATTCTTGTGCTTGGTTTCACTGTTCAAGCTGGTTTTGACAGTATTTTGGTTTTCCTCCTCAGCTGATTTTGGCCTGTGTGCTCAGCTGACCCCGGAGCGGAGCACACGGTCCACAGTGCTTGGCTCTCCGTACTGGGTAGCACCAGAAATGCTGAAAAGAAAGGAATATGACACCCAAGTGGACATCTGGGCCCTTGGGATCGTGGCCATTGAAATGCTGGAGGGAGAACCTCCATACTTTAAAGAAAGCCCTGTCCAGGTAAGGTGCAAACATTGTCAGATACCACTGCCTTGCCAATCGGTGCCATGTTTTGTCTCCCATGAACCAAAATCCCACTCAAATCAGCCTGAAATTGTTCCACCAAGGCCCGCTGCTAGAAATGTCCCTGTAGAACATCTGATCAGAGGAGAAGTGATGTGTGCCAGTGCAAAAACGTGCCTTTTTTGCCTTCAGCACTGCTTGAATTCCTCCTGCTGTGTTTGACCTCTCTCTGAGCTGGAGCTATGAATGCCAGCAGCAAGCTTCTCCAATTCGGAAATTATTATGGAAAGCATTGCAAGCGTATCTGCAGGCCCAGAAGTCTTTTCAAACTCTGACCAGTGCCTTTCAGGGAGGATCACTGCTTCTAGTGATGCCATAATTATGTATTACCCAAAAAATTTCTACAAGCATGTTTTAGCAAAGGTACTCGTAGTAAACATATTTTGAAGTTTTCTGTTTTAGATCCTAATTCCTTAAAATGAAATTATGAGTTCTTAAACCAAACAAGCAAGGAATAGTGGAGGAATGTATACCAGGATAAAATCTCATGAGTAAGAGCTGAAACCAAGTTAAATGCTGCAGAGTTAGTTCCTGAGGAAGACAGCAGTTCTGAAGATTTCAGTCTTCCGCTGTTTTTGAAAAAGTTCCCTGACTTTTCTTGAAAGACCACTTTTGGATTGCCTTTGCTTTGCATAAGGCAGTGAACACAGATGAAGAGAATTATTTCCAGATCCCAGAATATTCTGAGTTGGGAGGGCCCCACAGGGATGACCAAATCCATCTCCTAGTGAATGGCCCATCTGGGGATTGATGTTACTGTGATGTTACCATGCTCTGACCAGCTGAGCTACACTCAGGGTCATTATCATCCCTGCTCTGGAGGCTGACTGTTCCCTGCTTCCTTAGCCTCAAGTGTTGATCACAGCCCCTTGAGAAGCATCAGGAGCTGCCAGAAAGCCAGGAGGGGCGTGCAGTGGAGCTGTCAGCCCAGGGATGGTCAGTGGCTGTCCTGTGCTTGCTCTGTCCCCAGGCTCAGCGCCTGATAGCCCGGAACAGGTACCCCCCTCTGAGGATGCCCAGCAAGATGTCAGTTCTGTTCCACGCCTTCCTGCACTCCTGCCTGGACACCGACCCCAGCATCCGCTGGACAGCCAGGGAGCTGCTGCAGGTAAAGGGGGAGTGAAGAATTTCCTGCAAGGGAAATTCTCCTCACCAGGTGCCCTCCTCTCCTGTTAATGCCCAGTCTGGGTGCTTTACAAAGTAGAATCCTTGAGGAATTTGGCTTGGAAGGCACCTTTAAAGTCCATCTGGTCCAACCTCCCTGCCATGAGCGGGGACATCTTCAACTTGATCAGGTTGCCCAGAGCTCTGTCTGACCTGACTTTGGATGTTTTCAGGGATGGGGCATCCAACACCCCTCTGGGCAACCTGTGCCAGTGTTTCACCACCCCTAGCATTAACAATTTCTTCCTTAGACCTAACCTGAATCTCTTCTCTTTTTGTTTAAAACCACTACCCTTTGTCCCTTTGCGACAGGCCCTACTAAAAATTGGTCCCCTTGAAGTTTTGAAAGGCTGTAATAAGGTCTCCCTGGGGCCTTCTCTTCTCCAGGCCAAACAATCCCAGTTCTCTTGGCCTTTCCTCAAAGAAAAGGTGTTCCATCCACCCTCTGATCATTCCTGTGTTATATTTTGCATTCAGTTTTAGCTGGGGGCAAGAGAACTGCAGTAGAATGGTGCCAGGTACAGAGGCCCAGAATGGTGTTGGTGGAAGAGGAACCCAGTCCCAGCCCAGCAGCCAGGATTTGGCTGTTCTTGTCTTGGTGCTGAAAACCTGCACCTCAGTGTTCTTCAGAACAGCACAGGCCTAAATCCTAATGGGATCAACATTTCTTGGAGGTGCTGGAGTTCCCTGCAGAACAGCTTGCACTCATCTTTTCTGACAACTAAAGCCCTTACCTTTACAAGAAAGGAACTTAAATGAATCCTTTGAGTTTCCTGAAATGAAAAAAACCCTGAGGCAGCAAGTGGCATCCCTAGAGTGCTGGCAGGGCCAAAATCCCAGCAAGCTGAAGACACCTTGATAAATTGGTTAATGGGATTACTGGGCCATATTTGCCTCTGACAGCAAGGTCCTGAATATTAAGACTGAGGTGGAGATGGTCCCCTCAGTCCTATTTATGTGTATTTCTGGTAAGCAGAGGAATCCTGCTTCCTCTTGTGAGAAACTGGGTTTGGAAAGTAACGGTTCCTTTCTTTCTTTTTTTTCCCTTTGGGCAGCATCCGTTTTTACAAACAGCCATGAGTCTCTCTGTCCTGCCTGAAATGATCCGTATAGCCAGGAGGATCTGTCACGCCATGGAAGCTCTGCATGCCACCAGTGCCAGCACAGAGCAAAACCAGGAATAAAAATCTCCCTCCCTTGGGAGATTTGCTCCTTTCTCACCCAATGGTTACATTCACTTCTGAACTGCTGGTTGTTTATTAAAGATGGAAAGTCCCAATTATGGGAGTTTTGGTATGGTTTGGAAATGGGGAAGGGTCTCCTTCATTCATCAGCTCCAGACCACGCTGCCTCTGGAGTGCCCAGGGGCTGGGTTTTGCCCAGTTGAGGCACTTCAGGATGAGGAAGAAAGCGCAATTGCATTTCCAGCCAAAATCAGGTGAAGAATGGGGCAGCTGAAACATCCTGTTGGGTACAGAGTCAGCTGGGACTGTGGAGTGTTCAGAGAATTCCCTGTCCTCCCTCCACCTGGCAGAACACATTGACACCAAAAATATGTGATATATAGAGATTATGTATATAAGATATGTATATAACATAGATAACTAAATGGGGGTGTGCAAATGTACATGGACACACTATATATATATTATAGAATATATATTATTATTATGGTATTATATATATTTCTCTATAATTATATGGATAGATAGTGTGTTAGAGAGCTATGGACATACATTTACTTTGTACCTTATATTGTCCCCTATGCACAACCCCCCATAACTCCCCTGCACTATATATATAATCCTCCTTTTATATATGAATATATAATCTATAAAAAGATATATTTATAAAAATATATAATATATATCTGTATATACATAGATAGGGTGTGTGCATATATAGTGTGTGTACACATAGTGTGCATATATACATATATATAATATTTTTATATACACTCAGAGGCACTTCTGTAACTGTTATGCCGTGTATAGAGAGATATAATAGCGTGTATAGGATAATATGTGGCATCCTCTGTAAATTAAACACCGTTTTTATCCGGGTGTGTTGCATCCGGCCGTGCTCACACCTGTGTGGGTGGACACCGAGCGCCCTCTCGCGGCCGCCGCCGGCGCAGAAATCGCTAGAATTGTATTTTTTTGTAAAATTTTATTTAGGTCACTTCGTATTGAAAAGCTACAGAAGGTTGCAATGAAACATTTTACACCCTTTCCACCTGTTTTCATTTTTGAGGTGGCTCGAGTGTGTACATACATGCAGCCCTTCCCCTCTTCCAAAAACCAACCCCAGCATGTTTTCCCACATGGTGATATGAATTGTTAAAAAATTAATTATTTTAACTACCAATGTTAGGAGCAGCAGCAGCACAAGCCCCTGTCAGCCTGCCCTTGCCTTGCTTCACCTGGGAAGGCAGAAGAGTCTGTAAACCAGCAGAGCCAGCTGTGTTCCCAGGCTGGGTCAGCTCCTGATGGGAAAACCAAATAGTTCCCCAAAATAATCAATGCAGAGGTCCAGGCCTCCTGCTGAGCCTCCCAAAGCTCCCAGCACTGCCGGTCCCTCAGGGCAGCCCTGGCCAGCAGTGCCTGTCCCCATGCCACAGGGACACACTGGGGGAGTGTCTGGAGCTGGCACAACGATCAAGGCCTGAAAGTCACCATGTCTGTGCTGCCCACTTTGCCAGGCTGTACGTGCCCAAGCACTGCTGCTCACACTCCCTGTCCCACTGATGCTGGGGACAACCCTTTACAGAGGCTGCAGCAGGTGGTGGTGCTGGGGCTGGGGGCCAGGGCTCCAGGGCTCCAAGGAGAGCCAAGGGACCTTGGAACTGAGGTGGCTTTGTGCCCTCAGCAGGCTCTGCAGCTTTCTCAGCCACATCGTGGGGCAGGGAGGCACAAACCTCTGGTGCCATCTCGGAGTGGAACTTTTTTCAGGCTGAACACTGAGCCTTGGGCAAGCCAAGCCCTGGGAATGGCCCCATCCCATGGGGAACACTGTGGGAAGCAGATCCCACAGCCTGGAACAGGGTGTGAGGAAAAGCAAAGCAAACAGGTCTCAGTGCAGGACTAGGGCAGCCCTGACATTTGCAGTTCCTCTCATCCAAGCTCTGGTCTGCATGAGACAGTTTATGCTTTAAAAAGATAAATCTCAGTTTACAAACATTTCTGAGAGTAAGCAGCCCTGAAGCCATGAGTTTACAGAGAATGTCACTTGCCTGTGGGGCTTGTAGTTCACACCTCTGACAAGATCTCTGCTGTGCCAAATGGCCTGAGCCCAAACTGTCTGAAAAGAGCTGGATTTAGGTCCTTGGTACATGCAGCTAAGCTGGCACTGCAGCATCATTCACAGCCTCACAGTCCATCTCTGGCATGTCAGAGAAAGCATTTTCCTACCACAGCACTGATCCTTTTGGAGCCCTGAGGAGACTTCAAAACCTTTTGTGAAAACATTAACTCTGTCAAGGGCCATTTCATAAATTGTAAAAATCGCACAGTGTGGCTGAAGTGGCTATGGGGCACATAGGAATCCCAATTTCCTGGCTGTAAAAAAGGCAGAACAGTCCTTCAGCTTCACTTTAGCACCCAGAATCTGCAGCTGTGTAAAATCCATCTCTGAGTGTCTGGCAGAGAGCCCCGTGCACTGCCAGGGTCACTGCCCAGCCTGCCCTCCCCAGACAGCTGCTGAGGGAACCCTGCCGTGGGCTGCAGGGGAAGGGAGGAGCTGGCACCAGACCCCTGCTGTGAGGGAACTGGGAAATAACACCCATCCTCTGTGGTACCCAAGTGCAACTCCAGCAAACACCAGCCGTGCCAGCAATAAAGGACTGCAAAATTTTGAGAGTGAGACCTGACACCTGGCAGGGAACAGCGCCCTGCTTTTACAAACCCGCCCGTACCATTAGCTCATTTTCTCCTCCTTCAGGTTGGTGCTACATCTACCAAAACAAGAGGGCTGTTATTCCATTTTTAGCATTATGTGGTTTAAACAAAGCAAGGAGGTTCCCATTACTGAATCTGTGCTGTGAGCAAAGCCACAGCTGAACTGTGAGGTGCCCTGGGACAGAGACACCAAACTGTGAGTTACCAGCTCGAGGTGGAGAAGAATGAGAAATTCAATCTGGGAGCCTTCGGATAGACAAAGCTCTTATTTGCTGTGGTGTTCAAACAGGCACTGCAAGATCTGCCCCTCTGTTTTAACGTGTCCTGGCAAGACTGGTCTTCACGCCACGAGCTACCACTGAGCTCCTCGAGTAGTGACATTTTCACCAAGGAACAGAAACACCTAATCTGTAGTGAAATTCATCAAGAAATTTATATCCTTCTATGGGGGGGGGTGGAAAAAGTCCCCATGAATCCCCCTTGTACTTGCCAGTCCCCAAGCTGCTGCTGGGTGCCCGATGGAGCTGCAGCCATTCCTGCCTCCATCCTCACCGATGCTGCTGGGAAGACGCTCACATCCTCATGAACTTATCCGCCAGCATTCCGTTTGGCCCCTGTCCTACTGCAAGAGCTGTATCACGAGCGTAGATATGTATAAATATGCATTTCCCCCTCTCCCAACGCCTCCCCGCCCATTACCAATGATAATGTGGAGAGTTGCAGGGCTTTTTTTCCCCTTTTAAAGCGATTATGCTGATGTGCGCCCTGCGCTCCCGAGTCCCGGCTGCTGCGAGGTGACAGCTCCGTCTGGCTCCGCGGGGCCGCGGCGCTCAGAGCTCGGCGAGGTCGTCGCTGGAGAGAACCGTGACGCTGATGTGAGCCGGCAGCTCGGCTGCTTCCCCGCCGCCCCTGCCCCGCAGCCGCAGCCGCTGCTGCTGCCGGGGCTCACCGGGGGACGCTGCCAGCACCGCCTGCCCCAGGAAGCGGTCGCTCAGGAGCTTGCTGTTCCACACCTGGCGACGAAGGGACACAAAAAAACCCGGCTGAGGCAGCGCTGCTGTCACGCTCCGCCGGGAAGGGTCACCCCCGTTAACCCCCCGGAAAAGCAGCGAGGAGGGGCTGTGCGGCTAAATGCAGCTAATTGTCTACAGAGCGTGAGGGAGAGACTGCATTTGCATGTTCGTTTACGCAGACTATGCAAATAAGGAGCGAAATGCAGCTTTTTGCTTTCTAGGTCACAGCCTGCCTAGGAGAGGAATAAAAATGACATTTTTTTAGCTCATCAGCAGTAAAACCTAAGTACAATAGCCTGTCTGTGCTGCTCTGCCTGCCCGTGCTCACCTCTGCACCTTCTCAGTGCTGGGGCTTTAGAGTCTGGCCCACAGACTAGACTGAAGACAAAGTTTTCCTGGACTGCATCATCTCAACACCAAGCTCTATTTCCCCAGCTAGTGCTGAGGTAAACAGTGAGGTCTAGTTCTCACAGGATGAGAATTCAAGGTAGAAAACTTCTTAATAACAGCCTGAGCTTTGGTTTTGCTTCAAACACTGACTCTGGGCAACACTTGGGTTTTCTTTGTTTCATCAGATACTACATGAGGCAAAAGGAATTCTGTAAATTTGTTCAAAGCCTTGGAATGAAATGTGCCTTGGAATGAAACGTGCCTTGGAATGAAATGTGCCTTCTGATCCCTAAGTGCCATCAGCTGGAGTTTGTGGAGGAGAAGCAGCAGCAGAGCTCCAGGCAGAGCCCAGCAAGGGGAACAGAGGTTCTCACTCTTCTCTCCTGGGTATCAGTCACACGAAGGGAAAGTTGGCCCAGGGGAGCCCAGGGATGCTGCTGTGCTGCCCTCCCTGCCCTGAGGCTGTCTCACCTGGATGGTGACAGGACTGTCGATGTCCTTCCTGTAGAAGATCACCTGGGTGTTGAAGACGGGGCTGGTGGTGTGGTGCTGCACCGGGGAGCGCCAGCTTTGGTTCTCACACTTGATGAGCACGTAGGGATCTGCTCCTGGAACACAATCAGCAGCACAGCTCTGGGCACACAGCATGCAGCTGAGACCTGCCCAGAAAGGCAGCAGAGACAAGCCCCTCCTGGGCCTGGCAGCACCACAGGACAGGGCACGTCACAGCCACGGCTCCCTGTCCTGGTGAAAACACAGAATCATGGAATGGTTTGGGTTGGGAGGGACCTTAAAGCCCATCTCATCCCACCCCCTGCCATGGCAGGGACACCTCCCACTGTCCCAGGCTGCTCCAAGCCCCAATGTCCAGCCTGGTCTTGGGCACTGCCAGGGATCCAGGGGCAGCCACAGCTGCTCTAGGCACCCTGTGCCAGGGCCTGCCCACCCTCACAGGGAACAATTTCTCCCTAATATCCAACCTAACCCTCATACATGACCCTCTGCCACTGGTCAACATTCTAGAAATGCTTTGTTTTTACACTGAGGATTTTTATTTCTTATCAAAATTGATATTCTCTTTCCTTTACAATAAGGAGCAAGAACCATTTTGGAAACACTGAACACATTCAAATAGGATGGGCCATTCCACTTTCTAATTAACCTTTAATTAAAGGCAATACCATGTTTTGTATTTCAACACAACTTTGTCCATTTCTGTTAATGACAGACTATCTGTTTTTTCCACACCTTCCAACTTCTTAGATACAGATTTTCAATAAACCCAGGATATCTGTAAGTCAGGCTCCTGAGAGTTTCTGACACACTTTTTTTCACCATCTACTTGAAAATACCACCACAGCCAGAAGGCAGCACAACTTTAGGCAACTTTGGCTTTTTAGCCAACCATACCCAGATGATTTCCCTCAAACACATCACTCATTTACAAGACCAGGTACCAACATCTCACACGAACAAACCACATAACAAGGGCATCCAAACCAGCTGCAGCCACTTCCACGCACAAGGCACACGCAGATTTTGCCATGTGTTGCTCTGTGGTTACACCTGGTCAGAGCTGCCGGGCCTGTTTCCCTGACAACCCCTCCCAGTTCCATGGCAGGTAGCAGGATATTGGCTTTTCTGATGGGCATGTGCCTTCCGTGGCACTGAAGGTGAATTCAGCTCTGGGGCACGGGGTGGCACCAGGGGGGAAAAGCTGCCCTCTTTGCAAAGCAGTTTGGAAAATGGATCAGGATAAAACGGGGTCTTGCCTGTCACTCCAATGGTGTGAACTACTTTGTCCAGGGCAAAGAGCAGAGCAACACCTGATCATGAACAGTAATTAAGAGATAAAGAGCATAAGGAGGGGTGGGGAAAGAGCACAGGGCTGGAGAGGTGGCAGGCACATCTGCTGGATGGATGAGGGAGCAGTTAATGAGCAGAGTGGAAGGAAAAGGAAAGAGCATATTTGAAGGAAATATTCAAATTCTCAGCAAGACCTTGAGAAATAGAGGGAGGTAGAGTGGGACACAAAATGTTCCTGCACCCATGATGTTCCAGAATGTTCTGACCCCATGATGACAGTGCTGGATGGGTCAGTTGTTTTAGGAAACCTGGCTCCAATTCCACAGCAAAAGGAAGCAGTGGGAGAGCACATGGGGGATCAGATGTTCTCAGCTATGGATGGCCCAGTTCTGTGCCTGGTTTATTTACAGGACAAAGAAAAACACAAATGTCTGCTAGAGTGGAAAAGCAACATCCTGATATTGGCCTTGAGCTGGGAAGGAAACTGGAGGTGCTGCTCAGGGGCTCTGGCAGTGGAAGGAGGGCTGGGTTCAGCTCTGGGGCACACAAATGGCTCCAGCTCTGCCCTGAACCCATAACAGCTGTCTTACCTCAGTCCTGGCCATGCTGCTGCTTTGGGAAGTTGTACAAAAGAACAGTGCAAAGGAAAAAGTTAGAACCTGTAAAAGCCAGAAACACCTGAACAGTAATGGCATTTCTAAGGCTTAAAGAAATCTGTGCTCAGTTGTCTCAGGCTTAATTTTGGGGGTTTTGAGAACTGCACCGAGGATCCAACACCCACATCCTGCAACACTGTACCAAAGCAAAAGGCTTTCCAGAAAACATTCCTGAGGGAGTGTTCCCAGCTGCATTCCCACTCCTCTGTACTGCTCCTGCCAGAACCTGCAGAGCTCTGACAGCCTCAGCCACTGGCAAAGGGCATGGGACAAACAGCAGATACAGTGCTGGGACACAGGCACTGCCCTGGCAACACAGCAGGTTGTTCTGCCTCTTGCAGGTGAATCTCTGCTTCTCCCTCCTCCTGCTTCTCAGGCTGCTCCCAAAGCAGCTTCCACTAAGGATTCTCTGCTTCCAGGGCTGTCACACACCAAGGATCTCAACACTCAGCTTAGAATATAACTGGTGAAAAACAATTCAGTATGCAAATCCAACGTGGAATGTCAGCAGAAGACTTAAAGGTGCAAAAGGTGATTTGTTCTCGAAGAGAAACGCAGGGAAAAGGCCTGACAAACAGTAGTGAGAGCAATTTTAAAAATAGCTTTGGGAATGAAAGACAGAAAATCCTCTAGCACAAAGAGTTTCCTCATCATCCTGCAGACCTGCCACTGTGCTTGGCTCACAGACAGCTGGATCCACTTCAGAACACACTGACTTGGAGAGAGGTGCTTCCACAGGGAGCATCCAGGACTGAGTCTGGGCTGTTTGAGTCATCCCCTATTCCTGACAACACCAAACCATCCATTATTCTGTCCAGACAGGGCAATGGATCAGAGACAGCACCAAGGAGGAGCTTTCCAATAAACATTTAAAATAAAGATTAAATACATTTTGTCTGGCCAGGAACAGGGCTCTGATAACAACCAGCACTGAGCTGTGAAAAGTGAAGAAAATCAGACGGAGAGCAGGAGTAGAAAATTAAAAAGCAAATGACCACTGGGCAAGCTTCCTAATTAACTCAACATCAGGTGCCATAAAGCCATTTTGGTGTCCTTCAACACGCTTCCTCTGACAGATACACAGTCATGTGCAAAGCATTTAACCCCTGTTCTACTTTACCCAGCTGAAAGTGGTTGTTTGAAAACCCTAAAGTCCTCCCTGAAGTGCTCTAGTGAGGTAAATGTCACACACTACATGAGGCTGTGCCATTCAGCTGTGTCCTGGATGTTTTCCATTCAGAAAATACACAGCCCTGACAGAAGAACCTTACTAATCCCCACAATTAGCTCCTCTGCAGGGTCTGGCTACTCCTGCCCATCCTGACCAGTTATGGACCTGCCCATAACTTGCTGTTGTGCATCCCCATATTCATCTATCTCCCCACTGGAGCAGGTTTTACAACGTTATGGAAAAACAAGTCCCATAAATCCTGTTTGGATTTCTGATTGCTTACACATCAACCCAAATCATCTTCAGAGGACTGAAAAGCCAATTCCACTCTTGCAGACTCTTTCCACTTACCTCCTGACCCGTCTTGTTCCTGCAAACCCTCTGCAGAGTGGACTTTGATTTGGGTGACTCTGCGTGGGTAGCCACAAAGGAGACTCCAACACGTCATTTTAGGCCTGTCTGCCTTCAGCTCCCTGAAAAATCATGGGAAAAGCAACCTAAGCAAAGAATGCCAAGCAAACAATCAATGGTTGTGGAAATCTGGCATTTTTAGAACACGAGATTTGTAGTTTTTCCTCGTCTGCTGTTTTTGAATTCAGTGGTGCAGAAATGACAGATGTAAGAAATAAAAATAGAGCAAAGCAAAGTAAAACAAATTAGTGTTATCTTTTATGTGGAAGCAAAAGTGGTGAAAAAATCCCAATTTTAAATAGTGGAAAATACTATCAACTCAAGAAATAAATGCAGTGGGGCTGATTCATGAAGCACTGGTTCTACTCCTGCAGCAACCAAGCTTTCAGGAGTCACAGAAACAAATATCAGCTGTAACCACAAGCACCAGTGCTCCGTGTCCTGACCTAGAACTGGAGGCCACCACAAGAACTGAACTAAAAAGGCCAAAAGACTCGAAATGAATCATCCAACAGGGCCCTAACTAAACATTTCCTGACCATGCACAAACCTGGAGATTCTCAGAGGTGCCCCTGATGTCTGCAGGGCCAGTTCTGGAGCCACACGAGCCAGTGGGTCAGGGCTGTTGGAGGACAAGCTGGCAGCCCCTTCCACGGAGCTGCAGCCTGAGGGCTAAGGAGGATCTCCTGCAGCTGTGAGTGCCACCCACCTGAGTTTTGAGGGCACATCCGTGTAGAGCCTGAGGATGAACTTCGTGGGGACCCCTGGGGTGTAGGTGGTGGGGATGAGGACGTAGCGGCCGCGCCGGAGGCTCCTCCGCAGGAACACGCTGCGCGTGTTGGAGTAGGGAGACGTGGCCACTCTCTCCTGCACCGTCAGCTTGTGCAGCCTGTACCTTCTGTTGTCCTCCACCTGCAGCAGGAGAGGGGTTGTTGCCAGCAGAGGAAGCAGGGGTAACAGGCAGGGTTCTCCCTGAGCACCACACAGCTTTTCCCGGCCGTGAAAACGCACGTGCCATAAAGGCAAATCGTTTGGCAAGTGTTTTCTCATCCAGTTCAGCTGTGGCATGTGAAAGTTTGGGGCTGGCCAAGACAGGAACTCACTGACAGAGATGATGTGATTCTGCTGCAGAGCTTGGAACCCTTCCAGAGATGGACACACAGCCCAAGGACTGCACCTGCCCAGACAAGGCTGAGACCCCTCTGCCTCCTTTCTCTGGCCTTTCACAGCAGGCTCCCAATCCAGATGCACACAGCTGGATTTTCCTTGCCCTTTCCTGAATACAAAAGCCACAGAATAACCATTCGTGTTTTGTTCTAAGCCTTGAGGTTGTGCTTAACTCTTAACATCCTCTCCAGGGGACTGGCATTTGCCAGAGCACAGTTTAAATCTAAACCTTTCTCAAGCAAAGGCAGCCCTTCATTCTTTTCTGGCAGCTCTCTTCCCAAGGCCTTTAGTCATGCTAATGAGCTGGGTGTGCCAGAATATCTCTAAAATAGAAAAATTATTGATCAGAAATAAAAATAGAGCACTGAAACTTTTAGGAAGGTGTGATTTTCTTTTTCAAGCCTTTCCAAATTACAGGCGTGAACAAGGGAAATTATTCTGCTTTCTGCAAGGCCACTTTTCAATAGATGTGATTAACAGCTGATTGGCAAATGAGTAGGTGTGATGCAGATGTCAGCAGGTCTAACCAACTGTTAAAAATTGACTTCTTCCAGGGTAGAGCCATAGATTTAATGTAGTCCCAGGAGCTGTAGCAACAGACGACAGGATTACCCCACTCCTCAGTGGAAGAGCAGAAAAATTGCTGTTTCTTTGTTTCTCTCCTTCTCTGAGTTGGAGTGTTTTCATGTTACACAATTTGCCTTGAGAGTGCAATTAAATTACCTTTTGGGATCCCTGTGGTTCCTTTTCCCAAATATTCATTTCCTGCTCACTACTCCAGCTTTTGAAAACACTTTTTTTCTAAGTGGCAACAGAAAAACTGCAGACTTTTCAACTTCATTCACCTGGCTGTATTTGCTGATGCAATGGAGGCAGAAGAAGGAGAAAAACCCCTCCATGTTTTAAACATCAATATCATTTTGCCTTTCTCTAGAAACTCTGGGGGTAAGAAAAGCACTTAAAGTTCTTTTGCAAGGGGCAAAAATGATTTCTTTCAAATAAATGAAATTTATTCAAATGGAGTTTGAGCTGAACTAAGCCCATTTGAGTTCCCACGGCCTGAGTGCGATGCCCACACCAAGTTTGAGCACAGACCCCGGGATAATCCTGGCTCTATCTGCCAAAGATCTCACTGTCAGGGTGGAGCAGGACTGAGCAAACTGCACAAACTCTGCACCAGGAGTGCAGCTGGCTGCCCACCTTGAGTATTTCAAAGCCAATTGTGATGTTGTCTCCTTTCCCTTCTTTCTTGTACTGGCGGCGATCCTCCTGCTGGAGTGACACCAACACTTTGTCCTCGGCCTTCTTAACGTCAAAGAGGTACTGGGAGGAGAGAGGAGACAGAAGAGCTCTTGGAATTGCCTCAGGAGGCTGAGGGCAAAGCCATCACCAAGGAAATATGTGCATTTAAAGGAGGGAAATGGAAATACATCTGGGGGAGGAAGGCGAGTTCTCCTAACAGGCATTCCCAGCAATTCCCAGCTGGAAGATTAATGCTAACAATAAGGATCTTAAAATCAAAAGTATCAGGTAAAGAAAAGGTATTGATGGAAATGGTAAGCTCAGTGATAGGACATGGGGGAATGAGCTTAAGGTGAAGCCAGGTGGGTTTAGACTGGATGTTAGGAAGAAATCCTTCCCTGGCACCGGTGCCCAGAGCAGCTGTGGCTGCCCCTGGATCCCTGGCACTGCCCAAGGCCAGGTTGGCCATTGGGGCTGGGAGCACCCTGGGACAGGGGGAGGTGTCCCTGCCCATGACAGGGGTGGGATGAGATGAGCTTTAAGGTCCCTGCCAAGCCAAACCATTCCATGATTCTCTGATTCTATGAACTCACATAAAGAACGGCCTGGGACAAAGCTACAAAATAACTGCAGTCAGCAGGAGGACACCTCATGTGAAAGCAAAAGTCAAAAGATGAAGTTTTATTTAGCTATGAATCAGGAGTGAGATTAAAAAAATAAACCAACAGACTACACATAAGGTCTTAGACAATTTTTGATTCTCCTTTTAACTAAACAGTGCCTGTAAATTTCAAACATCTTTATACAGGGCCTGCAAATGAAGGAATCTTTCAAATCTTATTCACAAGGCACTTTGTTCTGCATCTACAGCTCCTATTTAATGTGAGAATACAGGAATGCTACTTTTGGACTTCTCAGTTTTCCTGAATACCCCATAAAAAACAGCTAAGAAAGACTCCTGCACCTTTAACATGCCTTTAACATAATATTTTATCCAAATTGTTTACAATAAACTTGTTTACAGTAAACTTGAGTCAAATTGGGTTTAAGACAAATCAAAGGAATTTATCTCAAGTTTAAGCAGCAGTTCCCATCTTACTAAATCCAGCTTGAACAGTTACATTACTAAAAATCACTCCCAGACCAGTTCATAAGGAAGTATGAACAAAAAAAGGTCAGACAGGTGTTTCTTTATATGACAAGGAATTTAATTAATTTGTTCATTATTAGAGACTCCTTTAAATTTTGCTTTGTGCATGCAGAGGGCAAACCAGCGTTGTCAGGACCAGTGGAGGGAAGAGGACAGTATTTACCCCAAGTTTGGGCAGATGCTGTACCCTCCCATCCTCAAAGGCATTTAAATGTGAAGAAAGGAAATAGAAACAGAAACCTGCAGCAGCACACAGCTGGGTACCATGTGCACCACATGTTCTGATTTAAGCAGAAATTCCCTGGCAGCATGGAGAGGAATATCATCATTGGTTCAGTTCCCCCCTCCCTTCTCCTTTGACTGCTGCTAAAAAGCAAATTATTGAGCTTTGCTCTGAGGTAGGTATTGAGATTGCCTTGGTTACAGAACCATCCACATCCCTCTGCCTTGGAGCTCTGCTGAACAAGGCCCCATCCTGAGCTCTGATCTGTGTTTTCTGTCACCTATTGCAGCAGAGAAAGCTCTGGGAGTGTCCCAGGGGTTGTAAGAGAACCTAAAAAGTCAGCTATGAACATGCAGCAATGCCCAGTAAGGCACATTGTGGTTCTTGTCCCTGGTGAAGCATACACAGGGTTACCCCCCAGGCAGCCCAGAGTGCTCCAAGGCCATGGAGGGGTGGGAGGGGAACGAGAGGAACCAGGAAAGTTCTCCTGGTCTGATGGCAGCTCTGCAGCTGTGACCTCCTTCTGCAGGCCCTTCAGCTGTCCCCATGGGTAATGAAGTCAGCAGGTGACTGTAGAACACACAAATACTTGGCTGAAATTGCCTCACCAGAGGGACTGGAAGTGTGACAATCCCTCTCTGCACAGATAAACCTCACAGGAGGCCTCAGTGCCAGGAGAACAGACAGAGATGATCCCTAGATTCTGCTGGGGTGTGCCACAGGAACCTGTAATGGCCCTAAGATAACATCAGTGTGTTCCAGCACTGCTGCTAAGGGCCTTTTTATCAGCTGGCCCAGAGATGACACTGGAATACAGAGGCCTTCCACTGCATCAGGCCTTGCACTCAGCTGGAGCAGTGTGTTTTGTTCTCTGTGACAGCCAAACACTTACAAATGAGACCAGATCAGCACTTGGAACACAGCCAGGATCTTACAGGGCACTACCTGAATTAAATCACCCCCTGGAAATGAGGCAATGACAGAAGGGAGAGCAGTGAGGAACTGCAGGATGAGCTGGGAATCTGAGATCTGCTCTGAGCAGCACAGGCTGCACTGCTCCAGCATCCTGCTCTGAAAACAGAGGCTGCAGGCAGAAACCTCCCTTGCAAGTGCAGAGAAGCAGATCCAAAACTATCTTTAATTAATCTGGACAGAAAGATCCATTCTCATCTTTAATTAATCTGGACAGAAAGATCCATTTTCAAAGTAGTAACTAACAGAGTAAGTGCCCAGACCCCAGGGACAGTAACAGAAGTTAAATGCCTGAATTTGCATGTGCTGGGAGAGAGAAGGGCAGGAAGGTGGGAAAGGGAACAGGAATGGATAAACAGATAAACTGAATAGTTTGAAATGACCAGGTAGGATGAGACAAGGAAAATTCTGTAATGCTGATGAGGTGGTGAGCTTGGGGAGGAGACCAGGTACTTGAATTTTACATTAATGCCAAGGGATACTAACTTAACTCAGTGGATCAAATCCCCAAGCTGTTTAAGGGGGTTAAGTGAGTTGTCATTAGGAAATCAGAGTTGTTGCCTTTCTATGACTGGGAAAATGAAAGAAGTCCATGCAGAACATCAGTAATTCTGTTGTGTGTGTGACCCACCAGCCCCAAGAATGATCAATCCTAATTAAATATCCAAACCCTTCTGAGAAATTGCACCAAAATCACCAAAACATGCAGTACACAGCCCTCTCCCAGGGCAATGAGGTTTTTGTCCAGTAGTCACTGCCAGCTCCTGAACAGGGTGGGTACCTCAGGAGCCCCAGCTAAAGTGGCTACACTTCAATACCTCACAAAACTTCCCACCTGGGGGCTCTGCAGGAAGGTCTCTCTGTTATCAAACCCCTCACAAACACACAGTACCTCACAAAGCACAGGCACTCCCACCTGGGGGTTCTGCAGGAAGGTCTCTCTGTTATCAAACCCCTCACAAACACACAGTACCTCACAAAGCACAGGCACTCCCACCTGGGGGTTCTGCAGGAAGGTCTCTCTGTTGTCAAAGCAGCCCCCAGATCGGTTCAGCAGGGGCTCTGGATGCTTTGCCCAAGCCCCATACAGCATTTCCTTCTCCCAGGTCTTGTGGAGGCTGAAGTAGGAGGTGTTCACAGTCCTGCACATGTCCACATCCGTGAAATTCTTACACCAGTCCTCAAACGTCATCCTGCTCCACGGAACAGCAGGGAAGTAATGGTTGGTTTAAAAACAAACAGTGATATTCACACAAAGAGCCAAAACAAAACACAAAATCTTCCAGTAATTTGGAGAGGAGGCATTGCTCAGCTGTCCAGGGGACAAACTGATTCACTGGAAAGCTTTCCATGTGGAAATACTCGTGAAGCCACAATCACAGGGTTTTAGAGCTTAATCCAGAGCAGCATCATTCTGTGTGTTTGGTCAGATCAGGATCTGTTCTGTTGCACCTCCTAAGCCTAAAGCACTGGTTGAACCTCCCAGGCTGGATTTGATATTTTACAAAGGCCAAAGAGATCACCTGCAATTAAAGCAGGATCCAGTCCCCATTATTACAGCCCTTTTTGTCACATCCCTGAGCAGACTCAATCCTCTGCACTCTGGACAGAGCTTTTATTTAACCCCAACTCACCTGTGCCTGCTAAAGGAAGGGGCTGGACTGCAGAGCAACTGAAAAACAGCTTGGCTCTTTGAATTACCATCGTGGCCTGGCTTTTTCATGGCCCAGAGCCAAACCCTGCAGCTGCTAGTCCTGACAAAGCCAACAGAATTCTTTTCACTCTCAGCCCTGCCAGCTCATTTGAGGCAATATTGATCATCTCCTGAAGGACCTGCTGGGCTGAGGATCTAAGCTTTAAGCAAGGTCAAAATAAATAGAGCTCTAGGCATTGTATAGAGAATGATCACTTCTCATTCCCGTGCTGGAAAACACCAACAAATATCAAAATTCACTGGATGCAAGTCTATTTTTAGATGCCTGAGCCACAGCTGACCTCCAGACAGGCACAGTAGTCAGTAAACAGGGTGTGAAATGCACATGGTTCTTGCTCGGATATTTTTACCCGTTTCAAAATTTAACTGGTCTAAACAGTGTTCATTATTGGGCACTGTGTCATGTAAACCAGCACATGTTCTCCTGGTTTCTGAGAGATTATCCTAAATATAGACAATAGATTCTGAGAGCTACTACTTTTGTTCTACTTGTTTTAAATCCATGTTTATTATTGTTCCCTGTCATCCCTTGGGAGTTTGAAAGAAACAGACTTTGGGATAGCTTTATCCATCTGTTTTTGAAGCTGTTAAATGGGAGATTAATGACAGTTACTCAGTGTAGCCAGTGTCTCCAAACCCTTCACATCACTCCCACTCACCAGAACTCTCCATCATTCTCAACAGTCAGCCCCAAATTCTTGCGTTCAGAATCGCTGACTTTCTTCCACTCTTCAGAACTAAAAGGAAATAATTAAAAAAAAACCAAACCAACACAATAAAGATGATTAATAACTTAAAATAAAAACTCTCACCTGGGAAAAAAAAAATTGCAGTAAAAATCTCTCCTGGTCCATGGTTTTAAAAGGAATATCAGAGTACTGAAAGGGCAGATGATATTGATGAAAGTGTGAGGCTTTCAGGAGGAGACTTAAAACATTAATTGATTTGAAAGCTACTAAAGAAGAAAGAGATGAATAGGAAATAGGCTCAAGTGGAGCAGAACTTTATTGATTTCTTTTGTCACACCCTCCATTAGGACTCTTAAACACTTAAACAGCTGGTTTCCAAGGTCACAGGAGATTGACTCCATTCCCTGAAGGCCCCTCAAATGAAACCTGGTTTTCCTCCTCGGGAGATTATTGAATGCTTCACTTAGACCAGAGTATTCTCTTTGTCTTTTAATCACCTTAATAGAACAGACCTGAGGTCTGAGATTTCCCCGGGGGGCCTTTGAGAAGGAGCTGCTGGAGCCTGAGCACAGTGTCCAGTTTGAGGAGCCCTACAGTGCACAGCCCCTGCAAGCACCTGAGCACAGCCCCTGAATTCCAGCAGGTCCTGCTGAAACCCAAGGCAGAGCCCACCCCGAGGGTCACACCAGACAGAGCCACAGCTCCTCCCTGCCCCTCCAAAAGCCCCTGGAGGCCAAAGCTGCAGGTGGCTGGAAGGAGGGAAGGGAGGCTGCTCACCCTAACAGACATTTTCTTAACCTGTTTGGAAATTGTCAACTCAATTCTGTTAGACCAGAAGCCATGGGCCACTGTCAGAGTCCTCAGAGTGGCAACTGTGCCAGACACAGGCTACTGGAGAACCCTAAGGGCTCCAGTTAAACAACACACAGCAGCTCTTTTGTGCATTCTTTGCATTTCACCCAGACCAGTCTCTCTGAAAGTAGCAGATTTTTGCTAGCTAAAGCATGGATTGTAAGAAATTAATATGCTGCCATTAAGAACACTGCATTGTTAAATTCTGAATGCCAGCTGGTGAGCCCAGTGCTGAACTGTCACATATTTTTCATGTATAAATCACCCATGATGGGAGACACCCCCTCCAGCAATCATCTCTTGCTGTGGAGGCACCTGCTAAGCCCATGGCCCACATGAAAATTCATTAGAAAGTTAATTAGAAAGAAATCACAAACACGGCACTTTTACAGCATTTTTCACCAGCCACTTAAATTACCTACAAGCCTTTTACCACCCCCAGCAGCTGGAAATGACAGATGAGAAACTGAGTCCCAGACACGCTCAGTGGTGAAGCTGGGAGAGCCTCATGTCCCTGCCCCATGAGCTGTTTTTCTTCCCATGTTCCAGTGTGCCAGAAGAATGATGTAAACAGTAAATAAGCTCCAGGGAGCCATAAACACCCTCTGGAGGAGAAGCTCCTCTTTTCTCCGAGGAAAATGGGCAGAGATGGCACAGAGGTTGAGTGCGGGCGTGTCTCACCAGCGTTTAACCACCAATTCTGCCCCCAGCAGTTTCACCCCTTGGGCACTGGGTTTGCAGCTTGTTACAGATACATGTTATGATATTGGCTTTTCACAAGTATTGAGATGAATGTTCTATGTGTAGTGTCAGAATGACTCTGCTGTAGAGTTCTTTTTACTTAGACACTGTAGTGGGATAGCTGGTATATACCTGTGCTTGTAATTGAACTGTCTGTTTGGTTGGGATAACTTCCAATGAACGTGTGAAGAGGACCCTGCTATTGATATGCCAAATTATCAGCACCTGCCTTGTGAGGAAAGCACGGACACAGCCCAAAACTGGAGGGGATAAGGAAACTACAGCCAAGGAACAGCCTGCTCTAAAAAGGCGGACCCAAGGAGTGGCCATGCAAAACTGTTCTTGGAAAAAAATGAATATGCATCACACGCTATGCATATGCAACAGGCAGATGGAACAGAAAAAGTATTTAAAAGGTCCCTCAGAGGTATTCAGGTGTGCTCTTGGCTCAGTGCCAAGACAGCCGTGGGCCAAGGTACCAGGTCGCCCATATTAACCTTGTGATTGCTTTCTGTCTCTTATTGTCTTTTTATTAAACTCTTTAAATTTTACCAGGAAAGTGAACCTCGTTTTTCACAAGCTCTTACCTGTCGCTCCAAGCACCGTGCCACTCCTTTTTCCCCCAGGGATTCCTCAGCCTGATCATGAACAGCTTTTCTGCCTTGAAGGAGAAGAGGAGCCTGTCCCCGAGGCGCAGCTTCCTGATGGCAGTCACGGAGTAGGCATGGCCCACGATGAGCCCCAGCTCTGTCTCTGCCTCGCTGGGGCGCCCAGAGGACTCCTTGGGCAGGGGGAATGGCAATGAAACAAAAACAGTCACCTCTCTGAGGAACCTGACAGCTCCAAGTTCAAGGGGAAGGATGAGAAAAATATGGTTTTCATTCTCTTCCTGAGTGATTTGACTCTGCAGGAAGATACCAGCACTGGGAATCAGAACTGGGGGCTCGCTTGTCTGGTGGTGTTAGTGCCAGACAATCCCAGAGCACAGGGGAATCCTGCCTGCTGCTGCCAGCCTGTCTCCTCCTGGCCTCACAGTCAGACACAGGGCTGATGGAAGGTCTTGGTCAGCCCTGCCAAAATCTTGTCAGCTCTACCAAATGGCTCTTCTGGACACTGCTGACTGTGCCCAGACTGTCTGGGCTGTCCTCACCTGGACACTCAGGAATTCAGCTGCTGAGTCCAATGGTTGTTCTGTGTTGGAATACATTTGATACTCAGGAGAGAACTACTGGGAGTGTAAAAATGGGAGAGCACAGGCACAAGTAAAAAACTTCCCAGCCTTTTGTGAAGCCTGTCCTGCACCTCACTGACTCCTGGCAGGGCTCTCCTACGTGGCAAAGGGAAGATCTGTGGGGTGCCTTAGGAACTGGGTTTGCTCATCATAAACTCCACAAAAGAATCCCAGTTTCCAGCAGTGATCAGGCTGTCACTAAACTGTCCCTAAACTAACTCTAAACCGTCCTGTTTGATGACCTGGCCTGACCAGGCCTGACCAGATGAAAAAAAAAGAATACATAAAAGTAGTCAAGCTCGGAAAAAAAGCACAATTTCATTTAAAGCATCCAAATCTCCTGATCTAAACCCAGAAAAGCAGCACTCTACAAAGATGTTGGAGTTGTTTTGATGGTCCTGGGTCCAGATTCTCCACACCCTCACTGAATCCAGCCAAGTCACCCTTGAGCTCCTCTCATCTATCACCCACAGGGCCTGGGAACACTCATTCCCTTGGGCATCAAGGAAGGAAGATCTGACTCAGTGCAGATCCTTGTGTGTAAACTTGTAATTACCTAATTCATGCTAAATCAAGCCTTGGCTGTGGAGGAGAGAGCAAGAGGTATGGCCTCTTGGTGTTACTAATGCAAATATTTAACTATAAATATTAAATAAATACATTTATTTATCATTACACATGAATATATTAGCACAAATATATGAATATTTAAATATAAATAAGGACTTATCACAGTTATGAAATGCACATAGTACTTCCTCTGATGTTTTTACCTATTTCAAAATTTCACTGCTGTAAACAGACAAGGCCTTTGTCCTAAGGCAAATGCTGCACTGATATAACAGTGCTCAGTCCCCAAAGGTAAGAAGTCACATTAAAAAAAAACAAAAGGAAAGAAAAGGAAAAAAAAAGAAAAAAAAAAAAAAGGAAAATGAAAAAAGTAAAAGAAAAAAAAAAGAGGGAAGGAGAAATTCCTCTCAAATTGGAACTGACAGATGGTCTGGCAACTGTGAGAGTCTCACCAAGCCCTCTGTGCCTCTCGCAGACAAGAGCTCCCAAAGAATCAGCTCAGGGGTTCCCCCAGCCTGGCTGGCATTCCCGTGGCTCTGGGCTCCCCCAGGGTGACACTTCCACTCCCGTGTTTCACAGCTACAACTAAACAAGGAGTCCTTGACAGCACAGGAGTCTGTAACACCTCCTGCTCCTTCAGTACCCCCCAGGCTTTTCTCCCTGCTGCCTTTCCCCACCTCATTCTGAAGATATTTATTTCTTTATTCAAACGAGATATTTAAACTTCTCCTGTCTGTTCAGATTTCCAACTGGTGATGCTCAAGGCCATTTTGTAATCCAAGGAAAATGATGGCATGTTTGTAAGGCAGCAATGAAGCCACTGGAGTATTAAATATTCCACACCTAGCAAGCTCCACTGTGTGTACAATGCATCAAAAAGTGACAAATGCAGGCAAACTTAGGAATGGCCTCTGTGTAATCAATGTTTAGAAGCATTTGTGTTTAATTTGGAAGGCAGAAACATAATGCCAGGAATTGGTGAAAGCATTACAACTGCCTAATTAATTGCTTTTTGAAACACAGCTCCCTGTACTGAGTCAACCACCTCACCAAATTCTTGTTAAGAAACAGAACTGGTCTAGCATTTGGGAGCAATCTATCATTCCAGAAATCATGTTTGCAGTAACAGTCTGCTCTGCCAGCCAGGCCTGAGCAAATCTGATGGAATTCTTCCAAATAAAAATTCAGGCCTTATGAGAAAAAGGTAAAACAAAACCCAAAGACCTTGAAGCTTTTGTTTCTGAGCTGTTTCCTGACATTGTGGAAGGGACAGCCTAGACCCCTGTTCTGTGTCAGGTCACAGTTTGTGTCCCAGAAGGTACCAGGTGTTCCTGATGCAGGGCATGGCCAGGGCCAGATAAACAGGTGACATTCTCAGGAACCCCCAAAACCAGCTGATTTTCTCTTGCTCTTGACAATTCCACAACTCTTCATACTCACAAGAATTTCTGAATGAATCGTCTTCATTCACAGGCAGAGAAATTAAAGCAAAATGTTTAAGTGATTTAACTAAGATCAGCCTTAGCTAAGGTCTTAAACTGAAGCAGGCACTGTGGGAGGAAGATGCTGAAGTGCACTCAGATGCCAACCCTGGAGCTCCTGGAAAATGTTCCCTTTTCTGTGGGCTGCTGGATTAATGGTTCACTATAAATGACTTAAAACATCATTTCAAAGCAATCTTTTAGGAAATATTCAGGTGCCATTGCAGTTTGTTAGCCCTTCACATGCCCTTAACAGCTTTGGACAAGGTGAGGATTTCAGCACTGCCTTTCAGGGGCTGACACTGCAGACTCACACAGAAGGGGAGCTCAGCCCAGCTCGAGTGCTTTGCCTCCTGTGGCCAGGGGCTGGGCCATAGGTGGTTTGGGAAGCACAAAGCATCCTTTGGGAGCTGTTATTCGTCCATATTCATTCCATATGCATTCCAGCACAGGACTGGAGAGAGGTAAATCCTCCTCAGAAACCATCCTCTCTCTACTGACTGCAGGAACTTCAGGGCCATGGCCTCCTAAATGTGGGCACTGAGTTACCTGAGCCTCACATGAGCCAGCACAGGCAAGTTCTGCACCTTCACTCCAGTGGGGAGGTTATTCAGTATATTGAATATATTGAATATATTGAATATGAAATAGCATTACCTGAATAACCAGGTAATTATCAGCCTTTCAGCTCCTGAATCCTGCAACCCTGGCTGCACTGGCACAACCAGTGCAACTATGCCAGAACTGTTTTCTCTAAAGAGATTTTTCTAAGAAATAAAGCAACTGAATGCTGCTATCTGCTCTGTAAATTGGGGTGGATTTACCTCAGGTCAATTCACAACTGTGACCATTCAGAAAAAAGAATTTCAGACACACAGTGAAGTGGCAGCACAAGCAGTTGTGACTGTATTTAGTGCCTCCTCGAGCTGGAAGCACTTGCTTTATGTCTCCATGCAAAGCTTTTCCAAACATGCAAAGCAAGGACATACTCAACATCCTAATAATGGTACTTTTTCCAGAATATTTAAAATCCAGCTCCCTGTACTCACCGAAATGAAGCAACTGATGAACCCTCCTCTTTTATGCACCTTCATCAAGTCTTCAAACAGCTTCATCTGCTCAGAAATAACCTCACCATATTTGCCCTCTGCCAAATTAATGGATTCTGCCACTGCTCCAGTGAAATCCACCAGGGCTTCTGCAGCACAGCCTCCATCCAGGGCCTGGTAGGATCCAGCCAGCCTGGGGGCAGCACAGAACATTCTCACTTTACAGGGGGCTGGAGCAAGTGCTCTAATTTGGTTTGAATGGAGGGAACATGTTTGTGTCTCACCAAGGAAAAAACAGAACAGAACAAAAAAGCCTGAGCAGACTGCAGATAAACCTTCCCTGGTTTCTAAGGACCCTTAAGGATTTGGGCTGCTGAAGTCGACTGCATTGCACTCCTTTATTATTTACATCCTTCACAGAGATTAAAGAAGGAGTTTTCAGTCTTTTTTAGGTTCTCTACCAGCAGCAAAAGTAAAACCTGTGGAAAGTCTGATAGAACTGAAAGACAAAACAGGCAAAGGGACAACACTGAGAACTACCAGGACAAGGAACCAGGTCATACTTAGCATAAGCTTTCTCCAGCAAAGCAGTCCAGAATTCATTTCTCACGTTGGAACGGCAGTAGATCAACTCCCCATTCTCTGTTGGCAGCAGATCATCAACCACCACCTCTGTCCACTCTCCAAAGCGCCAGAAACGGAAACGGAAAATCCCAGCATATTTCCTTGGGTTGTTTGGGTCCCATTCCTGCTCCTGAGAGTCTGGAATCACCTGAGAAACCATGGCAGGGGAAGCTCAGCGAGTGCACTGTGCTGAGGTTTATTCCCAGGGCAGAACATGTTAAAGAAAGGGAAGATTTCAACCCACCAGAATTCACCCCTTGTTAGTCCCAGGGAGGAAAACACTGGCTGGGAAACAGCTTCAGTTTGTCAGCTTCATTTCCTGCAGCACACACAGCAATCACCCACCTGCTGCCAGAGGCTTTTCCTCAGAGCCAGGCAGGAGCAGGCAGCCACAAACCAGCAGTTGCCCAGCTTGCCCTGGTGGAAGTCGTGGGAGCTTATTCCATCCACGAGCAGGTGGGGGTCTTCACAGAGGTCCTGGCAAAGCAAACCAGAGATTGCTGGAGACTCCACTCCAGAAATGATCACAGCATCCTTCCAATCAAGGAAAGCAGCAGGAACTGATGCTGCTGACACCTGAGCTCTGAGCTTCTGCTGGTCAAACCTCTAAAGGGGGAAAATTATGCCTCAAGATTTTAGCCTTTATCTCTTTCAAATCCCATGCTGCAATAGTGCATAGGTCTACTCTTCATATACAGTGTTAACTACTGTCTTCAGTTTGGTCAGACAAAACAATTCCTCTGAGCCTGGAACCCAAGGTCACCATCACAGCCTCAGGCCCCAAAAAGTATAAACAAAAGTGAATTGTTGGGGCAGCAAACTGGGGGAATGTGACTTCATTACCTGCAGCTGTAATTGGACAATTAACCTCTGATATGCAAACAGACCAAACTTCTATCTGCCCAAAAATATATCCACCTTGGGTGCACCCTCTGCCAGGCTTTTGACTGCCCAAGGTGAACCTGTTAAAGGCCTTTAATAAATACCCACTTTATTCTCTTAACTCTGTCCAGCCTCTGTTCTAGGGAGCCCCTCCAAGGCATCATCTTCACTGCCATTCCTTTGGCTGACTCCCTGGAAACCCTCCTGAGCCACTGCAGTGACCCCAACCCCTCAGCACCACAGCAGGAAGAGAACATTTCTTTGTGAAGCACACCTTTCACTCTCTGGGTCTCATCATTCTCATGGATCTGGCTCTTCTTAGAACTATTTGTCCCTCCTCTCCTGGCTCCATCTCTATCCACATGCAGATTCCCACCAGAGCATGGCTGGATCTTCCTGGGATGTCTCCCTGCTGCTCCCTGGATTATCCCTTGCACTAAAGGAGAACCTCTCAGTTTCATGGACCACGGGGTGCATTTTGCAGCAGTGATGTGTTTGCCCCCATGAAATCCTTGGCAGAAGTGTTCTGCTGAATGGAAAGGGAACCTCCCACCAACACTTCAGCAAAAAGTGATGGGACCATCCCTAAGTGGTGTGGAACCTGCAGGGTTCCACCCAGCCACTGCTCCTGACACTCTCCTGTCAGCCACTGCTCCTCCTGCCTGGCTGAGGGGATGGCAGAGCAGGCAGTGCCAGGAAACTCTGCTCTCTCACAGTTTAATAACCCTAAATTTCAACACTGTGGAAATGATGCTGTATGCAAGCATTAGGACTTATATGCATATATGCAGAATAAATAACTCCATCTCCCCTCAAACTGGCAGGAGACCCCAGATTTCCTGCAGTCTGTGCTGTCTGCCAGCAGCAGCAGAGGAAGGAGCTGTGCTCCTGACCTGTGGGTTCTCTCTGCCCCTTGGCAATTAGAGATGATGATCCCAAAAGAGCAGGAATGCAACCCACGCCTGGCTACAGAGCACAGGCATCTCTCTGATGTGTCTCTGACAAATCAGTGCCAGATGAACTCATTTCCAGAGAAAAGAACCACCTCAGTGCTCAGCTGATGGTTTTCCTGGGCTGGTTTAGCCGATGGCACCTGAAATCAGCTCACAGCATGGAATTCATAGAGCTGCAGCCAGTTTCCTTAAGAAAATTATATTTTTGGCGTAAGACTTTTCTCATTAAACAGCAGTTGACATTTTAAATGCCTTTTGGGAAACAAGCAACTGATCAGTACATGACACTGCTCTCCTGTCAGGAATTCTCTCGTGTCTGCACTTAGAGAAAATTCAAAGCTTGTTAAGAGACCTTAACAAAAATCTGAGTAACAAAATGGTGCCCACAAGCAAAACTGACCACGTACAAGCTGCTCACCAGCATCATGGACAGATTCATTCAGCCTCCCTGGATGTTCTGACCTGGAATGGCAGCTGGACATCCAGGCTGGCACGTCAGAGATGTGAATCCACCTAGCTGCAGGGGTTGACATCAGCTGGCCACTTGGCTTTCGTGGTGGTAGCACACATCCTACATCCACGTGGGCTAGATTCAATTTTATATCCCATTTCCTGGCATCTATGGCAACAATAATTTCTAGTTTGTTTTTCCTTTCAAAATGTTACTTTGTTAGAATAATAAATGAGGGATAAATGGAGCCATTGGGGTTAAAACTGTCCAAACTTCTCTGTCACTAGTGGAAGCCAAAACTTTAATTAGTTTTAGAAAGAAATGAAGCACTGCTGTGTATTACAAAGATCTTATTTGGTTTGTTTTGATAAAAATATCCGCATTAAACTGCCATTTTTTAATTGAAGTGTGTCTCGCACCTCACAAAGTCCTCAGAGGAAAAACAGAGCAGCATGTGCCAGCTGCCAAAATTTATGGGTGAGATCAGCATTTGCTGAGTGCCGGGGTCCAAAGCAAACATGGAACAGCAGAACTCAGAAACAGCACCTCCCTGCTTCCACCAGAGTCACCAAATTCCCCAGGATCCTGCTTGATAAACCCTTTCTCATTAAACCACCTAAGAGCCCTGGAGTTCTGGGGCTAAAAAACAGTGTAAGAAAATGCCACCAGTTCTGGGGTTTTTGTCATTAATTCTCTTGTCATTATAAGAGCCTCCATGGTGACTGCCACTGCGTGGCTCAGAGGAGAACAATAACACTGAGGCACAACCTAGAGCTCATTTCAGTTCTTTGCTCTCTTCTGGGCTTTGTGATTTTCACCATTTATGCCAGATAGTAAATTCTTAGGAATCCTGTTATCTACCTAAGCCACAATTCCCCCAACACAAGTTAGAAATGTGCTATTTCAATATATTATTCTGCAGTCCTTGTGAGGATCTTTAAGCGTTTTTGGTTGCCCCAAGAATGTAAAAAAATGGAAATTAAAAAGAATATATATTAAATATATATATATATATAATGCTCCCAGCAGTTAGTATAGATAATGTTCCCAATTTAGGATAGTTGAGGACAAAGCCAGTTACTATCAGAGGAATTACAAGGATAAGACACTGACAGGAGAAGTGATCCAGGCACTTCAGGAGTCCCAATCCCTTCTCTCTCTTGCTGCCTAAGCACCCAAGCACCGGGGCTGTGGGTTCCACCAGAACCTCCTCCTTTGCAAACACAATGGTTTAACCCCAATCCTTCTTCTCAGGATCATCTTGCATCATCTATGCCGTGAAAGAGAGAAATACCCTCCCATTCCCAAGGAAAGGTTTAAAGGCAGTTACTGGATCCTACTACCCATCACCAGTGCCTGACAGCTGCCCTCTTTCAGATCCAGCACCACAATAAAAGCAGTTGTTGTCGTCTTTGTGCCTTCAGGTAGCATCCCACGGTCCAAATGCAGAGCTCTCCCCTCACACATGAACACAAGGACATAAACACCATCTGCAGACGCTCTGAAGATGCAGATGCTCTTCTGCAGAGCTCTAATTGGGCCGGGCAGAGTCTGGAAGGGAGGATGGAGGTTTGGGGTCTCATGGTTCTGCTGAGAGCCCCGATGCTCTCATTGTCCTACCGTGTAGCAATGCACCCCACACCGAGCAGGTGTTCCCAAAGAAATGCAATATATGTTGCAAAATAATTCGTGCTGAAATTAAAACAACAGCATTTCTTTAACCAAAAACCAGTGACAAGAAATAATATGCACCAGGTAATAAGGGAAGAGATATTCAGATTCCAAGAACAGGTAAGTGTCTCCAAAGGGGTATTCCTGAGGATTACTTGTCTAGCAAAAACTCCTGTGATATGCATCCAATATGCATCTACAATAACATAAATATTTGTCACCAAGAGAAGTTTATTCCTAAGGACTTTTGTCTAGCAGAGTTCCAGCAATGAGATAAATTACTCACCCACTCCGGGGAGCGCGGCAGCTAAAAAGGAAACTACATGAATATGTTAAAAGGAACCAGATTAACAGAAGAAGCGAGAAGACCTCCTCCACATCTCGCAAAGCCGAGAAAAAGTATTAAAGAAGCCCCTCTAAAGCAGCATTTTGTGAACTTTTAAGGGATTGGAATGTTAGAGTTTGGATCTTGTTCACCCCGCGCCGATCGCCCGGCTCGGCGCTGCTTCCCTTGTGGCTTATCCAAATTCTGTTCTGTCATTATTAATAAATTCTACTTAAATTACTAAATTGGCTACCTTGTTTATAACAGAAGAAAAAGAGTTTCAGCTTACCTTTGAACATATAAAATGTGGGCCTAATTTGGCCTGCTAGCTGCTGCCGAGAGCAGCAGTACACCCCGTGAGAGAGAGAGGTTTTCCCAACACATTAGTCCGTGAAACTGTAAAAAAGAATGTAAACAATCTTTGCAGATGGTGGGGTGGTTTGTTGTTTTTTTGGGGGGTTTTTTTAGTTAGTCTTGAATGAGGGACTTATTGCCTGTTAAGCAAACGCAACTACTACACTAGAGAGAAGATTGTTTACATTCTTTTTTACAGTTTTATAGACTAATGTTGTATGAAAACTTATCTGTCTCACAGGGCTTACTGCTGCTCTCAGTAGCAGCTAGCAGGCCAAATGAAGCCCACAATAAGGAACTTAAAGTAGAACTTTCCATGTTTCCCTCATGGTAATTGGCCCAGTGCCAGCACAGAGGTACCTGCTGGACCTTTCACCTGTTGCACCTTTTACCTGTTCCTCACCAGTGTGGCTGGTGTCTATTGGCAGCAAGTCAAAATAGCCCTCCCAAAACATCAAATAACCTAAGAAGGTGCACAAAGAAGCTAAGTGCTTTTCAGTGTGTCTTAGCAGGTGCAAAGGGGTCTTTCTGTACAGGCAGGCTTTTGTTCTTTTGTATCCTTTGTTCTTTTCTGTTTTAATTAAAACCTCTTTGCTTTTCAAAGCACCTCTGATCAGTCCTCTCACAATATTGTTTTTAAGCCATTTCTCTGCAAGAGCTGATTCTCAGAGGTGGTGATAACCCTTCCTGGGGTTTTTCACATCTGACCCCAGCAGATTCCATCACTACCAGGCTTTCATTTGCATGGCACAAGTCTGTTTGTGTCACCTCCCATCCTTGCTGTGTAGGCCTGAAATATCTGACATTCAGACACTGGTGCTGTGAGGAATAAAGTGGCTCACAACCCCCTTTTTTCCTGATTTTAAATGGTCCCTTGATTTGTAACAGAGCAACCTGGTCGACTGGCTTGCAATCCTATCCCAGTCTGGATCCTCCAGAATTCCCATATGTGCCTTCCTAGCCCCTCATCCAAGCAGCAATGAAAATTCTGATGAGTGCCAGACTAAGAGAGATTCCTGTAGGATCCCAGCAACACAACTTGAGAGTACTCCAAGTAATTAATTTCACCAGCTATGCATCTCTGTGACAGAAGTTTTGCAAAACAATGGGAACCATGGGAGACAACAGACACCCATTTCACTGGAGCCAGGAAATGGTTTGTGTGTTGTTCTTCCACAACTCCCTAAAATGGAAAAAGAGAAATTAAAAAAGAAAGGATGGGTTTTATTTGAGACCAGATACACCACTGAAAGTACAGCAGGTAACTGATTGTGCATTGATTTGTGCATTGACCCTTAGAGTAATTTAGCTAGAGGAGAAAATTCCACCTGGCTCTGAACATGCATCTCCTGCTGTAAGTATTACCAATATTCATGAAGTAAACATGATGCAGTTTTGGTTATAAATAGGGAGAAAGATTCACAGGGTTAATTAATTAGCTGTGTGTCTTCACAGGCATTAGCTGAAGCTACACTGTAAAAAACATTAACTGTAAAACATGAGAGATCTCAGACATCCAAAAAAAGGGAAAGGTGATTTTTTAACAGATATGGGTCTGTCAACTGTCTCAGAGAAAAACAGAGATTCAGTCAAGGGAAGAAGAAAGAAGAGCAGTAATTGTTTGCAACTAAGATTTCCAACGGTTCCTGTAGTATTTAGAGCTTACTTTCTCCAGCACCCTTTAAAGAACCCAGCCCTAGCATGAAAAATTATCCACTTTTGCTACACGAGACCTACAGAGGCAGGCACTATCAGACTGATCTGCTTAAGCCCTGTAACCATTCCCTTAAATTTTTTAAAGCAGGTTGATTTGTGTCAGAGCTGAGAATTGTTTCCATTTTCTTCCCTTCTCCCACCCTCACATCCTCCTGAGTCCACTGCTGTAGAGACAGTTCGGGGAAGCAGGGGGAAGGCAATTCTTTCTGAGCATGGACATAAAAATTCAGCTTTGGCTGCAGCTGACACTGAACCAACCTCATCTAAAGGAAGGCAGCAAAGACAGCACCCCGTGGTTGTGGAGCTGAAGAGGTAAATGGGATTGTCCATCCTATAATAAAGCCCAGCTGTGCTGGCATGGTCACAGAAGCCCTCCCCAGAGCAGGCTGTGTGCCAAGGCATCTGCAGTTAGCCCCAGGAAGCAAAACGACCAAGCCCAGCTGCACTGGATACTCCAGTGCATGCAAAAAGACTTTTACAGCCTTGTTGTGGCTGAAAAAAATTCTGCCTGTGGAGTGAAAAAAGAGAAGTGACCTCTCAGGGGACAGTTCTCAGAGAAATCTCCGTCCAAAAAAACCTGAGGTCAGATGTGACCTGACTGAAACAGCCCTGGCTGAGATCAGGAGGGGATTTTGGCAGTGCTGTCACACCATGGAAACCCACAAAAGGCAGGTTTAGCCCCAAATTTCTGTCTGTACACCTGAGCTCAGGATGTGCAATTCCCCTGTAAACTTGGTGCCCATCATGCAGCAGCATCAGTTCCTGCAAGTGAGGTAATGCCCAGTGCTGCTTCAACAGGAACAGCAGCACACGAGCAAGGGGAAGAGCACGCCAGAGCTCCAGCCCTGTGCAAAAGAAAGTTCAGCTATTTGGGGATTGAGAAATGCTTCTTCCCCCTCCTCCCTCTCCACTAAATCCTGTTACAAAGCCAAATGCATCACAGACATTTTTATAGTGTTCTTTTTCCCATTTTCAGTTTGGGGCTAGTGGTGACTAATACTCAGTGCATGGGTTTCAGCCTTGCCCTGCCTATGGGACACGTGTGTCTGGGGTGGATCTGAATCAATGTTTTGGAAGAAAAACCCCCCAAAATTGGAATTGGGCAACATGGTGTGTATCTTGGCTGCCTGTAGGTTTCACCTGACCCCTGGAGCACCACAGCTGCTCTCTCCAGAATGCTGACAGGGCTGGGAAGGGCTCAGTGACGGGCCCTAGGGCTGACCTTTTCCTGAACCTCCTAACAAAGTGTTTGCTGAAGCCCTGCCAGCCCTCTGTGGCCCAGAAGTCACTCCAGACTACAATGAAAGATTCACTGTTCTCCCAGAACCCTCAGACAAGAACAAACCACCTCAAATCACCTCTGGCTGCACTGAGTTTGTGATGCTACAGAACTGCAGCACATCCATAACACCTCTAGAGAAAAGCTGCCTTGTTTGAGAATAACTCTTTGTTCCTCCCTGAATTTACCAGAGCACAGCCTTTGCCTCCTGCCTTCTTCCCCTTGTACCCATTCCCTTCTCTAAACTCAGTACCACAATTTGTGTGACTTTTCCTCATCAGCAGCAAGAGATGCCATTCTTAGGACAGGATTCACCTCAGGCAGCATCCAGTTCTCTCAGTCAGATGTCCAAACTCCCCTGGAAGCAGAGCTCAGGTCCTTTCAAAGGGCAGAACACAGACATTTAGCCCTGCCATGGTGCTGTGACACTGGAGAGAGCCCTGTGTCTCTATGATCACAGAAACCAATAGTTCAGAGCAATTCCAACCCCCAGGAAACTTGATTTTCAGCTATTCCAAAGCTACAACAACTGTGACACAATGTGGAGAAAAAAAAATTTAATTGAAGTCCCAATTTAATTGGTTAAAATGTATATGTTTTAACTTCCTGGAAAAAGTGATAGTTTTGCATCCTAAAGGGACCATTTTGAGGTCTCTAGTCTGAAGTTCTCTTGCAAAATGCTTTTACAAGGATTTACTCTGATTCTGAGGTGGTGATGCTCCATGAAAAACAGATGTAGTAGCAACATTTTAAAGAAAATCTGAGTGTAGCCATGTGCCAAAGCAGGGGAAATGCTTTTGCATTAAATGCAATAAAAGACGATGGCCAGGGACAAAGGCAGTCCTTGGAGCAAATCCCTGACATCATCTCCAGAAACACCCTAAGGTGGCCCAGGTCAGACATGGGTGTAAGGCCACTCAGCAGACTCAAAGGCCACCCACTGTTCAGCTCCATCTTTTTACTGCTTCCTCAAAACATGTTTATCTAGCAAATTCTTGGACGAGTTTCCTCAGATGGAGAATAAAAACAATAAGAAAAGGAGGTTGGACAAAGCCACACACACATTTTTTTCACAGCACTGAAATATTCAGCACTGGACCAGTGTGGAATAAACTATTCCCAGGTCAGTACTCCTGACTGTCCAGCTCTGGCTGGGGAGGAAAATATTTGTGTGCCTGATAACGAGCATCATTTTGGCTCAGGGGCCACGATCTTGTCCAGTCTGACCTTCTGCTGTGTCTCAGGGGGCTGGCAACTGATGCAGATGGAATTCTCCATCACTGCCTTTTATGAGGAAGGGAATTTGCTGTTTACAAAAGAGTATCAGGCTGATTTCAGCGAAGTCACGTTTGTTTTTTTTATTACATTGAGTATTTTGTGGCAAAACTGAAGTCAAGTCATCTAAACATTGCCTGGAGTGAAAATTCAGATCAATCTGGGAGATGATTTGTTTTTCCTGAAAGGAGGTATTTCTCCCTTCCCCAGTGGCAATGCACAGAATTCAAAGATTAAAAAGCATAAGTCTAAACACCACATTAAAGAGCATAAACCCTTTTAGTAGCAACAAGTTCCTCCTTTCCACATCCCTTTTCCAGCAGGGTTTGCTTTCAGCCTAGATTCCACCATCTATTAATCATGGCATTTATCTCAGACACTTTCTTAACGATAAAAATCCTTTATTCTCTTCTCCCAGACTCCTCATCTTTTTCAGACAGCACCTGGAGGTGTTCTCCCACTTCTTTGTTTCAAGCTAAAATATGTGAGTGCCTGGGATAAGAGTTGAAGGCATATCCAGTGCCTTCCACAGAAACCTTTGGAATTGTGATCCACCCCACACCCTTCTGGACTAGATGTTTGCTTCACGTCATAAAAAGAGGAACTGTAAAATGACAGAAAGCCCTGAGCACAAGACACAAGCTTCTTAGGCTATGAGATGAGTTGAGCTGTATCAAATTTTGGATTTTGAATTGGTTTGTAATAGAAATTTTGTTCCAGCCAGCACAACACAACTTTGCAGAGCCTATGAAGGGCAGAGTCTCTCTCCCAACATGACACAAATCAGACTTAAAATTCTAGTCTGGACATCCTTTCTGGCAAAGATCAGCCTTAGAACATGTAAACCAAAGTATTTTCCTTTTAGAGAGTTCAAATTCTAAGCCATACAAATATTGCCTCAAAAGTGACACAGCAGCCTTCATTTTACTCCTGAATACTGAAAGCACTTCTATGACTCAGCCAAATCAGTGTGCCATAAAATCATAAACTCACAGTAACTACCAGGAAGGATTTTATTTACACATCTTGAAAACAAACAGCAGCTTCTATGTCTACAACATCTTTTTAAAATTTGTCTTGGAAAGATTTTCATTGAGCAATAAAGTTATCAGCATGTGAGATAAGTTTCTTCAGTTTCGAGTGCTGACACTGAAAAACCCTCATCAGTGACTTCCAAAGAAAGCAAAATCACAGTTGCTGTATCTGCAGGGAATCAAGCCCATGCTTTTCCCTCTATGTAGATAATTTTGTCTTGCACAGATGGCTATTAGAGTACTAAAATGAATAAAATATGTTTGGATAACATGCTGTTATACAAAGTGATCTTGAGGATTTCTTCTTTCCAGCCTCAAGAGAATTCCCAGGACAAACCAGTCTGAATATTCTTTAACGTTTTTCCAAACTCTGCATGTCACTTTGGATATTATTATTGTGCAACTTAAATGCCCAAACCATTGAAAAGCCAGAGGAACCTGGATTTAATCACTTAAAGACTTGTGAAAACGTGGAGCTCTACCACTGTTTGAATAGTCAATAAGTTTCCTAGCACCATTAATGATTATTACTTTTGGATTCTCTTCTGCTTCAACCCAAAACAAAGACTAGAGCAGATTCAGTCAGACAGATCCATGGACAAGAGCCTTTGGCTGCCTGGGAGGACTCAGCCTGTCAGGGTGTAGTCAGAATATTCACTTGCTCATGATTTCATCCCAGTTGAAGCACAGTGAGTTTCAGCTTTGTGATTAAATTGTTCAGACATTTAAGAGACTTCTTGCTTGCAAAGACAGAGTAAGAAACTCCTTTCCTTATTTATATCATGCTGTTTCTTTCCATCACTCTTTCACTGCTTGAGCTAATTTTTGGTTTTCCCAATGTGATATAAATACACTGAGTTGAATTCCCCACTTCATCTCAGACAAATTTCTCTGTTAAACACTAACATCACTGAGAAATTACCCTGCTGGTTTACCAGCTTAGAAATCTTTGGAATCCAAACCATCTCCCTCCTATCTTTTGCCATGACTACTGGCAGGCACAGGAATATTCACAGTGCCCAACCTCACAGCACCTCACAGGTAACACAAAGTGTTTGATTTGGAATGATGGATTTGAAGCTACATTCTGGGTAAAACAAAAGGGATCCAGACCTCCAGTTCCTGTTGTGTGTTCAAAGCACCACAAAATTTCCTCTAAAGATGAAGATTCTCTGTGAATATTTAGAATATTTATTTATGAATTATTCTTTATGAATATTCTCTATGTATATCTGCTGTGAGAACTTCATCATCTTTATTTAATCAGGGGCTAATAGCTAAAGTACAGTCAGTGAAAAACCTAAGGAAACATTTCTTAACTCTCAAAAGACAGGAGGAGAAGGGCCTGTTTCTAATAATGCTGAGGTTTGCCAGTGTTGCTTTTCCCTTGTCTTACAACCTAAGCATTTACAGTTCATCCATTCTGGTCCTTGGGGGTGGTGCTGGTTTTTAATTTTTTGCAGATTTTGCAATGTCTGCACAAGTAGCTTCACCTGGTGTCCCTGTGTCTTCCAAGCACACCCTGCCCCTCAGGGCATGCAGTTTCCACTCCAGCCAAATGCAGGGCAGATTCTGAGCTGTAAATCATCATCACTGCAGCTAAACCAAGGGCTGGTGTTGCTTTATTGGTGCAAGTCCCCTCAATCCACCTCTGATGCAGCTTTGGTTTGGTTCATGAGACATTCATCACTTTAGGGAAATAAATGTGCTCGTTAAGATCAGGAAGGAGAAATGCCATGGTTGGAGTACATCTGAAATACTTGGATTAAATTTGAGTTATTCCTCTTATAGTGCAGACAGCAGCTGTTTGACCAGTTAGATCATGTGCCCAAATGTGAACAGCAGCTTTTGGGCAACTGTCACTTCTGAGGAGTTTTATTTGTGGAGAGCAGAGTCAGTGAGTGAAGGAGGAGGGAGGAGAGGCTGGAGGACGAGATGCTGCATTCACATCTCGATTTAGGGAGGAAAATCACATGTCCAAGGCTTAAATGCCCTTATCTGACGGGAGGAGGAAACCGACAGCAGGGATCATGCACAGCAAACGCTGCTCTGCACAAAAATGGGTTATCCATAGGCTTATCCTGCTGACCCAGGGAGAGAAAACTCCTGAATTTTTGTCTTTTATCAGTCCCACAAGTGCTTCCTTAAAGCTCCTGTGGTAACCGTACAGCAGCAGTAAATCTCCAAACGTGCAGACCAAAGCTCAGCCCAAGGTGGATCACTGCTAAATGAAATTTAATTTTTTACTCACCATCACAGGACTGAAGATTTAGTACAGTCTTAGGAAGAAAACCAACCCTATTTTGATAATTATTCACTGTATCAGACTAGAAAGTGCTGTCTCCAGACAAAAATCAGACCTCAATGTGCTTTACTAACCTTTCTTGTTTAACTCTTTATTACCCAGACCTCGGGGAGCCACTTGTCCACCTCTCAAGCTCAGGAAGGGTCACCTGGAGTGACCCAGAGGGCTCCTGGGCAGCTCCAGACACAGATTCCATTTCCTGATGCACAGGAGGAGGTCAAGGTGGCCTCTGCCACCTCCAACACTGGCCAAAGTTCAGTGCATGAAACTTATAAGGTAACAATTGGAGCAATTGTAAATTGCTCTTAACAAAAAGTCTATTTTTCCTGAGGAACAGCATTTTATTTCCTGAAAGCTGGAAAAAAATGCAAATTCGAGATGTTTTAGCCTTTGTGATGAAGTTAGAAACAATGCCACATACAGGCAAGACAGCAGTTCTAAAAGGTGCTTTCAGCTGTGAAGGACTTTTAAAAGCTTCTTTTTAGCCAAGAAAACATACATTTTAATTTAATCCTTAAATAGAATTAATCTTGAAGGAAACATACATTTGGATAAGAGGAACACAGCATGAAATTCAAACAAATTACTCTGCAAATCGAAGGCAGAATGGTTACTAAACCTCAAATTCCAGCTCATCCCAAATACGCTTTTAAATATGGAAATAATATGACAAAAGAATGAAGCTCTTCACACAGAAAGCATTTTTTGGATGTGGATGCTTTCCACTCTTGCTGAAGAGTGTTGACAGAACAATACCTCAATTTCCTTTGCAACTGGCATGTTTAGGCTGTAATCTTTCCTTCAGAGAAGTCAGACATTTAATTCTTTTGGAAGACTAAATCAATGAACTAACAATTACTGTAAGAAGACTTATGCTAGCTGGGGATATGATCCCCAGGCTTTTTGTTTTACAGTCTCAAAATAAATTTCACCATGTCATTCTTACCATCACCACATGGCCTCAGGACAAACAGAAACTGTTTGAGAAACCAATTTTCATCTAGTGACAACTGAACCAACTAAATAAAACCTGACATTTTAAAGAAACATTCAGAGCCTTGGAGTTGTACTGTTTGTGTTGTAGATGTGACATTGAGGTCGTTTAATATTTTTTTTCTTTAGAGGAAACAAGCACAACAACATAAGAAAGCTTTCATCCAATCTGAGGGAGGGAAATACAAACTGGAAAAAGTGCCAAGAGAGAAGATAACAAAATACTGGCATCTGGAGAGCTGTCTGCTTGGCAAGCATGCATGTCATTTACAAATGTTTGCCTTTAATTATATTGCTGGAAGACTTGGGTGAATAATACCACTGAGCAAGTTGCCACTTCCCAAACGCTGCCACTTCATCCCATGGAAATGAAGGGTGGCCACTCTGGGGTTTTTGCTTCCTGTCCTGACACAACCAGCAACGAAGGGCACAACTAAAACCAAAGAATTTTGTGACGTGAGCCCAGAAATGGGATTGAGCCATCAAATTGATGTCATATGGGGTCCACTCAGTCACCAGGCTGTACAGGAGAGGTCAGACCTGGAGGTTTTATACTCCCTTGCTCATCTCTTCTTCTGGGCAAGCCCCATCTTAACAAGATTTTCCAGGCAAAATAAAAATAAAATGATGGAATTCATAGAATAAGGGTGAGCAACAGCTCGATTCTGGGAACATTTTGGCAATTCTGAGAAGAAACGTGTCACAACTTCCCCAGCTGCAAACATTAAGGACAAAATATTATGGGAGGAATGTTTTATCCAGTCAGAAACCAAGATGGAAACATGCCAAGCAATGTTTTCATGATGCCTCCCATACTCAGCCTGTTGGGGGACAGACAAGGTGACCAGCACAGCACAGTGAGATCCCCAAAGCTTTGAAAGGAGCCAGGGACCAAAAACCCTGATATTTATATTGAGGCTACCAGCATAAATCACTGGTGGGACTAAAAGTGAATTAAACAATGTTTATAAGTTTCTATTGTTTAGAAAAGGACATGTTCATAAAATAACATCCCTAAGAGAACAAAACAGTATCTGCTTCAGTCTCAGTAGAGCTTCTTAAATTAAACACTCATCTCAAAAAAGTGAGGCCCTCCCAAGTTCTGGAGCACTGTGTGCTCCCATATTTTCATTTTTCAAATTAACACACCAGATCTCATCAGGGTGAAGCACTCTGCCAGAGCTAGGCATCCCCAGCCTGCTGCAGAAAGGTGAGGAGAGGCACAAAATCCCAGAAAATAAAGTGGAATACCTGGTCCTGTCTCTGGTGCACCTTCACAGACACAGAAATGGAGCCCATCTGAATGAAATTTGGTCAGGTTCTCAGGGCTCCTTGTTTAGAGCCACAGCAGCCTGCACCAGCTCAGCCTGGATGTGCTGGCCTGGGAAATGGGACCTGGGCAAGGCTCACACAGCTGGACACGACCCCGAGGGTGGAATCCCAGCCCCTGCCAGCAATAACTGCTGGGAGGGATTCAGGGAATTAGGAGATCCATCCCTGTTTGTTTGGCTGTGTGAGAGGAGTCCTGGGGGCACCACACACAGCTCTGCTCCACTTCCTGGCTCCAGGAACCAAAGAGCTGGGAAAGAAGGTGCTTAACAACACATCTGCAAGGACCCTTTGTGTCTGGTGACTGCTCAGTGCAGTTACTTCTCCTTGGACCCATCCCCTTTCCCATCACTGCTCTTAGTACAAAAAAAATTGATATTTCCCTTATCAAGCTACCACCATTCAAATTCCACAGCACAGATTCTGGGGCTGTGCCTGCCCTCCAGATGCCACAGATTTGTCCTGGGGTGACAAAGCAAGTCCAAAGAACTGCTTCCCCCTTCAGCAGGCTGCTTCCCAAGCCCCTAGCCCATGTCATGTACACACACCCCTGTGCATTTATCCATTTAAACACATCCCTGCCTGCCTGCCCTGGGCTCCTGCCCTCACTGCACACCATCCAGGCTTCATTTCTGTGTTAGAAATTGGGGTGGTCTCGTCACAGACAGAAATGCTGTTGCAAATGAATAAAGATTTCAGCTTGCTGGGGGGGTTACTGGTGAAATTGATAATGAAATGTGAAGTTTATATTGTTTAATTTAAAATTCTCCATAGCAGAATACAATCCAATATGGAATATTTGCTGTTAACAGGATTCTCTCAGGGTCCAATGCCCATTAGATTTCCAGAGACAAGCCTGTTAATTATTACTTCGAGGCTTTGGTGACAAAGGTTACTTTAGAATAATAAGAGGCCAAACCTGCAGACAAAGTCAACACACATATTTCAGTTTGTCTGGTGAGAGCAGAACACCTGCAGAAGCCACTGAGAAAGGATCAGTGTCACGTTGAACATGAATTAGCACAGTGCCCACACCCTGGGCATTTCAGCCCTCCCATCCCTTTTTCCTGGGATCAACATAACATTTCCTCAGCTGGTTATGATGTATTTTTACTATATTCCACAAGGTATATCTTGTGGCAGCTGTCTCTTCTGTGTGGCAATAAAGGCCCTTCCCTTTGCACTAAGGCTGGCTCTAGAAAAGATTAGCTAACAAACACATAAATAAGAATATCAGCTGGAACACAGGGGACTCCTTTGGAGACTCCCTGGTTCCTCAGGAGGCTGCTCTCAGATGTTGTGAGCTGTCAAGCACATTTTACATGCCTGATGTAACCAAAATCCTCCTGTTTGGTTCTTCCTTTTCCATCCAGCTATGAACCATCCCCCCAGATGAAGCTCCCAGTTGTGAAACACACAAACACACTCCCAAAAAACCCCACCTTTGCTATTTCTTGGCCAAGAAAGGGCAATGGGCTGTAGGAAACAGCTGCCTGGAGCTCCCTGCCTTCACCTGCCAGGGTGCTAGAAGGTGTCACATTTTCTATTCACAACATGTTCAGTGAAAAAAATAAAACAACCCAACCTCAAAACCTTAGGAGAAAATAATAATGGGAGAAGGGGAAAACCAAACCAAAGCCCATGATGTTTTCAGTGAATTGTTTGGCTGGACACCATCAGAACATGCTGTACCAAGTACCTTAAAAGACCAAGGTCCTCTAAAGGGAAAGCCCTTTAGAGCTGAAAAATATTTCCTTGAAATATTCCAAGAAATATTTCAGCTTTATTAGCATATTTGGGGAAAAGTTACAACATTAAATTAAAACCAGAAAGTATTTTAACTCAGTATTTTCCCCCCGACAAAAATGCCTCTATTTCTCCCTTCCACTTTTACAAAATGTGTGTGCTCCTCAAAAAGATCAATTACTTGGAACAGCTGGAACTATTATTAACTTTAAAATGATACAGGAGCATATTAGGGTCGCACAAATAATGACAATGTTCTTCTATCATGATGTGCTCTATGAGAACTTCCATTCGTGGTTGATAAAATGAGAATTCCAGTTCCAAGGGTTCCAGTTACCTTTTTGATCTCTGTAGCTCAGTGCATCCTACATGTATTTGAGTTATTAGAAGTCTTATTTAGATTACATTTAGATTTCAACATCCCCTCCAGAATCCTGGCTGCTAAGTGCTTTAGAAAATTTTGAATTTCAGTGAATTCCCGTGTATCTCCTGTACCACATCACAACTGACCTGCTCTGTCTCATCACTCCAGGGCAGAACCAGGTGGCCACACTTCTCTTGAAAATGACATTACATTTCCAGCTGCTGGTGAAAATTATACAAATTCATTTGATGAAAATTATTTCACCAAATAAAACAAGGAAGCAGATTCTGAAGCCAGCTGATCCAGAACTGCAGCCATACAGGAAGGGTAAGACTTGTTTTGACCTGGATTTGAAAGACCTTGCCCTCCACTTTCGGACACCTCCTCCTAGCAGCCCAATTCCCTGGGATGTCTGTAAACCCCACATCTCCAGTCTGTGGATCACCAGGATGCAAGAACAGCAACAGCTGCACAGAAGATCACTCACTCCACCAAATCTTCCCTCATTAAACAAATAAAGCCCCGAGGCAGATTTTTAGTCACTCCACCAAAAAAACCCCGAGGTTCAGAAGCCAAGTGCCAGCAGTAATTTTACCCTTAAAGAAACACAGAGCACACGAAGCCTTGCCCAGGCCGGGATCTCAGAGGGGCGGCAGCTCACTGCTCTACCCCTAACGCGCACCCATCACCCCTCCCCTCCCAGCTCCAAATTAATTCTAACAACGTGAAGACAATTCGACTTAATTGCAACTGCACCACCTCCTGCAGGATCCCGCTGCCAATCCTGCCCTTTGCATGTGCAGTTGCCAGGGCAACGGGTGCGAAGAGGATGCTTCTGTGCCGCCTCTTGCATCCTCGGGAGCCGTACCAACCTCGGGGCTCCCGCAGCTGCGATGGCTTTAACGCCTTCGTGCCCGGAGCCGCCTGTGCTCCCTCCCTGCCATCGGCAGCCCTCGGCAGGCAGCTCCTGCTGCTCTGCAGATCCACACCTGCACGCAGGGACAGATGGCTGCAGCTCAGCTCCAGTGCACCCAGGGTGCAGGAACAGCTCCCCTCCAACGTGCAGCAGTGCCAGACTCCATTTGTAAGAGGTTTGGGGCACGTGGTTTGTCCTTATTGAGGAAAGAAAAGATCCTTCACCATCACTGACTGTTGGGGAAGATGGAACAGGAGGGCTTTATAAATATGATTGCTTGGTAAAAGATGTTGAAAACATGAAACCTACAAGTGAGGTAGAAATGATAGCGAGCTTTGAGATGTGGGGTACTGAGCTGTTAGTGACTGAACTACTGGAAAACACAATGGTTCAGCAGCTGAAGGAGAATCTCTTCTGATTGAACAATACCCTCAGCAGATAAAGGGATGCCAAGGGTCCAAAGGTTGGAGGGACGGAAGAAAAAAGGGTTTAGAAAGTAATTTTTAGGGTTTAAAATGTAACACAGTATAGTCATGTAGTAATTCTTACAGGCTGTATGTAAATTCTACAGGATTTGTGTCTTGTACTGGTTAGTTAGTGTAAATTAGAATATTCAGCACAGAAAGAGATATAATGTATTGTAACAGGAACTCAGCTCTCTCTTTGGGGCACACTTTTTAGCCTAAGCAAAGCTCTTTACCCACAACCTCTGCAATAAACCACATGTTTCAAGACCTGCCCTGGACCCCAGAGATCTCTTGTCGCCGTCCTCACCCCACAGCTCTCCAACAATTGAGGAATTATTTTCTTCTGGTGGTTTCCCATCTGCCTGTTGTTGTCCCCTCACCCACCCCCTCTACACTAACAGAAGGCTGCATCGTGTCTGGAGGACTACATGGTCCCTGCCTCCACAATTTGAACCTAAAAACCATGATTAATGTGTACAGAAACTTCCCCATCAATCTGTGATTATCTTCCAGGGCAGACTGCTTCCCAGAGTTTAGCTCTTAATAGCTTTCCTATTTCTTTAAGATGAAGGGTTTAAACTTAGGTCAGAGCCTACTTTGCCTATGACCTTTTATACCACTTTTGAGTCTGCAAGCCTTAAGCCCTTCTACAAAATTAAGGTGCACTGCAATCTTTCTCTTTATATACACACACATGCAGTTAACAAAGAAATATCTGACTTCTAACTTTTCCACAGATAATGAGCTGTAGCTGAAGATCACAAGCTAAATCTGCTTTTAATGGCAAGGAAAACTATTTGCAACAATGGCAAACAGCCTCCCTGCTAGTGCACTCACAACTAATTACAGCACACAAAAGTGCCTGTTGAAATGATCACCAGTGTCCTCTAGGAAGTCCTAAAATCCTCCAGAAAGCCTGTACAGCTGCACTCACAGTGAATGTCTGAAAGTCACCCACTGAAGGATGCTGGACTGTGTATGGAGGACAACACCCACGGTGTTGAGATCCAGGATGTGACAAACACATAAGGAAAAGAAGCCAGTTCAGGACTGGTTTAATCTTTGTGCAAGGCTGAGTCTTTCACAGCCCTTTTCTGCTACAAACAGGTCCCAGAGAAGCACAGCAAACAAGCAAACCACAAGGCACTGGCTCACACAGCTTCCAGCCTGAAACCACCCTTGTGTCCCCAGCTGTGCTTGAGGCACATGAAAGGATTTGTGAGCTCCCTCAAAGCTCAGCAGAAGCTCAGCACCTCTTTGAAACACATTTTCTCCCTTCCCAGATGCCACCTGTGCCATTATTTCCAGTGCAAACACGAATGTCACAGCACACAGAGCTTTGCAACTTGTGTTTACCTACACCTGAACAAGAGTCAATAACCACCAACAGCAGAGAAATGTGGACAATTCTGGGATAGGCAGGGAAACAGAAGCCTAAACTTCAGCTGTTTCAGTACATGGAGCCTTTGCAGAATAAGTAATTTTCTCAGGAAAACAATAATTATATCGTGCAAAGCTTTAGGGGTGAGGAGGAGAGATGGGGAGGGACCCCTATTCTGATTAAGCAAGAAGATTGCTGTTGCTCCACCTTTTTAACTGGAAAAAAAATGGCTGAAGGAATTAAAAAGGCACATTCAGATGAAAAAGTGATCATTAGACCATGAGCCACACTCCAGAAGGGTGTTGGGGCATGGAGAGGGGATCTGGCAAACCAGGTAAATGTCCCTGTTCACGGGGGCTGTTACAATCCCATCACTTTGTCACGCAGAAGGCAGCAATGCAGCTGCTCTGAGAGGAGTGCACACCACTGCCATGCCAGCTGATGGCATTCCCCTTTAATATCCACTGTCCTCCAGCTCTGGATTCCCCCCAGGCCCCATCCTGGCAGATATCCCAGGGTGTGATGAGCTGTCACTCCACTCCATGCCCTGAAACCGCTCTTGCAGTGGTCATGCAACCACTGAAAGCCTGACACAGTGCCAGGACAGCTCCCTCTCCTGCAGGCACCACTGGCCTCCACACAGTCCCAAACACAAGCAGATGTCTCTGCTCTTGTTCAGACTGGAAAACAGGGTCAGACTGCAGTGACACAGCTACAGAGGAGACAGAGGAATTCAATGATGCAAAGCATTACGTCTGAGGACATTACATCTGAGGGACACTTAACCCAGGCGTGCTTACACCTGACAGCCAAGCCTCTCATGACCCTCATTCCATGAAATTTATGGCAAATGGGTTACTGTTGAATACTCTGGAGGACATTGACACCACAAATCCTGTCACTGTGGAATAAAAAAACATTAATGCAAGATCTGTAAATCTCACCCAGACTAAGTGCCCATGCAGGGATTTGCCCCAAGCTTCCTCTGCCTTCCTAATGAGAGCAAAATCTTAAAGAGGTAACAAGGTAGGGGAGGGTTTAGGGTTTAAATCAGCACTTGTAAATATGAAGATGTTTCAGCTCCTGGACCATTTTCCACCAGTTAGAAGCAAACAAAAGCTGCCTCCAGTAAACACGTGAAGGTGCAGAAGTCAGAGCTCCTGAATTCCCTTGCACCTCAGCCCTGGATAAATCACCCTCCTGCTCATCCCACACACCCCAGTTTGGGAAGTGGGGAGACACTTGTTCCATTTATTCTTATCACTGTGTCATTCCAGAACACAGTAGTGCCTTATTTCCTGGACTTGTCACTTGCATGGTGATAACCACCCCTGAAAATGCTGGAAAACTGGTGAGAAGGTGGAGAGTGGGGCCCATGGCAGGGTTTCTAGGAAAAAGGGCACTGGGCTGTGCAGATGCAACTCTCCACCTTCAGCCAGGTATCTGACCTTTGGAGTTAATGGGAATTTAATCAAACAGAGCAGTGTCCCTCTGGGCTGGGACACAGGAGGGGTTTCTTGGGAAGCAGTTCAGCAGCCCTGTCTCACGGTGTCTTTCTGTGCTGTTTTCCTGGACACAGACCAGCTCTGTCTTCCCAGGACATAAGGGTGCAACCACAGCCCTCTCATAAAGAGAAGATGCAGATGAAAGCAGAATCAGGGCTTATAAAGCCCAGGGTTAAGCGGGGAAAGCAGGAAAGCACATGATAAGTCCCATTCTGTAGGATCAGGCTATTTTCCTTTGTGAATAACTGAAGAACACTGTTTAGCTCTGAAGCAAGCTTACCCACTCTTTCCTCACATGCCTGCCTGCCCTGCTTGGGGGATCATTGCTGTTTGTTTAACACTGACAAAGACGTCCTTGACATTCCATCCTTTTTGCGGGGTCAGTGAAAAAGTTCACACAAACCCAAGGTTTAGTTAAAAATAAGGCAAAGTATCCATCCAGCAGTGACAGTCACTCCAGAGTATTTTCAGCCCATGCTGAGCAGGACCACCACACAGAGGCAGTGTTAACCAGGACAGGTGGCCAAGGACATCCCCTCTTGGCAGGACACAGCTGCCCTCAGCCCCACTTCAGCCTGGCAGCAGGGGCAAACTCCAGGGAAATCACAGGAAAACAGCAGGGTGGGCTCTGATGCTAATATCAGTGGGCAGGAAGGATGTCCACTAACCAGAGAGAATCTTTTTTACTCTTTTTCCAACAAAGCAGCAGGTTTTCCCCACAGAAAACCTCCCCAGTGGGCTTCCTGCCTGAGCTGAAGGGCTCTGGAAGATGCTGCACCTTTGAAATGGTTGTGCTCAGCTCCGTGGTTATTTCACAGGTTCATCTCAGAGGAACTGGGGTATTAGCACAGCCCAATGTTCTGAAACACCAGAAAGGGATTCACATACCAGGGGAGGTTTAGATTAGGTATAAGGAGAAATTTCTTTACCAAAATGTTGTCAAGCACTGGAACTGACTGCCATGGGAAGTGGTTTTTTAAAGACCTGTAGGTGTGGTGCTAGGGACAAAGCTTAGTAGTGGACACAGAAGTCTCAGGGTAAGTGTTGGACTCAATGATCTTACAAGTGATTTTCAACCTAAAAGTGTTTTTCAGCCTAGAACGTTCTATGGTTCTGTGTTGTTGGCATCAACATCAGAATTCACCCTCTCAACTTCTGGTTGGCAGAGGCCAGGGACTGGTGGGATATGGCCCAACATCTCAGGAGTGTCAGATCAGTCCATGTGTTGTTTTATGACAAATGATAACTAAATTTATGTAAATAGAATACTAATTAATATGTGAGGTTTCCTCCATTAACATTTAATGGGTAATAGTTGATTGCAAACCTAATCACTGACCATTAGAGTTCAAACCACTGACTACCACCTTGAACAAACTTAGATGCACAAGAAAGGCCCAAAATGGCATCCTTGGCTGGAGCTGAGCTCTTGCTCCACATCTCTTACAAAGAACAAACACTCTTCCTGACCTCACTGTGACTGGTTGCACAGTATTTCTTCTTCTAGGAGGGGATGAAAGACTCCAATAAACAGGAAAGTGCTCAGAAATAAAAATAAACCCACAGACTTTGGAATGTCTTCTTTTTCTTTCCCAAATTAATTCTCCCCATTTTTCACTCTCATATCTTACTTGCAAAACTGAAATGAGAAGCAGGAAAGCAATCCTTGGACTGCTCACTAAAATTCCAGTAGAGAAGCTGCTATGAGGAATGAGCACCACCAGGAAAAAAGAAGAAGAAGCAAAAAATAGAAGCAGCGTCAGGCCATGCTGGCAAACAGAGTCCAGCCCTGGTCAGCCTCATTTGTTGTCCCCTCTCACAGAGGACAGAGAACAGCTCCAGCTGCATAAGAAGGACATCACATTGTGTAAGACCCTTTATCTGCCTCACGACCGTCTCTGAGAACTGAGACCCCAAGGACTGAGACCCCAAGGACTGAGACTCTGGGAGCAGCGGGGCGGGGGGCCCTGGCCTGGCTGAGATGGGATGTCTGCCAAGTCCTGTCTGCAGGTTGTGTTCACTGGAGCCTGTACAGAACTGAAGTGGCTACCCTGGTTGGCACCAAGACCCGGATGTATGTCCTGTTGAAACAATGGGACCACAATACATGGCTATAACCACCTGTGCTGAAGATGGAACAGATCAGGCTTGCCCTGTTCCCCCATTGCCTATGGGCCACGATCACAAGAACTCACCCCCCCGCCTTCGCTCTGGCCAGCTGCCTTTCGATTCAGAAAAGACCTATATATTTAGCCTCAGAGAGAAGCTCCTTTGAAGATCTTCCCCAGCAGGAACAGAGGTTCCATTGGACCAGGAAACTATGAGGGCTCCATTCTTGTTGGTAGCTATATCCCACACTTATTTTCTCTCCTTCTTTCCTATTCTTTTATTCTCTTTTCTTTCTCCTCTATCGCAATACTGAAGTTGGCACTCAATAAAAGTGTATTTCTGTTTAACCATGCTGATGTTTGTCCCCTGCTGTGTCTTTTGTACTCTGAGATCCCTAAAAACGAACCATCAGGGCCCCGCACCCATTAGCGGACCCTGACACATTGGCATTGTGTTTTCTAAGGAAAGACACCCAAGTCTGTGCTTCCAGAAGATTAGCTCTAATCCCAAAAGTGGACATGGGTGAAGTAAAGGAGAAATTCGTCATGCTTAAGGGCAAAAATACTGCATGCATCTGGCTAGAGGCTTCCATCTAATGTCCTCTCCATTACACTTGTCACAGTAAGAGAACAGCTGACACTGATGGAAAGCCAGACTGGGAATGGGTTTGTGTTCTTCTGAGCTGTTTGCTTATGGCTGTGAACTGATTAAAAAAGACATGTGATGCATAAAACCTCAGAGCAAACCAGCTAACAGACCTTAAATATAGGTGGTATTAACGATTTCAAATATCTACTAGTTACTATTAGTTACAATTCAAAGCAAATGACATCTTTGTTTTCCTGTTAAAATGCCAGTAAAAGTGGCAAATAGAGACAAGCATTCTTGGTTGCTTACAGATAATAGCTGTTCATTTGGCACAGAAAATCACTGGTGGGTAATTGAGATTTTACAGAAGTCAGAGGCAAAATCCACAGTGAATTCAGCACAGCCATGCAGAGACCAGAGCTGGCATCAACCAATAAAGGAAATCTCTCCACTCTCTCTGGGTAGAACTTCCTGCTAAGGCTTCACCAGAACCAAACTGAAACAGCTGAGGGAGAGGGTAGCAATGCACAAGAGAACAAAGCTTTGCTCAGAGACCTCTTGGTGGACGTGTCTCTGCTGGAGGAGACAGCAGGAGTGAAAACACATAAATCCATCCATCCATCCATCCGTCCGTCCGTCCGTCCGTCCGTCCATCCATCCATCCATCCATCCATCCATCCATCCATCCATCCATCCATCCATCCATCCATCCATCCATCCATCCATTACCTTTGGCCGCTTCCATTCCACCTTCCCTTTTGCTGCCGAGTCGTAGTAAAGGGATTCCTCTGAGGCTGGAAACTCAGGATCCTCAAAGAGCCGGCCCTGCTGGAGGCACTGCCCCTTCAGCTCGTGGTACCTCTGCTCTCGGAAGAGCTGCACTGATGAAGACATCTTCCTGTCCAGTTAAGATCAACATTGGACAAACTAGGAAGGCTCTGAAAGTCCATAGCTGATAGTACTCCCTGGTCTTTAACAAGAGAGTGTGTAACTTGTTCTAAATGAGGTGAGTGATTTATTGACAATAAAACAAAACCCCCCAGATTATAAATTAGATTATGTTAAAGACTAGGAAAGTATAAACCCAAAAAGATCTCTTAGATAAGGATCATATTTTTGTCTGAACAGAATTCTTATCAGAAGAGTCCAGACCAGGCACAAACGCAACATTTTGCTTTCTCTAATTGATTGGAAAGGTAGCAGAGTGAGGCTTGGCTCTCAGTCTGCACCATGTGTGAAGGGCTGGGCCATCTTTCTGTCCTACTTTCTTCTTCTGGCCACTAAAGCTTGAATTATCTACTCCAAATCTTATGCCTAAAAAAACCAAAAGCAGATTTCCACATTTCTCCATCTTAATTTAAGTGACAAGGCTTTGGCTTGTACTATTGTCTTTGAACTTTATGTTACATTTCAGGGAACTGAATTCCCAGGAGAAAATATTTGCAAATAATTGATGAGAACTAAAAGTATTTTTAAAAAGCACAACAACAACAAAAAACCCCAAACAATGTGTTCTCAGACCTTAATTCCCAGAATCCTGACTATCAAACTTGGCAAGTTTATGGTTGCACCCACAGAGCTCAAATAAATTGCTTTAAAACGTTTTACAAATGAGAACTCAATTACAGAAATCACTCAAGAGGGATGCTGCTACCTCTGCTTCAAGAGAGGGAGTGGTGAGAGCATCTGAACTTACCCTGTTTGGAGAGGTCCTGTGTGTCACTTCCTTTCCTCTTCCTTCTGGACACAGGTTGGAACTAGAGCTGTATCTCCCCTTCCTTGCCTACAGCAACAAGGACAAATGCAGGTTGAATGAAGCACCATCCTGCTCTGGAGCATGGTACCACAGTGCCCTGGCAGCCACTCGCTGTGTGCAGCTGCAGGGAGCTCAGCTGGTGCCCCTCCAGCCACCTGCAGCACACATTGGATGAGATTCCACACATCTGCAGGAAACTAAACCAAGCTTTTGCAGGTGTGCAAGTGAGCACAGTGAGAGAAAAACAGAAAAGTACTGAGGAACACTTGGAAATGTCAAATTTATTGTGGTTTTTGTTCTCGTGAGTGAAAGCTCTTAGCGGATGCCCCATCCCTGGAAAAGTCCAAAGCCAGGTTGGATGGAGCTTGGAGCAACCTGAGATGATGGAAGGTGACTGGATGGGCTTTAAGATCTCTCCCCACCAAAGCCATTTTGTGATTCTATTACTTTCTGGTTACTTATCTCCCCCCTCCAAAAAAAGTCTCAAGGCCTCTCACTTGGCAGGTGGCCTCCCAAGACAAGGCAAATAGATTTGCTTCCCCTCACAAACCACTTCTTCAAATTCAAGTGTAGAACACCTTGTCAACTTTACAAAGGCATGTCAGGGACCACAACAAAATAGTCTGACTAATTTGGGTGGGATATAGATTATTTCATGATAACTGGCATTTCTGATCATTAAAAATTCCCCATGAGCTGTCTAACATTCTAAACCAAGTCTATTTGTTTTTAAAATAGCCCCTGGGTGATGAGGTTTCTGTCAGTGGCTAATTCATTGAGACAGGTCTTTCATGATCTCATTCCCCTGCCCTTTCTCCCCACCTATCTGCCAGACAGGAACATGAGTCCTTCCAGGATTAACACTCCATTCCACAACAGTCTAGAATGTTCTGTGGCAATGCACACAAGGTGGTGACAAAACACTGCCTGCCTCGCCCTGGGCTGCACAGCAGTGCCAATAAGGGAAACATCAGCAAGGAGGAGGCTTCTCCTGGCAGTGTCTTATCCTGCCCCTCTCCAGGCTCCCTGTGACATCTGCAGTGTGTTTTAGGGGCTCAGGAGCCCAGGGCTTCTCATCCTGGCTGCTGAATGTTTCACTCTCACCCAGGAGGCACTGAACTGAAGACCCACCACCATGTGGAGAACCAAGAGGAACCCACTTCACAGGAACCCAGAGCTGCCCATTTTAAAGTCAATAAAAATATCTCTTTCTCGCTGGAAAGCCCTCCATCAAGAATGTCAGTGCAGTTCCTATACAACAGCCTGGTGGTTTGAGCACTGAGGATGGGGGAGCACAGCTGAGCCTGCCTCTCCTGGAGTGTTCACCTACCAAGACATGGCCTGAGGCAGACCTGCCTCTCATTCCAAGAGTTTTTTTTGAAGCAGCTCCCTGTTTTTGACCCTCTGTTGATGACTGAAGCTCCCAAAGTAAGAACCACACTCCTTCCTCCAGTCGGGGCACACAGCAGCAGAGCATCCTCTGCTCCACACCCACAGCTCTACCCTGGCTCAGCTGGCACTCCAACCTTGCAGTGCTGAGGAAACACTGCAGGGCTTGGCAGCTGCTCTGCCAGGGCTCCCAGCTCTGCCACGTGATACAGAGTGAGCTGTGCACAGTGGACTAAGAAACACAGTCCTAAAAATACTGCACCCCAGCTCAGAGACACTCTGTCACTCTGCAGAGAGAAGGGACCACTCCAGGGGAGGGACAGAGGAGAAAAGGAGGGGAAAAAACCCCTGAAGAGCTCTACAGGTCACCCAATCCCCCGTGGTATCAACAGAAGTACAGGAGGTGTCACATGCAGAAGTACAGGAGGTCTCAAGCTTTTAAGTCTTTCTCTGCCCTTCTGTTTTTCCAGAGAGTTTCCCATTCTGATTAGTAAAAGGGTTTCAGCAGAAAAGTGGAGCTGGTGCAGAGTCCCCTCTCCAGTCTAATCACAAAACAATCTCAGTTTTACTTACAGTTTGTACTCAGAGATGATTCCTCTGCTGGAGCCAGCCAGAGCATGGATAAATCACATTCAACACTGGGTAGATACCAACTCCTGGCCTTAGGAACAGCCATAAATTAAAGGGACATTCACTTGAAATCCAGGTCGTCACCAGAGCTTTGAGATAAGCTTTGAGTGTTAAACTATCCAACAGTGTTTCTTTACATTGACATTTCCCTGTCTGAACTTTTCTCTTGCCCAGCTGCTACAGAGGAGATCCACAACAAACAGCACTGACTGTCCAGGCAGGCGTGTGAGGGATAACTACACCCTCCTTATCCTTGAATTCATGCAATAAATACACAAACCTGAACAGAATTCACTGCTCTCATCCCAGTTTTGTGTAACCAAGTGCCATGCAGGGTGAAAACTCAGGCAGAGCAGTTATTGCAGCTGTCGAGCCCAGCCATCCCTCCCACTCCCATCCCGGCCCGAGGGGAGCAGGGACAGCAGGGCTGGGTTTTTCCTAACCAAACCCAGCACTTTCAGCCCCAGAGGCCAAGCAGCTGCAGAGGCCCTTCAGAGCCAGAGGAAACTCCTCTGCAAGGAGGAGGCTTGGTGTGTTGTAACACACAAATTCTATCACACACCCCACTTTGCTGTTCCAGCTGCAGGACTCCAAGGAATTTCCATGCACAGCACCAGGACTAAAAGTGCATTTCCAGGTGGGATTTAAGGCTACGGTTGGGCACAGCTTTGAAAATGAAACTGCTTCTTCCAGAAGTGGATCTTGAGTTCAGGCTCACCCCAGCCTCAGGCCCACATTCCTGCAGGTTCAGGAGCCCCTGTCTGGGAAGGCCATGGAGAGATGCCAGAAATGATGCACACAGCATATTCCATGCTCTGGGGTAGCCTCCCAGGCTGAGAGAGCTGCAGTGCCTCAGCCTGGAGAAAAGAAGGCTCTAGGGAAACCTTAGAGCAGCCTTTCAGTTCCTCAAGGGAGTTTATAAAAAAGAGGGAGAGCAAGTTTTTACATGGACAGACAGTGACAGGAGGAGGGGAGTGGTTTTAAATTGAAAGAGGGGAGGTTTAGATTAGGATACCAGGAAAAAATTCTTTCCTGAGAACTGGCACAGGTTGCCCAGAGAAGCTGTGGATTCCCATCCCAGGAAGTGTTCAAGGCCAGGTTGGATTGAACTTTGAGCAGCCTGGAATAGTCGAAGATATCCATGCCCAGGCTGGTGGAATGAGATGAACTTTCCAACCCAAACCATTCTGTTATTGTCTAAACTCAATCAGAAGCTTATTGTCAATTTGCAGGTGCCAAGTTCTCACCTTAGCAGGAGTAACAGCCACCCACACCTGGTTCTCAGGTTTCTCTTTTGTACCTGCAGTTGTGTGCCTGTCTTGACAGCACATAAAAACCTCCCAGCTCCAAACTCTGCTCCTTCAACATTGACTCCTCACCAAACCTCAAAGCCACTGTTTGGACTACAAGAGCAAAACAGGGACTCAAGTATTTCACTGTTTGCAAACATAGTTTCGTATTTTCCCAAACATCTCTGTCTCCATAGTTTGCTTCAGAACAATCAAACCAGTGAGCTCCAAAAAAGCAGCCCTGCAGCCAAAAGCTTTAAATTACTCTGAACTGGTTTTCTGTAAAACTAATTAAAGGAACTTCCAGAGCTCCAGCTGGAAAAGGTTATTGCTCTTTCTTGCTGTGCAGAGTGATTACAGGTCCTTACAACGCAATGACTGCAAATCTGTGCTAAGACTGCAGGGGAACTTAAAGCAGTTGAAAAGCTTCCACTTCATAAACACTGTGGTTTCATGATCTTGGCTGTTCCAGTGCTACTGCTGCAGCAGAAGCATCTCTTCTGGAGAAATTTACTCATTTGAATTCTTTAAACAGCTCAAGACATTAGCTGGGAGGCTTTATGCTGGTCTGGATAGCCTCTCTTCTTCTGCATAAGCCAATAAAAATGTATAAAGTCAGGGTTAAATCCGTGTTGTGTGGATGTGCAATTGCATTAGTAAGCATATATTCAATTTTGATCAAATTTGCTGCACAGGATAATTGAATAGCACCCTGTCCAGTATTAATGACTGTGATCCAGGCTTCTCATTTGTTTTGGGTGGCAGTGCTCTCTCTGACTGAGTGAAACACCAAGTTTACTGTGTGCTCTGGGGATACCATGATTGTGCAGCATTAGCCCTTCTTTAATCCAGTATATGGATTTTCCAACAAAATAAGGTTAGTTTGACTATTTTTTGGCCTCTGTAACTCAGGACTTCTATAGGCATATGAAGATTTCTGTGTTAGCTCAGCTCAAGAATTAGCTGTGGGAAGGAGACACAAGCATTTGCTTTCCTGCAGAAACAGGATGGTGCCAACCTTGTCCTGCTTTGCAGTTTTGCCACACCTCAAATCGAGAGAGGAAAGCACATATTTTCATCTGGGAGTATCTGCCTGTATCCTATCACTTCTGAGCAGGAATGTGGGGGAGAGTAACTGCACATCAGGAGCCCACAACCTGTTTGCTTCCACAGACAGCACCACAGCCTGGCAGAATCATCAGGCTATAAACCAAAGCTTTTCTACCATAAAATTAATTACAACACTTGTACTGCAGCAGCACAGTGCTCAGCCAGGCTTTTCTTTCAGGCCTCACTGGGAGAGGAGAGATCCTGGGCACTTCAGCTGGGAGTCAGAATTTAGACTGCACTGCAGAGGGTGGGTGCTGGGTCAGGACCAAGCCTGACATTTCCTAAGCCCAGCAGTGGAGCAGGAGCTCTGCCAAGAACCTGCCACTGATTTTCACAGCTTGTTCTCTCTCCAACTCTCTGTCTCACCAGTTCCTGGTGAGATAAAGTGCAAACTCGTTCTGACCCTTCAGGAGGGGAGTACAGAAGTAAACAGCTGCTGAGAAAAGCTGCCCTTGCAGGTGACTGTGCCAAAGGGGGAATAACTGCATCTGGCATGGGCAGAAACAGCCCAAATTTGTAGGGCTGGCTGATGGTCAGGGGTGTGTGGGATCTTTTCAGCTTGAGAACTGAGTGAAATCAATATATACCTGTGATTGTCCAGCAGAACAATGCTGATTTCATAGTCAAAACCACTCCAAGTCCTGGCAAAACACACTCAGAGAGGATAAACTCTGGCTGGACTCTCTCTCTCCCCTCCTTGCCTTTCCCATGAGAGTTTATCCCCGAGTAGTTACCTGTGAAACACTTTTAACTACTCTCTCTCCCCTCAGGCAAGGGCAAAGATTTAAAAGGCAATGGCATTAACAGCAGAGCAGACTTTTGCCTCCACCTGATTTCCAGGTGAAACCTTCAACAGAATCCTGAAAATCTTAAAGATCAAAAGCAGAGACAAAACCCGTGGCTCCTTTCAGGATTTTCCAAAGTGCACAGGTGTCTTCATGTTTCAAGAAACCTTGTCCTTCAGTGGCTTCCAGTACAGCCTCAAAATCAGACACATTTTCAGTTAACATCAGAGAGGTACAATTCCAGTTAGAGTTTTTTTAAAGTCATTTAGTACAGTAGATGCCAATTGTTATAATTAATACTAATCCAGTCAAAGTGATCTATAAAAAGCTCTGAAGAAAATGCAAACAGCCTTGTCACTTGATTCATTCAAGCCAAGGCTTTGTGCTGAAACCACAGGAAACAGCTTTCTTCAGAATTCCAGTATCTCTCCATTCTGCCTTTTCATAAAAGTTAGTGTAAAAAAAGAGATTGCAAATTAATCAGTAACCCCTTATCATGCCACTCCATTATTTTATATACCCACTTATCAGTTATTTTAGATACAAAAATCTCTCCTTCATAAGAACAGTGAAAAAAGGCAAAAAAAACCCCCTTGAATTTCACAGTGAAAGAATCCACGCTCAGAACTGACAATATTTTGGAAGATCAGAGACAGGATGGCAAATGGAATTATATGAGCAAAGATCAAATCAGATTTTATCAGTCTGGCCCCATTCTTTGGACTCACTGTAAAGGATGCCTGTAGTGAGAAGAGTGGAACTGGTTATCCCAGAAGAAAGGAGAGCACCCATGCTTTGGCAATAAATCCTGCAATAAAGTTTGGCTCAGAGTTAGCACAGAGCTGTGACTTTCTGAGAGAACTATACACTAAACAAACCCAAGTATTCCAAAGCATTTTCTCACTGTGTTGGCTCATGGTTCACACAGAGTTTTTGCCTCCTGGTGACAAAGGTGTTAATGAGTAAACGCCGGTCAGGCACTCACCTGGAATTCTGCGGTCAGACGCTGCTGGGGCACATCCAGCTCCAAAGTGGCTCTTGCAGACACTGATTCCTCGGCTTCTCAACCTGGAATTCTGCGGGCTGTACCACGATCACATCTCCAGGGGGGTGTGTGTTGGGATCACTCTTCCAGGGATGTCCCAGGGACACCACGAAAGCTCCGAGCTGACCGAAAGTGCAGAGCCTCGTGAGCTCCTGACACAAACTCTCAGCTGTGGCTGGAACTGTGAATGAACTCTTGAAGAAGGAGATAAGGCCAGGCTGTTTGGCAAGAGTTGCAGGGTTTGTTTGGAATTTTTTTTCTTTTTTTAGGGAAAACAACAGATTAATGTACACCGTGGAAAAAAAAAAGTTACATTCCTTATTAGGCTGCACAGCACTCTTCCTTCACTCTCTGTCCTAGTAAAGGAATTGGTGTCACTTTACAGGGGTAACAAAGTTTAGAATTCAGAAAATAATACATTTCTCTGTGCTGTGGCAAAACAAAAAGTAGGACACAAAGAAATTCTCGACAAGAAATGGTTTTGGGAAAATAAGCTTCTCTCCATACTTTGCTCAGCCTCAATTTCCTTTTGGGAAAATCCTAAACATCTGGGTTAATTTGACTTGAATTTTTTCTGATTTGAGGACAATAACACCTTTATTTTGCCATTATGTAGCTTTTATTTGTATTTTAGTAAATGTAGTCCCATTTTTGAACAAGCACCATTTCAAAATGCATTACAAAATTTTATCTGTGCCATAATTTTATATATTCTCCCCAGTTTTCTTCCTCCATTTAATCCTCATTTTAGCATAACTGGTCTAAGCTTACCAATGGGTTCATTCCTTCTCCTCAACGTTATTACTGAGCAAATCTCCTAGAGGAGATTGGATCTCAGGGGATGAGTTACATCCACAAAAAACTCTGAAGATGATTAAGAAGTATCACAAATTTCTGTACTGCAAGGTTCACCGCAGGACTATTTGCTCTTTTACCCCAATTCCTTTTGAAGGCACACTGAAATTTGGACTGAAACTCCCTGGAAGCTGCCACTACAGTTTTATTATTTCATGAGTAAAAAAGCCT